>JAHZSQ010000066.1:195000-320000 GCA_022405105.1 Aristolochia contorta
CTTTAACTATCTCATTGATGTGGGTCTTGTGGCTTGATTGGTGGTTATGCACTTAGATTTTACTCTAAGAATGCTACAACTAGTTTCAAAATAAACTCAAGGAGAAATAGAATAGAGAATTGAGTCCAAGAAAATGACTTGAGTAATCTTTTGACTGTTTGGACCTTTCTTAAGCTGTCCCATATAATTTTCTAGTTCACCCAAAACTTTGAACCTGTCCTTAACCAAATATTTTTCAAGAATACGGACTTTTATCTCACTTACCTAGCCTATTTGTATTTTTAACTTTCTTTTTATATGAAACCCCATTCAAATTACTTAACTAAAACAGATTGGGATTGAGAGTCCCAAAGATCTACGAGTGAAAGCAAATGGGGGGAAAAACAGCTCTTGAAAAGCAAAACTAGTGTAAATATTCAGTCACACATCTAACAGATGACTGAACCACTGTACAGATTTTTTAAGTTGAAAATAAGGAGTAAGGTGAAAATTGGTATATCAATTGGCCAAAGTTTTAAGTTTGGGGGAGTAGTGATTAGTGGAAATTATGCTACTTTTTAGGCCAAGTTTTGATGTAATTGTGTTGCAATTTCACTAACTTTTGGTGTTGATTCTATAGGAAAGTGACTCATAATCACCAAACACCAACTAGAAGGAGAAAGAGGAAACTTAGACGTTTTCGGCCTGAAAACACCCCATTTTGGAGCAATATAGAGGGCGACTCCGCATGGTGTCAGATGGAAAGTCATGGAGCTACATTGAAGAGAAAAGTACATGTGACACCTCATGGCGCCGTGCTCAAAGCTACGGCACCGCGATGAACGAGAGCTGCGAGCAGTGAAAAAAAGACTCAGCATTCAATATCTTGGTGCTAGACAGCGTTGGAGCACTAGATGAAGCAGAAATTTTCTGGGCACAGTGTCTCGGCGATGGGATCCAACGCCAGAGCCCTGATCCTCCCTCGTCTACTACCGTGGCGACAGATGGCAACATCGGAGCGCTGATCCTTGTACTTGCGACGTGGAGGACAACATAATGCGACGCCGTATAGTCGCGAGGCGCCACAGTATAGTCGCGAGGCGCCACATACGGCACCAAGACCTAGCGCCATCGGAGGAGCTCTACACCGTGTGACACCCCGATACATAGGGCACCTTAAAAAAGGATAATCATCCAGAGTACCCTATAAATATGTGCTATAACAAAACTTTGGGTATCGCGCCTCCATGCTGCTGAGGAAGAGATAGCATTGGGAGTGAAGAAGAGCTACTTTTGTCATTAAAGGAGGAAGAAGGAGAAGCTCATGGGCAAAAGGGAAGTCCTTTGCCTCTGTTTTATCATTGTTCTTCCAATCTATCATGTAATTAATATCAAGGGATAGGGATTCTTCCCGATTCCAGATATGTGTAGCTAGACTTCTTTTGGGGTGAGTGATGTAATGTGATTTCGGGTTTTGGATTCATGTAATTTTAGCTATTTTAATTTATTTAAGTACAATTTATCTTTTAATTTAGTGTGACCGTTGGGGAGCTTTAACATGAAGATATTGACGACCTCTACATGTTCATCTAATCATTTCGTTGAGACTGAAAGGTAATATGAAAGGATACTACCACTCTGTGAGTGATCCCCAAATCGCGGTAAGACCAGCAAGGGCAGGTGAGGGGTACGCCAGTGGACTTCGAAAGAAATGTTTGAACACGCATGGTCGCTTTAGGTTAAGCATATTTCATGGTCCCTGACCCACTAACAAGCCTAAATTACATAAATCCTACCCGTAATCGCATGAAATCACTCCCTCATACTCTTAATCTACTTAGCCTCCAGCGTTGGTGTGTATCACATAGGATTACTGTAATTAGATAGTTAGTATTCGTTTGTAGTTTTTACATTAGGATATTGTGACAATTCTCTTTAATTTTGGTAGATAGATATAGCTGTAGATAATTCATTGGTTAGTACGTAGTATAGTCCTTGTGGGATCGATCTGGACCGTCCAGTATACTACTTGGTAAGACGCATGCACTTGCGCACATGCATAATTTTTAAAGTGTCGTTTTAGCCCAACCAAGTTTTTGGCGCTGTTGCTGGGGACTATTTCTGCTATTAGCCTTGGGCTCTATAGTTAGAGTAGTCAGTGTAATCTGACTAACATAGTTGCATGCTTAGTGTAATTTGATTAGTGTTGCATGTAAGAATAGTTAATTCTGTTAGTTAGTATAATTGATTGTGTGAAAATTCTGTTTTGGTGTGTGTTTGTTTGTTAATGTGTTTGTAGCAAAAAGAAAATTGTTGTAAAGTGTGATTGTTGAGCCGAATTTCTATACTTGCTCTCTCTTGTGTATGCGAGAAGGTAGAGGCCTTGCTCTGATCTCATTCACTCCTAAAACTGAGAGGACAGCAAGAACCAACTTACGGTGCAAAGGTTATGAATAAGAGTGGAAAAAATGGCTGAAGAAGAGCCCAAAAAGTTTGAGAGAGTTTGTCGTGCCGCAAGCTGGAGGTACGAACTCTAGCATCCAAAGGCTGGCTATACGAGCAAACATTTTTGAAATCAAGCCGACAATCATTCAAATGGTACAAGCTTCAACACAATTCAGTGGATTGCCTAATGATGATCCAAATTCACTCCTAGCAGATTTCTTGGAAATCTGTGATACTTTCAAGCATAACGGTGTGTTAGAATATGCTATAGGGTTGAGATTATTCCCATTTTCCTTGAGAGATAAGGCAAAGCATTGGTTGAATATGCTGCCTTCAGGTATAAAGCTGAGGAATGACATCAACATGTTCACCCAATTGGATCAGGAGTCCTTTTATGAAGCTTGGGATCGTTTCAAAGAGCTATTACGGAAATACACTGACCATTCAATTCCTAATTGGTCACAAGTTCACAGGTTTTACAATGGGCTGCAGAATTAGACAAGAACAATTATTGATACAGCAGCTGGTGGTGCACTTATGAACAAATCCATGGATGAGGTATATGATTTATTGGAAAATATGCTAGCCAATAGCAACCAATGGAATACTGAAAGACCAAGGAACTTGCCTGAGCAGAATCAAAGCTCAAGAAAGGCAGTGGGAGTCTACGAAGTAGACACAAAACAGCCATCCGAATTCAGATGGATGCATTGCAGAAGAAGATAGCAGCCTTAGAAGCAAAGCCTGCACAAAGTCCATTTGTATGTTGTGAATTATGTGGTGGTGCTGGACACGGAGTTGAGGTATGCACATCCATAGTGGAAAGTGTGCAATATGCTCAGAACATAAACAATTCGTATTCCAATACCTACAATCCCAGTTGGAGAAACCACTCAAATTTTGGATGCAAAAACGAGCAAAGGAGTGCTTCTGCCCCAACTCAGGGAAATTATCAGAAATCTGGACAGCAATGAAGGTTTCCAAATCAGCATCAAGTTGAGAAACCAAATTCCAATCATAAATTTCTGCTTATGTTGGTGCAAAGCCATGATGCATCCTTAAGAAATATTGAAATCCAAATGGGGCAATTGGCTAAGGCCATTAATGAAAGATTGCACGGATCTTTCCCCAGTTACAAGGTGGAGAATCTAAAGCAAGAAGAGAAGGAAGATATACAGCGCTGCAATGTAGTGTTGGCTAAGGAGACTCTAGCCGGAACGGAGATGGAAGAAGTGAATCAAGAGTTCACCCGTAGAAGAAGAACATGAGTATGATACCCTCTCCGAGGAGCAAAGTCAAATCCCCTTTTGCAATGAAGTAAATGAGGCTCGGCAGTCTCACGTATCTCTCTTTGAATGGGTTGAGATTGATGAGATTGACTTGTATGAAGAAGAACAAAAGGAGGAAGAGTTGGGTTATGAGTCCCAACCTATACCAATCTAGAGACTCAAGGATAAGCTCCAGAATCAGTTGAAGTTAGAAGAGTCAAACACTAATTCTCCCATCCTACAAGCCGAGGAAGAAGGCCATCTGAATTGATCGAGTGAAAATGCCTGGGGAGAGAAGAAGGTTTGGCCACCACCATTTGAGGATAGAAAAGAATTGAGGAATGTAGATGAGGTTAAACAAAAGATTCTGGAAGCTTTCAAGAAGCTTCAAGTTGATATTCCACCCTATGCAGAATCTATTGAACAGAAGTATGATAAGGCGAATTAGGAGATGTGTAGAGAAGAAGAATGCAGCAATTGGAGAGAGAGGTACTCTCCAAAGGTAAAAGATCCTGGGAGCTTCGCCATATCATGCACCATTGGGACCCACAACCTCAAGGACATTGTGTGTGACTTGGGAGAGAGTGTGAACATTATGCCTTTTGACATATTCAAGGAGCCGGGTCTCAGCGAACCAACCCCTACAAACATGCAGATAGTTGTCTGATGGATCTATCAGTTATCCAAGGGGAATTCTGGAAAACGTATTGGTGAAGGTAAATGGACTCCTCTTTCCAGCAGATTTTCTAGTGATAGACATGGAAGAAGGCACAAGAATGCCTCTTATTTTAGGTAGATCCTTCCTTGCTACAACTCGAGCATTGATCGGTGTAGAAGAGAGGGAGGAATATAACCATGAGATCAGTAAGTGGAGAAGTCAGCTTCTCTATGCCTCAATCCAGGAGGAAAAAGGGAATAAAATCAGAGGGTGAAACACCCTTTAGTGGTGACTAGAGAAGCCTTGAAGGGAAGATCCCCATCAAGAGGGTCCATATGAAGATAAGAAGTGGTTATAGATGGACGAGTTGTGTATAGCCACTAGAGAAGCTGAGGTCAGCTCGGACACATACTTAGTTGAGCAACCTGAGCTCGAGAAGGAGAGGCTCAAGGATTTGAGAAGGCTGGTGGAAGAGGAGCTTAGTCCCCCACCGAAAATGAAGATGAAGGAGCCTCACCTCCTAAGAGTTTAAGTAAACCTGCAGAAAATGATAATGGGAAGAGCTTACGGACAAGGGGGCAAGTTGTCAGTTACAATGTCCCTTCAAATTCAATTCTGGATCCAAGATAGATTGGAAGAAATCCTAGAAAGTCTTGCCAAAGACTTTAAAAATTGGTCCTTCTTGGGAGGTAACCCATGCCTTTTGTGAATACAATTTTGAAAAGTAGTTGTTTAGATAGTGGTTAAGTTAGAGAAAACTTAATTTTGGTAGTTCCATGTTTTAATTGTAAATCGTAACTATTAAGAAACATGCGTGAGTCGAAAGTTAGTAGTTTGGGTAAGTTGGGCAAATGCATGAAGATTCTATCTTCGGAAAATGAGATGATGATGAGTTTTAATGCATGCTTGGAGAATCATCAAATTCCTCAAGTAGTTCTCAGTTTTTTGTAGTCACTTTAGTAGATAGACTAAAGATAAGCTTGAAAAGAACAAGTAGTGGAGGCAACTCTCACTTTCTTTGAAAATCAGCATGTTGCATCACGGAACTTAAGTTGGCGCCATACAGTGTAAAGCAACGCCATGAAGAGGTTGTTGGCGCCATATGGCGCCGCAATAATGATGAAAGTGGGGTAGGTGAGGCCGCGCCGCGTGAGAGTATCTCAGCGCTACTTGGCGACGAGTGACTTAACTTAGAAGAATAAATACCTCAGCCAGTTGATTCTGTCGGGCATCCAAAAAAAATTGACAGTGTTCAGCGGGGGCCTCCAAAACCCTAAAGTTGAAGTCGAAGGCAAATCTATTTCCAAGCCACATTCAAGCGAAAAACTTGCAATTTCTCCGCCGTTTCACTGAGATGCAAGCTCGTTCGTGCTCATGCAAATTTCCTCTGCAAGATTTCCATGTGTAGAAGATAAATTTTTCCTATATTGGGCTCGACTGAAGTCTTCCTCAAACTCAAGAGACATATTCGAGGTAGGCCGTCTGATTTTCCTCATCTTTTATATATGTCTGAGTTTAGTAGAGATGATGAAGGGAAAGAAAATAGTTATCAAGAGAAAGAACAAGAAAACAATCTACGACCAAAGCAAGTTTGTTAGTGAAGAGGCACACGAAAAATATGTCAGAGACATCAAGAAGAAGACTCTCATTCCGGAAAGAGGATTAGAAATGCATGATAGGAAAATCATTGCGAGGAAATGGGGCCTATTCTGCAGTCAGCCTACAGGAGATTGAATTCAACTGGTGAGAGAGTTTTATGCCAATATCGGCCAATATCCAGACACTATGGTTACTGTCCGAGATAAACAGCTCAACTTTGAAGGGATGAAATAAATAGAATTTTTAGACTTTCCACCGTTGAAGATGAAGGGTTCTCTAAGCTAGAGAACACTGTGAAACTAAAGGAGGTCTCCAACTTCATGTGTCCTAGAGGAACGACAGGAAAATGGTGAAAAGTGAGTACAAGACTTTCCCTAAAAGGATTTGAGCAGTGAAGCAAGGGTACAGTTATACTTTGTATGTGCAAAACTCAGCCCAACCATGCATTACTCAGAAGTCACAAGACCAAGGGCATACATGGTTTATGCTATCATGAAAGGAAACACGATTGATGTGGGCAGAGAAATAGCAAGGAAGATATTTATGGCAGCAATAAAACCAAGAATCAGTTTCCGTTTCCCATCTCTGATCACAAAATTGATCATAAAGGCAGTAGTGAAGATCGTGGAATCTGAAGAAATCATCCATGCAGGGAGTGCAGTTGACGAAGGGTTCATGCACAAAATGAACCGGTAACCGAAGAAGAAAGGCAAAACAAACCCACCAACCCCCTCAAAGATAGAAGAAAAATAGGATCAAATCATCAAATGGCAGGATCAGCATGGGGAATACACAAGGAAGATGTTTGATAGAGTAGCCTCGGCCATAAAGCAAATAGCCCACACCCAAGGGGTGCCTCAAATGGGAATCTTGCCCTATCCTGCAAGGGGAACTGGGCCAAGTAACCCTATGGAAGAAGAGGAACCAATGGAAGAGAGTGAGAGTGAATAAACTCGAACTCAAGAAAGATTCATCAGTTTTGAATTAAACAAGACTTTAACATCCTATAATGGAATTTGTTTTATTCTATAATGAACTTGTTTTATGTACTCTCATTGTGTTTGATTATATTAACTGGCTCTTTTGTACATTTGAATGCAAAAATTTCTCTCTAAATTCTTGTCTGCCATTATTATCTTAGTAGTTTTATTTTTTCAATAAATACTATAATGAACCTTCCGGTTTTGCATTTCACTTACAATATGAGAACCCCATGGAGAAGCAAAGAAGAGCCGCCAGTAGTAATACCCATGCAGTCCTTTCCCAAATTGGCCAAACTTTAAGTTTGGGGGAATAACTTTAGATCAAAAGGATATCTCAAATAATCACTCAGGTTAAGTCTAGCATGATGAATGGTTTAAACTTTGATGATCAAGCTTTTTGACCTACCCATGTCCCTTGCCCCATTACAACCTAATGAAGTCCTGAAGATCTGAGGATCATTTGTCTACAATTAATGGAAAGAAAACTTAGATATAAGCATATGGGATTTTAGCAATAAAATTCAAAGTGCACAGAATATAGTTTGATGGAAAGAGAACCTAATGAGTGACATTATAGTAATGGTTAAGAAGAAGGGCAAGATAGAAAATCTCTCTTAGGCAAGAAAACATTTTTCAAGAAGACTATAGGAGGAATGCACCATCAATTAGAATATTAATTTTTACTTTTGTAAGTATTGCATGATCTACTGATCACATTGTGATCAGCAGGATCGAATGCATGACTCTCTGTGTTACGGCCTTTGCTCGAGGATGAGCAAATGTTTAGTTGAAATCATGTTGCATTTTTAGGCCGAGTTTTGATATAATTGTGGTTTAATTTCACTAACGTTTGGTGCTGATTCTAAAGGAAAGTGCCTCATATTCACCACACACCAAGTGGAAGGGGGTAAAGAGGCAACATAGACATATTTGGCCAAAAAAAACCCATTTTGTAGCAATACAGAAGCTGGCACCACATGGCGTCAGATGGAAAGTCATGGCTCTACGTTGAAGAGAAGCAGTGCACATGGCGCCTCATTGTGCCACATACGAAGCATCGATGCCGCGTGAAAGAGGGCTGCAAACAATGGAAAAAAGACTAACTGTTCAACCTCGGCGCTAGACTCAGCACAGGAGCACTAGACGCAACATAACATTTCTGGGTACAGCATCATGGCATCAGGATCAAATGCCAGAGCATTGATCCTCGCTTGTCTAGTCCCGCTGCAACATAAGGCAACACCAGAGCGCTGATCCTTGCACTTGTAGCGCCGCGGTGACAGAAGCCAACATCGGAGCACTGGCGATGCGGAGAACAACGTAACACGACGTTGTATACTCATGAGGCGCCACACTCGGCACCAAGACCTAGCACCATCTGAGGAACTCCACGCCGCGTGCGTCATTTAGGGCACCTTAAAAAAAGGGAATCTTCCAAACTCCCCTATAAATATGTGCTATAACCACACTTTGGGTATTGCGTCTCCACACCACTGAGGGGGAGTTAGCATTGGGAGTGAAGCTGAGCTACTTTGGGCGTTTAAGGAGGAAGAAGGTGAAGCTCAAGGGCAAAAGGAAAGTCTTTTGCCTCTGTTTTATCTTCGTTCTTTCTGTCTATCATGTATTTAATGTAAATGGATAGGGATTCTTCCCAATTCTATATTATGTGTAGCTAAACTTCGTTTGGGAGTGAGTGATGTAATGTGATTTTGGGTTTTGGATTCATGTAATATTAGATATTTTAGTTTTTTATTACAATTTATCTTTAATATAGTGTGAGTGGTCATTGGGGAGCTTTAACATGAAGAGATTGACGACCTCAACATGTTCATCTTATCGTTTCATTGAGACTGAAAGGTAATACAAAAGGATACCACAACTTTGCGTGTGATCCCCAAATCGCAGCAATACCAGCAAGGGCGGGTGAGGGGTGTGCTGGTGGACATTGAAAGAAGCGCTCGGACACACGCGATCACTTTAGGCTGAGCATCTTTCATGGGCCCTTGAGTTAGACTTGAGACCTCAAAAGACAATCAGGCTAAGGATGGGGGCACGATCGTAGCGCCTTGAAAGAGGGTCATGCGTAGGGAATTCCAGACCCACTAACAAGCTGTAAATTGCAAGAATCCTACCCTTAATCGCGTGAAATCTCACCCCCCTACTCCTAATCTACTTAGCCTCTAGCATGGGCGTGTATCACTTAGGATTATTGTAATTAGATAATCAGTATTCCTTTACAGCTTTTACATTAGGATATTGTGACAGTTCTCTTTAATTTTGGTAGTTAGATATAGCTGTAGAGCATTGGTTAGTACGTAGTATAGTCCTCGTGGGATCGATCTGGACTCGTTCAATATATTACTTGGTACGACGCGTGCACTTGCGCACTTGCGCACAGGCATAATTTTTAAGTGTCGTTGTAGCCCACCAACTAGCTATAGATCATGAGGGGATTTCAATTAATCAATCTGGTTAAGTCTAGCATGCTAAATAGTTTAAATCTTTACGATAAACCTTTTTGACTAACCCATGTCCATAGCTTATTACAACCTAATGAAGTCCTAAAGATCCGAGGATCACTTCTCTACAATTAGTGGAGAGCGGACATTGAAATTAGCATATGGTATTATAGCATTAAAATTCAAAGTGCATATAATGTGGATAGATGGAAATAGCACCTAATGAGAGACATTATAGTAATAATTGAGTAGTGAGGCAAAATGAAAATTTTTTCTCCGGCAAGCAAACATTCTTAAAGAAGACAATAGGAGGAACGCACCATCAATCGGAATCTTAAATTTTTCTTTGTAGATAAGTGTTGCATGATCTACTGATCACATTCTCATCAACTAGATTGAATGTTTGACTTTCTGTATTAAGGCCTTTGCTCGGGGACGAGAAAATATTTTAGTTTAAGGGTATTTGGTTAGTGGAAATTATGCAACATTTTTAGGGTAACTATTGATGTAATTGTGTTGCAATTTCATTGACCTTTGGTGTTGATTTTGTGGGAATGTGGTTCATATTCACTGAACATCAATTGGAAGGAGAAAAGGCAATTCAGACTTTTTGGGCCTAAAAACAACCCATTTTGGAGCAATAATGAAGGCGGCACCACATGGCATCAGATGGGAAGCCATGGCACTATGTAGAAAGGGAGCAGTGCACATAATGCCACAAGGTGCCAAAACAGAAGCCAGGACATCAAAATGGCAATTGCAGAAGTAAAGTGGCTGATGCCACATCGCGCCACATTCGAAACTACGGCATCGTGTTACCGAGGGCTGCAATAAGTGAAGAAACAGCTAAGGGTCTAACACCTCGGCGCCGGACTCAGCTTCGAAGCATTGGAAGAAGTAGAACCTTTCTGGGTACAGCGCCTCGGCATCAAGACCCAATGCCAGAGCACTCATCCTCGCTCATCCTACGCCTTGGTGACAGCAGCCAACGCTGGAGCGCTACACCTCATATGTGCAGTGCCTCGGCGACCGAAGCTAGTGCCAGAGCACTGGCGATACAAAAGACAACACAACACGACGTGTCACACTCAGCTCCAAGACCAAGTGCCATCAGAGGAGTCCCACGCCGTGTGGTGCCGTGTGGTGCCACATCACTTTGGGCACTAAAGAAAAAGGGAATCTTTCAAACTCCCCTATAAATATGCATTATAAATGCACTTTGGGCATCGCACCTCCACTCTGCTAAGGTAAATTTAGCAGTAGGAGTGAAGCAGAGACACAATGTGCATTCAAGGAAGAAGAAGGTGGAGTTCAAGAGCAAAAGGGAAGTATTTTGCCTTTGTTTTACCTTCTTTATCCCTATTTATCATGTAGTTAATAATAAAGTATATGGAATCTTCCCGATTCCAGATAATGTGTAGTTAAACTTCATAAGGGGATAACTGATGTAATGTGATTTCGGGTTTCGATTAACGTATTTTCAGCTATTTTAGTTAGTATCGTACAATCAATCTTTGATTTAGTGTGAGTGGCCATTAGGGAGCTATTAACATGAAGAGATTGATGACCTCCACATGTTAATCTCATCGTTTCGTTGAGACAGGAGAGGTAAAATGAAAGGATACCTCCACTCTGCCTGTGATCCTCAAATCGTGGCAAGACAGCAAAGGCAGATGAGGTGTGACCTCGAGAGATAAATCTGGCTAAGGAGGATGGCACGATCGTAGCGCCTCGATAGAGGGTTACGCATAGGGAATTTCACTTACGAGTCGTAGAATTGCACACTTAGCTAAATGGCATGAATACTACTCTTAGTTACATGAAATCACTTCCACCTACTCCTAATCTACTACGTCTCTAGCGTGCGAGCATGTATAACTTAGGACTGTTGTAATTAGATAGTTAGTATTTTTTTGTAGTTTTTATATTAGGATACTGTGACAATTTTCTTTAATTGCAGTAGTTAGATATAGCTGTAGAGAATTCATTAGGTAATACGTAGTATAGTCCTCGTGGGATCGATCTGGACTTGTCCAGTATATTACTTGGTGCAACCCGCTGCTCATCTACTTCTACAGTTTCTCTCATTCACTGCCCTCTCCAGCAAACCACTGAATATGTATATAAGAATTTACTCTTAGGATTCCATAGGCAAATTTTAAAATTCACTCTCCACTAGTCGTATAGAGATTACATAGGATCCATAAGACTTTTATCAGTTGTAATGGGGCTAGGGACCTGGGTAAGGCAAAAAGGTTAAACATAAAAGGTTAATTTATTCTGCTTGTATGACTTAACCTAATTGAATTAAATCTCTCCCTACTAATACATAATTACTTCCCCAAACTTAAGCTTTTGCGACTTTGTTAGCCATTCTTTCATTTCCTCTTTATTTTTAAAATTATCTCTTTTCTAACATTGGATCAGTAATCTTTTGACTTTTAATTTACCTTGTGAATTATACTTGATTTGCAAGTGTTTTTTTATTCGATTGCTTCCCATCACCCAATTGCTCCCTAAGAGTTTGAAATCCAAACTGATTTTGTCATGAAACTTGAATGATTGGTCATTCAAAGAGAGGGTTAAACAAACAAATTAAGCTAATGGGGTTTAGTAGAAAAACGTCTAATAGAAAATTTTGCTTTTCATAAGCTCAAAATTTGGGTGGCTAGGGGCTATAAACAAGGTGGCTAAATAAAGACCAAATGGTCCAAACATGACCAAATTCATCTCTTCGAAATCAATTCTCTATCTGTTTTGCCTTGAGCTTCATTTGAAAATAAGTGTAGAACCCTAGAGGAAAAACTAAGTGCATAACTACCATACAACCACATACCCAACAATGATAAGATAGCCATATTAGCAGAATAACATATAGCTTATTAATTCTTTTCCGGTGAGCTAGACTCCTTCATACAACTATAAAATGAAATAGCCACCATTTGGACTACTTAATTTTAGCAATATAAATAATTTACATATCATTTCAATAAGCTCAATCATGCAAGATAGATATGGATCACTTAAGTTATTCACATGCTATTCCATCCCCCACACTTAAAATAAACATTGTTTATTTTAATACTGAAATTTAGGGGGGGAGGGGGTAGGGAGACACCCTTGGGTGCCTCAGCTAATGGCTATTTCGGTTTACTCCACCTTGTTGTATTTTAGTGTGACTCATGAAACACAAAATACTAAGATGCATGAAAGCATTTTTTCAAACGATAAAACTATTTCTATTCTACTAAAAAAATTAAACTCCGAGAGAGAAGAATAACATCTGATAGCATGGGTTGACTTAAACTTTCTCATTCAACCAAAAGATTGAGAGAGTACATCTTCATCTGAGTTCATGTCATCAAATAGACAAAATAATCATTACAATACATATGAACTTACATTTTCTTAGGATAAAATATAATACAAAAGTCTATCCTAAGTGTCTCAAAAACAGATGACTCTCTATCATGTTCTCTCTACTCCTCACTCTCCCGCTGGGTTCTACGGACCCTACCTCTCCATATTGGTATGATATTGTTTGCTTTGGGCCCATGCCTGCACGGATTTGCTTATGGGTTCTACCCAAAAGACCTCATACCAATCGATATTTTGTCATCTCCATTAAATCTATGATCCTCCACACTTCTAGCCAATGTGGGACTTTGGTCGCATACCCAACAAACCTCCCCACGAACAAAGTTCCACCTAGCTTCCTCTCAAGCGAAATCATCCACCCGTCATGTTCTTCGAGTCCAGGCCAATCACGGAATTCTTCATGGATTGGTTTCTCTTGTTTATCACAATTAGAATCTGATGAGATTGCCACCTGACCAGCTCTACAAAGATCGGTGATCAAGGATGGGAAATATAGTCCCACTCTCACTGAACCCCCAAACTTGACAATCTCATTGTGAATCAATCTGCCAATATGAATTGGCACACCCATCAGATTGGTGTAAAGTAGATAAGCCCTATCAAGAATAACATCGGACACGTGGGGTGGGGTAGATGGCAATAGACGGGCATTGGAAAATTGAACCTAGCCCTTGCTTCAACTAATAGCCCAACTCTCGAAAAATGCAGATACCTCCCATCTGAAGACCTCACACATCTAGTCAGGTGAGCACACAAAAACTCAACCAATTCTCTGCCTCCACTAAGCTTTGCAGTTCGGCCGACTCATCATTTATGGAGGGTAATCCAAAATAGCTATTTATAGCATCTCTGTCAAATCGGATTTTCTACTGACAGACAATGCATTCTCGGCGCACCGAACCATCAATCTCTGTTCTCGTCCCCACTACATTGGCATAGAATTCTTCTACAAGACCAACTACTGCAGGATGAGGTTGGTCACAAAACTGCCCCAAGCCTCGGGAAAATATCACTGGCCGAAATGCTTCTTTGTCCTCTTCTAGCTAAAATCCACTTTCTGGAATTAAACTTCTCCTCATCTGAATCATTGCTTCCTTTTTGCTGCTGCATTAGAGACGCATTTCTCTTCACTAGAGGAGTAGGGTCTATTGCCATGACTTTTCTGAGAAAACATTTTGATCGTTCCCATGGATAATTTCACAAATTGAATCTAATCAAGTTTGAGAAAATGTACTGACCAGATTCTGAACTGAAACTCGGGCAGATGGACTTTCAAAAGCTTCAGCCGAGAAGGATTTCATGGAAATTTCTCTCGAGAGGCTGAAAAACGTTGAGGAGAAATAATGAATCGCACTTACAAACCTTGAACAAGTGATTCCAACCTGATTATCACCAAAAACTGGCCTCAATCAATCTCTCCCTACAGTTTCAAATGGTTTGGAAACAATGTTTTCAGAGGTTCTTCACTCGACGCCCTGATTTTGATTTGATGTTGTGTCAAATCAATATTGACGGTTTTTATTTTTCGCCCAAATCTCTTTAGCGCCAAGGTGCCGAGTCTATCATGCGGGCGCTGCGCCACATAAGTTGTACTCCTAAGTCAGCGACTCCATGGGGCGTTACTCCTTTCCCATGGCATCGAAGTTCATGTCTGCAGCGTCAAACTTAAGTCGCGGCGTCACCCAACAAAATCTTTTTCCCAATGCAGAATGAGCTTTTTGATAATTCTTTTTGGCTCTACCACATGCTATGCAAAAAGTTATTCAATGTCCATAGATGATATAAACAGAAACACTCGACAATCAGAAATTCACCATTTCATCAGTTTAATTCCTCAAAAAACCGTGCATCCTTGGTGAACTAAAGCGCAAGCACTTCTAGCAAACTAAATCAAACACCAAATCCTAATTCTACTCGTTGAGTAGCTTTCAAACCTTGATTTCAGAACAGAAATAAACTGTCCTACAGCTATCCCAAGCCCGATAACCTTTTAATTCTATTCTTTATTCAACTAAACTCTAAACTCGTGGGTTACCTTCCACTCAGGACCAATGTTTAAAGTCTTTGGCAAGCCTTCTCAATTGTACTTATCATATTCTAGGTCTATCACAACATTGGAAGGAAAATTCATATTGGCTGCATCAACACCTGGGTACTTCCATTTATTCCTATAGCTGGAGAATGACAGATGTGGCTATCTAGGATATGAGGGTTCCATTTTTGGAGTTACAACTTGTGGTTGTGTTCCCCGACTCACTTCCACTGGTTGTGCAATTTTTAGTGCATCTTTCTCCGGTATTTTGGCTAACCCCACTAAGTAGAGATCTGAGCTAATTTGGGCATCTTTATTCTTAGTGATCTGGAGCCACTCATCCATGTTCAACCAAAGTTCCTCAACATATGGAGAATCTCTTTATGAGTGCAAGGATCTATAAATTTTTCTGGAGGTCTACCCTCGAACACTCCTTTGGTTACCTCCTCTTCTCTCTGATCTTTCATAACTGGGTCCTGCCACTTCTTTTCCTTCCATGCACACAAATATTGAAGGCAATTCATTAATTAATGGCTGATCTCATAGTAAGCTTACCCTCATCTACATCAATGAGGGCTCTGGTAGTAGCTAAGAAGTGTCACCCAAGGATAAGTGGTATTTTTCTACCTTCTTCTATATCCAATACAAGGAATTCGGCTGGGTAGATGAATTTCTTCACCTTGACCAGAACGTTTTCCACAATGCCCCTTGGATAGCTGATTGATCCATCAGTATAATGGTAACACCTGCCCCATAAATCACTCAAAGCTTCTTCAATGGATTGAGTCCCTATAGTGTAAGGTATAATGAAACTACCTGGGTCTTTAACCTTGGGATAAAGCTTCTCTCTCAAACTGCTGCTTACACTCTTCTATGAGGCTTGCCAATTCGGATTCTTCTAGCCCTTGCTTCGTGGATAAGACTTCTTTCATGAATTTACCATAGCTAGGCATTTCATCTAATGCCTCTGCAAGGGGAATGTTGATGTGAAGTTCCTTAAATGTTTCAAGAAACTTCTTGAATTCATCTTCTTCTTCCTGATTTTATGGCCTACATGGGAATGATGGAGGAGGCCAATTTTTCTTCTGCTTCTAATGTCTCTTGTATACTGACTTGGTTCACATGCTCTTTCCTGAGCCTCAAAGATTGGAAGAGTTTGGTTTTTTCTGTTGGAGTGAGATTCCCTTTGAGCTTTTCTCTTAGCGTAACTGGTGATGGTGGTTGAGGCAAACTCTCCTTCCACCTTACTCTCATTGCTGCCCAGATCAGCCTTCTCTATTTTAATCCACTCAAAGGGGGGATTTTTCTGCCTGCTTCACTGCAACACTCTCAAAAGGAAGTGGAGCTTAGTTCTTCTCTGCAGAAATGGGGTTTTCCTCTATTTGCTCTCCTACTTTGATCCCCGTTAGTGGTGAATTTTCACCAGCTTCTCCCAACTCACTTTTGATGTGTCCAACTTCTTTGTTACTCTCCAACAAAACTGCATTGTACCGCTCAACACCTTTCTTTCCTTCTTCAAATTATCAATTGTGTCACTAGCAAGGGATCCAAGATGCCTATTTCCTATGGCCTTGGCTAGCAGTCCCAGCTGTATTTCAATATTCCGGAGGGAAGCATCATGGCTCTTCACCATTTTAGTCAACAACTCCTTTGTAGGAGATCTTGTCTCAGCTTGAGACTGAATTTGAAACTTATACAGTTGAATAAAGCATGGATATTTTGATTGCTTAGGAGCCGATGCAATCTCCTGGTCATTTCTCCAACCAAACTTTTGTTGGTTCCTCCAGCCTAGGTTATAGGTGTTGGAGTATGGATTATTCTGTTTTCTCCTATTTCCTACATAGTGGACACTTTCAACTGTAGAAGTGAACACTTCATTTCCATGACCAAAACCACCACATTGATCACAACTTACGAATGGGGTCTGAATAGAGGAGTCCACCTTCTTGTTCAAGGCCTCTATTTGAGCCAAATTTGCAATAGAGGAATCTACTTTAAAAATTCCAGTAGTCTTCCTAGAGCTTGGTCTTTGATCAGGTGTTGCTCTTGATCTCTCAGGCTGTAATTGGTAGCTATTTGGTGACATATTTTCCAATAACTCATAGGCCTCATCTACCGACTTGTTCATTAGTGCACCCTCACGGCTGCATCCGAATTTGGTTTTGCAAGGCCCTATAGAACGTGAGCACCTGAGACCACTTGGGTATAGAACAATGAAGGCACTTCCTTAAATGCCCTTTAAAACAATCTCAAGCTTCATATAGGGATTCCTGATATATTTCAGTGAACAAATTGTTGTCATTCCTTAAATTTGTAGTTTTTGCTGGAGGGAATTATTTGGCCAAATATATATGTGCCAGGTCATTCTAGGATTTGATTGACCCTAATGGTAATGAATTTAACCAATTCTTCGCCTTGTCCCTTCATGACAATGGGAACAACCTCAATTGATTGCATCATCCAACACTCCATCATACTTATGTGTCAAAAACCTCCAAGAAGTCATCTATATGAGAGTTCAGATCATCATTAGGCAATGTTCCAAATTGGTCCGAAGCATGGATCATATGAATTATAGCAGGTTTGATCTCAAAATTATTTGCCTGGATTGCAGGCTTTCTAATGCTAGAGAGCATACCCCCTGCTTGAGATATTGCAAATTCTCTCAAAAATCTTGGCTCTACTTCTCACTAGTAAAAATCCGTGTTTTACTGGGGTTTTAACCCAAAACCGCAGCAGAAAAGGTTTTATTGGCGTTATTAGAAACCCCATATTAGTTAATTTCCAGGTAAACCCCGTTAATAACGTTTTTCCGGCAGTTTTCAAAAAAAACCCCCAGTAAATCATACTTAAACTAGGGTTTTGATCGAGACGCCCAGTGAATATGATATTTACTGGCAATTTTAGGTTAAACCCCCCGTAACTAACACTTTTACTGGGGGTTTGTGGGAAAATCCCAAAAAAAGGTTAGATGTCCTGGCGGTTTTGGTAACAACCTCAAGTAAATGTGTCCTTTTCTTGCGGGTTTAGCTAAAACACCCAGTAAATCTGTTATTTACCAACGGTTTTTGTAGAAACTCCCTGTAAATCGGTGCTTTATTAGCGGTTTAGTAGAAACCACCAGTAAATGTGTTCTATTCCTGCAGTTTTTGTTAAAATCCCCAGTAAAAGGTTTATTTATAGGGGATTTTGGTTTAGACCGTCGTAGAATTGGAGCTTGCAGAACCCAAATTTTTCTGGCTTGCTCTCGAGCGTATTTTCCTCCCGCAGGAAGTCCCTAATCGCACCTTTTTCGTCTCTAGTGTGAATCACCTTTCCAAATCAGTGGAATAGTCGTCGTCGTCGATGTCGTGCATCGCTGTCACTGCCAACACCCGCGTGAGTGTGGTCATTCCCTGAATCCTCCTGCTCACTGATTCTGTCTTCTTCATCAACGCCGCCGCTGCCACCACTGCCATTGCCATCGTCGTTGTCGTTGCCGGGGCTGTGAAATTACTTGTAAGTTCTGTTTGAAAAAAAAAAAAAAAAAGAAAGAAGGTTGTAGGGGGATTTGGCTATTTGTTAAAACATTTGGTGGTTTATCTTGGTTATATCAGTTTATACAGTCTGTACATATGACATAGTTTTATTGGTTCATTAAGCTAATTTTATGTATTTACATCTTATTATGTGATATTGTTTGTTTATTAATACTTAACCCAGTGTTTGTTATATATGTGAACTTTGAAGCTGCTCCTTGCTTGTGCTCATTGAACAAATTGATAATTGGAAATTAAGCTACTAACTCTAGAAATTAAGCCTAGATCTGAATAAATTAAGCAATGCCTGACATGAAGATTAGTTTTCTTTCACCCATTGCTTACGTTTTTTTTCTTTGAAATGTTGATATTTTTTCTTGGAGAAGCATCTTGAATGAATTACATTCTTTCCTTGTATACTTGAGAACAATGAGTAAAACAGTTTCCTTTCTCTTCTATCTTGTCAACAGGCTGGCCAGAGAAAGAAAGTTGAAAGAAAAGAATAGAAAAGATAATTCTGGACTTTTATATATTGGATTGGAGCTAGTGTTGTAATTGGGATCAATCAATTCATTATCAGGTATTTGAGATTCTTGTACGTATATATAAATTAAGTGGCGATTCTGATATATGGAGACAGGAATTCTGTTGCTTAACAGTGGATATCGAGAATATGAAATATTAGCTAAATGAATTATTGCTAATTGGTGTCCATTGCTTTAATTTTATGTGCTTGCTTACTGTTCCATCTTTCTGTCCTTATCTTATATTGTTGGAGCTTCCACGAGAGAGAGTTGTAAGTTTATAACTTTGCATTGTCCTGCGTGCATCTCTCTATAAAGTGACAGTTTGAAAACTTAGTATTTTCCTCGTTATGCAGGAAGTGGTACAAAGAATAGCAAAGGCTCGCGACCTCACAACATCTTAGGATCCGGCTGACTTAGCTTCGATGCTAGATGAAGCTTTTGAAGGTCACCACGGAGGCTATGAGAGAGGGTTTGGCTTCAGGTACAACAGAAAAAAGGGTTTTCTGAGAGGCAGTTCGAGCCAAAGTGCCTGACTTAAAGAGATGGAAGAAAGGCTCCGTGCTTCAGAAGCAGGATAGAATGCGTTGATAGAGGAGATCAGGAGTCTCAACGAGCAGGAAGCAGAGCGACAGAGGGAGAAAGTCAAGGAGCAAGCAGAGCGACAACAAATGAGACAGTCTATTGCGATGTTGCAACAATTTGTGATGTGAAAGTCGGGAATGTTTCCTACATCGATCACCAATAGCTCAGGTATCCTACTTAAACTATTTCATTTTAAATTTGAAAATTTTATGCATAATTTCCCTTATTTAGTATTGATTAGTCATTTTTGTATAGATGAGACGTGATGTAGTCAGGAATACCCCCCTGGTCAAACCTGAAGTTTGATGTAGATAGTGCACTGAGGATGGTGGCTAAAGCAACATCAGTTACCTGGTTTGTGTTTTTTGAACTTGGCTATTCCCAGCAGTCCATGATTGATTTGTAAAAATTGTGTCAGTGAAATCAAGGACGTTAAAAAAATGCAAAAAACCAGGTTCTACCTTGGTTGTTTTTGTCTTTGTGCTTGGGCTGCTATTCTATTTGAGGCTGTCCCCTCTCTGATTGTACCTTCTCCATTCAGGTTCTGGTGAATATAATTTTCTATGTTCTCAACAACAAAAAAGTCAGTGAATACAAAGATTTGCTAGTAATTAGGTCCTTTTAATTACTAATTAGCTCATTTCATGGAAAGATTTCTCTCACAATTTTATATTTGTGGTGAAGCTCAGCGTAGCTCAGAGGTAACACCAGAGGGTTGTGTTGCGGGAGGTCTCGAGTTCAAGTCTCCTGAAGTACGAAGAATTATGCTTTGTAGCCACTGTATTGTAATCTGGTCTAAATGTAATGAATATCAATATCTTTAAAAAATAAAAATAAAACAGTTGTATTTGTAAGTCATGTTATTAGAATTTCAGGTTTACACTCTGGATCGTCAGGTTTTCTCTATATCTCTTCTTTTTTCTGCTACTACTTTGCTGCTGATTTTAAATGGAGCTCTCTCTATGTTCTATGTATCATAGTCTTATTGTGCTTTGCCTTCTCTCTCTCTTGATTTTGTCTTAAATGATCCATGAGAAGTCGAATTGGTTCCACCATTGTGCTAAGATTGATTTGAAGATTTTTGCTTCATGCTTCTATCAGGATCCATCGTTTTATGTACTCAAAGAAGATGCTTCCCCCTGCATTTTCGGTTCTATTGAGAAGCAAAGATGGTCGTATGCATGTGCAAAACAGCTTATTGAAAGGTTAATTTATGGTAGGTAGGTTTGCATTAACCTTCCATTTTAGGTATTCTTTTTCACTATCCTTCTTCTGATCTGTCCATACTATTCATGGTAACCATTTAGCTGAGGGAGCAGAAAATGGTCTTGAATTTACCATTGTGAGACCTTTCAACTGGATTGGACCTAGGATGGATTTCATCCCTGGTGTAGATGGCCCAAACGAAGGTGTTCCTCGAGTTCTTGCTTGTTTTAGCAATGTAAGTGCATCAATTTCTAAAGTGGTTTTGAGGGTCAACTGTTTTGCCTCTACAATCAAAATTCACTTTCAGCTTCAGAATCTCCTCCGTGGTGAGCCCCTCAAGCTTGTGCATGGTGGACAATCCCAAAGAACCTTTGTTTACATCAAAGATGCTATTGAAGCTGTATTATTAATGATTGTAAGTGACAAGAAAAAACTAGAAGTGTAATTTAACTGAACATATTGTAACTCTGCGAATGTCAACATTTATCATCTTCTTCAGGAAAATCCAGCCAGGGCTAATGGTCACATCTTCAATGTGGGCAATCCAAACGATGAAGTTACAGTTAAGCAACTCACTGAAATTATGACACAGGTCAGTTGAGGACCATTGATTAATTGAAGCCAAAACTATGTATTTTATTGGTGTACTCGAAAGCTGAGGGGTGGTGCTCTGTTGCTTATCAGGTGTACTCGAAAGTGGTGAGCCCTCATTGGAGGTACCTACAGTTGATGTGAGCTCCAAGGAGTTTTATGGTGAAGGATATGATAACAGAGACAAGCGGATTCCTGACATGACAATCATCAACCAACAGCTCGGTATGTTTTATCTGCCTACTCTTTTAGCGCACTTGATTATTGATTCTCCAAAGGCCAAAGGTGTCCTAAGATAGAAACCATGATTTTTTTCCCTTGTTTAGGTAAACAATATGTTCATTCTTGGGCGGGTAGATGAAAATTTACTCGCCCTTGCACAAGGTGATGCAGCTGAAATTGTATGGTAAGTGGTCTTCATGTACCTGAATTTGGCTAATACCTCTGTTATTGCACCTCCGTGTATATGGTTGATTTGAGATCTGGCAGATATGCAGAACGTCAAGGGATTAAAGTGCTGAATGAGTTGGATGTTCCTGGCCATCCTCGATCATGGTAATTAGACCCTTGACGAACATAGAGAATAATTATGCACTTTATAATCAGAACGAAATCATTGAATAACAGAAATTTACTTATGCAGGGGTGTTGGATATCCTTATTTGTTACCATCATTAGATTGTCAACTGCCACTTGATGTCAGCAATGAGTTCACCTTCCAAGTAATATCTGGAATTCTTTCAGGTGATTTGTTTTAAGCTTACATTTTCGCGGAAGTAGAAACTACAATACAAGATCTTGTACAAAAAGTCTAAAGAAAGCAGAATATTTCCATCTATGTATTTTTGTTACTTTGCAAAGATAGCCATATTTGAATGCAAACTAATAGATACTCTTCTTTCTAATAAAGGATATGATGGAGCCACATCAGATCTTTAGTCATGCGGTGTTATTCTTTTTGTTCTTCTTGCTGGTTATCTTCCATTTGATGAGATAAACCGTGTTATTCTTTTTGAAATTTGGGCTTTTTCTATTAAAAGGCTTTTCTTACCTATGCTATATGCTTATTGTATTTAGATCTATAAGGGAGAAACAGAAGTACCAAAGTGGCTTTCTCCTGGTGCTCGAAAAATGATTAGGATTATTCTGGATCCAAAGTGGCTTTCTTCATCTTTTTTTTTTTTTTTTGTCAGGACGTTTTTTTTCACTTTTGTAAAACCATAATTTTGGTCCACATTGTAGTTTTTAATTATAATTTAGATATAGTGCAATGTAGATGATCTACTGTAATTGTTGATTATGGATTTTGTTTTAATTGTATGTTGTTATTAGTTTTTAATATGTTGTCATGAGTAGACAGGTGAACTGAAGTCAAATAGCACAATTTGTTTTCCAAAAAAAATTATTGCTGGCGGTTCTAAAAATCGCCGTTAAAACATATAAAAAACCTGACCGGTGGTTTTTAAAACAGCCACTAAAAATGTTGGATGCTTAATATTTTTGAAAACCGCCATTAAAAAGACAGAATTCTTAATGGTGGATGTTACAACCGCCATTAAAAATTACAGCATTTTTTAACGGTGGTTTTTGAAAACCACCATTAAAAAGGCAGACTTTTAATGGTGGGTGTTAAAACCGCCATTAAATATTGGAGAATATTTAATGGCGGTGTTTACAACCGCCATTAATATTGTAGAATGTTTAAATGGCAGGGAAAATATTTCTTTTTGCTAGCCGTTTTTCGTTTTGCCGTTAGAAAATAATTTTATACCTGGAGTCAAAACCGCTAGGAAATGCGTCGGCAATACTTTTGCCGACGTAATTATTGTCAGCTAAACGAAAACTGCCAGGAAAAGCATTCCCGGCGGTTTTAACCACTTTAATGGGGGTTTTTCGACCCCTATTAAAAATCGGATTTCTACTAGTGTCTTCAGCCATATGTCTCACTCTCTCTCGAATAAATGCTGCTGCCTCAAATTTGCTCTCACGATCCTCTCAATTTCTGGGACGTAAGGCAACAAGGCAGAACTAGTTTTAAATTGGATACACTGCAAGAGACAGAAGTGATCAGAAAAACAAATCAACTTATAACGAAAGTTTAAATTGAACTTAACACCAAACAACTGCTAACACACATAACAATGCTGACTAAGTTAGCTTCACACCAATTCAAATAAAAACACAATGCTCAATCACACAAATGCTTCAACTAAAAACACAAAATAACCACAAACGCAATGTACTCTATTTGTGCTATGAACTAAAGCATCCAATCATGCCAGGTAATATTAAGAACGCATACTCTACTGTCAGATTACAGCTATTGAGCTCGGTATTAAAAGCAATTCAAACAAAGTCCCTGGAAACGGCACCAAAAACTCGTTGGGAGCAAACCATTCGTTGTTCGAAATCGTACCTAAGTAGATTTAGCAACGTATGCGCAAGTGCACGCTTCGTACCAAGTCTGGAGATTCTAGGTCAAATCCACAGGGAAGTGGGAATGGAACACTATAATTATGTCCATTTAACTATATCTAAGCAAGGCAATCTAGAAAGAGGTAAAACTAACCCAATGCGATTAAAATAAACTCTTCCTAATCCAACTGCAAGTCAGACTTTGGGAACTCAATTATGCAGTAGGGGTGTGATTAACTACTATGCTCTATATACTAACTAAAGTCCTTCACCAGGGTATTTTACTGAGCACTTAGCAGATCGAGAAAACCAGTACGTGCAACCCTACCTCGAAGCATTACGACCATGCCTCCCTCGTTATCCCTATTGGCACTCAAAGTCAAGGTACTAAATCAGAGGCCCATCAGCGTAGCCACCATGACCACGTGTGTCAGGACGCTTCTCTCGAAGTCTACCTGCGCATCCATCACCTGCCTCTGATTGAGCACAGTCGATTTGGAGATCACACACTGATTGAAAGGTGTCTATCCCAGTATACCCTCTTGGTCTTAACGGGAACATTATATGGATATTTGAAGGTTGTCAATCTTCTAACATCTTAAGCATTCGAACAGTCAATCACACTAAGGCTTGATTATGCCATCGCCATGTAACGGCAGCATCGCGAACTCATAGACATATCACTAAATGCAATATACAAGGGAAGAAAAATTAACTAATTTATGAAACACAGTACAAACACTACATCCTCCAAAGGGCAAATATCACATAAAACATCAAGAAATATTTAAATCTAGACTCAAATACGAGTTCTAGTACAAGATACATGCACAAGATGATGGAGAAAGAGAAATATGGATAGAAGAAACTCATAAAAGATAGTTCCTATGATGGGAATCGTCCTCCCGGATCGAATCTCCTACTTTGATGGCTTCAAACTCATGCTTTGGCGCTCTTTAAGAGCCTTAGTCTCACCAAAAATCACCACCAAATCTCTCTCTGATGCATTTTGCCTCCCCTCTCAGAAGGCTTGTGTCGAAAATCTTCTAAAATCGTCATTTATAGGCGAGCCTGCAAGTTGTCGGCACCGCATGGTATCACACGTATCATGTTGCGCAGTGTGTATCACATGGCATTGGCCACTTACGGGCCACAGTAAGTTGCGGAGCCTCTTGACGCCAAGTGCATCATGCCACACCGTGCAACTTAAAACCCATAGTAAGTTCTGGGTGTCACAATGCCAAGTGCATCACTCAAAGTCGTGACTGCAGTGTCATGACGCCAGGACAGCGGCATTGTAAGGCTCTAAACGTTTTTTCGTGGCACCGCGCGCTCCATTCTTTTGGGTCGAGCGCCGCAGCACCCATCTCAGGCGTAGGGGCGCCCATCTTGGTACTTGGGCGCCCAGGCGCCCAAACTCAGCGCAAGGGAGCTGGCGTACAAGTGTTTCTTAGGGATGTAAACGAGAGCCGATTACCCGCTCTTCCGTCCGCCCGATTAATGAACGGAACTAAACAGAAATAAAATATTATTATCCGTTTACCGCTCTATCGTTTACCCGCTCTACCGTTTAATAAACGGATGGAAACGGAAATAGCTTTTCCGAACCCGTTTTACCCGTTTACCGTTTAAGTAAGGGTAATATAGTAAATTTATATATCTACATAGTTTAACCATAAAATACTTATTTTTATATAAATAACCTTATTATATCTTGTATCACTTATTATAAAAATTTGTAGAGTTGAAAAGTTTGGAGAGAATTTGAATATATTTATATATTTTGGTAATTATTAGAAGTCAATATATATTGATTTTAACTCATGGTCTCATAAAGAATCCCTAGTCATAGTCATAGACTCATAGTCATAAAGGATAGACCATAAATTGTAAATTCATAATTAACTAAATAAGGTAGTATGAGTAATCTAAGATTAAAAAAAAATTATTTTTCTTACAAATGTCAGATTTTATACAAATGACAATTGTTTTTATAAATTTAAACAATTGTCATACAAAAATAAAAATATTATAATTCATAATAAAAATTATATAAAGATAAACATAGTAATTAACAAATACACGAGATGATTTCATATTTTTTCAATTAGCTTACATAATTCAAATTTTTTTGGCCCATAACATTTTACGTCATATACCCTAAATTCTTAATAAGTTATAAGTAATATCATTGATTTTAATTACTAGTTACTTACTTCTCTAATTAATTAATATTCTATTTTTGGTTTTCCCTCCCTCTCTAGTCTCTAGTCATTGACTCATTGCTCCCTCTCTAGTCTCTCTCTAGTCCCTAGTCAATTTTAAGTGTAGGAGACAATTTATATTTGTTTTTGATTTTTGTGTTATGTAACTTGTATTTTGAACTCTAGAAAAGTGTTATATTTGACTGTTTATTAGTAATTTTCTTAATGTTTACTCTTTTTTTTTAGTTTTTGGTGATTTTTATATTTTTTATTATTTACCCGTTTATTACCTGTTTATTACCCGATTACCGGGTTTTCCGGCGGGTAATAAACGGGTAAATATTTCACGGAACTAAACGGATACGGACGGAAACGGGTAAAGGTTTCAAAAAAATAAACGGTAGACGGAAACCCATTACCCGTACCGTTTATTACCCGTTTACATCCCTAGTGTTTCTAGGTAGCTTCGGCGCCCTAATGCTCTAACACTGTGGCCATTCCACAGCTCCTGGCACTTTTTCTGCTTTGCTTCTGCTCTATGAGCTCCTCTTTGGCGCCATGTGTTGGCGATTCTTGTACTTAACCCTTTTTGGCTATTTTCTTCATTTTAGCTCCGATTTATAACATTTGTTCCGTTGGTTTCCTTTTGGCTTTTGCATGGTTTCCTACATAAGACCAACAAAAATAAAAATTCTTCCATGGTTTCCGACTCTTGTAATTCAATTTTTTTGCATGGGGTCCAATAAATACTCAAATTGGCTCAAAAGTATATGAAAATGAGAGCACAATTTACATTAATCACACACCCAAACTTAAATTCCTTCATGTCCTCAACCAAAGATCCCCTCACATAGATTTCAAATAATTTATCTTGAATGCTGATGATGAAAAATCATGCAATTGAATTAAAGAAATGAAAATCGATGTTGCTCGGCCAACTACTTTTCTAGCTATTCTTTAGAGACTCACTCATTTACAATCTAATTTTCCCACTAATAAAATTTTATGGCCCCCACAATATAGCTCTCACGATCTAACCACAAGCTATGCACTTGAGTAATTGATCTTAGAATTTCATAAGCTAGTCTCTCAATCCACTCTACACTAACTTTGAAAAGTTGTTCCTGAGCTCATTTAGACTTTTCTTAGGTTGTAATGGGGCTAGGGACCAATGTACGATAAAAATTCAATCATGAAAGGTTCATTCTCTCTAATGACATGATTGAACCCACTTAGAGTGAGCTCCAACCAAAAACCTCCCCCAAACTTGAGCTTTTGCCCTTTTCAACCATTTCTTCTTTTTCCTCAATTAAGGATATTGCTTGATTTCTCTTCATTTGGATTATACAAGACTAATATTTTGATTTCTTTTTGCTTTTCAAGCACTTCTCTTTCTCTTTTCCTTTTCTTTTCTCTCCTGCTTCATTTCCCCAAAAACAGGAGGAGCTCAAGCTCCCTTTGAATCCAAACACGAAATTTGAGAAATAGTACATTGAAAAAAAAGATAAATACACAAATGACATGGTTTAATAAAAAAATGACTATTAAGAACTTATGGGTAATATGAAGGCTCAAAATTTGGTTATCTAGCGAATATGCACATGGTGGATAGAAAGGCTCAGCTAAATCCTTTCTTTGGTGGCAATTTTCATCCATTTCGCCTCAAGTTTCATTCGAAACTAGTTCTAGAACCTAGGACAAGGACTCAAGCACATCCACCATTCAAACCACACACCAGGTAATAATAAATTAGCCACGAACAATTTGACTCATGAGTGACCGAGCCCCACACAATTTCATTCTCAATCCAAATACATGATCATCATCACAATGCATTCCTACACATTATGGCACTATATGCAATGCAAAGTCATACAAGATTATTGCAATTTGAATGAATGAATGAATGCATGCAATTTGGTACCTCACTCTCAAACTTAAATTCTATATTGTCCTCAACGTAGATCATAGAATGAATGAAAATAAAGGGGTAGATAAAACTCCCTGGTCATACCACATCAAGTGAATGATTTTTTTGTCCTTCATTGTGATGATCATCCTAGGAGATCTCCATTTGAAGAAATCTCTGCAAAATGGCTCAAGCCATGCCAACATAAGTGAGATTATGGTTTGATTTGTGTTTCTTCAAAACAAGAAATAACTAAATAAAAAAACACACCAAGAAAGCTTAAACAAAACATACAAACATGTCCTACAATCTAATAATCATGCAATCAAACCATGAAACCAAATTTTCCCATCTTATTGATTTCAAAACTCAGTACTATCAAACATGGTGATTTTCAAAACTTTTGCGTAGGACACTCTCATGCTAATCTAAAATAAAAACAGTTATACAAACAAATTTAAAAACATTCCCAACCTAGAGATCCAAGGATCTTTTTATTCAAAGCAACAAGAAACAAAGAGTCTTTTCATCTCATTCCTCCTAGATCAAAAGGAAAGTTGAACCACATGTCTATAATTAACTCACTTCTCCGCATACATCTCTTAAGTGGCTCACTAGGAGAATGGGTGAAGTTTACACTTTGACTAAAGATATGCACAACTGAATTTGTGCAAGGTGTTCATAAACCCTTCAAACCTTGCCTAATAGAACTTTTGACCTTGAAGTTAAGGTTGGAGTGTGGGATGGGAGAATAAACTCATCAAGATGATCTAGATGTGTCCATCTCTTCTCACTTGAAATTGGCTCTTCAAATTGAATTGCTTTCCGACTCCAATTAGATTTCAAGAGATAGTCTCTCTCTCTCTCTCTCTCTCTCTCTCTCTCTCTCTCTCTCTCTCTCTCCAGAACTCGACCTCTCTCTAGAACTCAACCTCTCTCTCTAGAACTCAACCTCTCTCCTGGAACTCAACCTCTCTCTATCTAGAACTCGACCTCTCTCTCTCTCTCTAGAACTCGACCTCTCTCTCTCTCTCTAGAACTCGACCACTCTCTCTCCAGAACTCGACCACTCTCTCTCCAGAACTCGACCTCCCACTTTCCAGAACTCGACCTCTCTCTCTCTAGAACTCGACTTCACTCTCTCCAGAACTTGACCTCTCTCTCTCGAACTCGACCTCTCTCTCTCTAGAACTCGACCTCTCTCTCTCTCTAGAACTCAACCTCTCTCTAGAACTCAACCCCTCTCTCTCTAGAACTCAACCTCTCTCTCTCTCTAGAACTCAACTTCTCTCTCTCTCTACAGTCAACCTCTCTCTCTCTACACTCAACCTCTCTCTCTCTAGAACTCAACCTCTCTCTCTAGAAGTCAACCTCTCTCTCTCTAGAACTCAACCACTCTCTATAGAACTCAACCTCTCTCTCTCTCTAGAAATCTCTCTCTAGAACTCTCTCTCTAGAACTCTCTCTAGAACTCTCTCTAGAACTCTCTCTAGAACTCTCTCTAGAACTCTCTCTAGAACTCTCTCTAGAACTCTCTTTATCTACAACTCTCTCTAGAACTCGACCTCATATGAAGGCTTGAGGACCTTGTCGTGGTTGAGCCCGAGCTCAAGCTCGAGTTCGATGTGAATCCTTCTAGACAACTACAAATGTTATAGGGTTCAAGCTCTGCTTGGTCGCTTCCACCTTTACATGAGGATGTATTTGTAGTTTAACTGCATTCAAATCTAATCCATAAACATCACCTTGTAGAATTTGTGCATCTCCGAGCAATCTATTGTTTCATACAATCATTTGATGATTAAATTATATAATAAAATGTGTAGGATTTCTATTTATTGAAATTTTAGAATGACTAAAAGATAACAAAAGGCATAGTTTTAATGGTTGAAACTATTACCAGTTTCATTTAATTACATAATAGATTGCGTCTTTATCCATCAAAATTTCCATAATAACAAATATGATCCTCTCTAATCTATGAAAATCTTTATGATTTCTATAAATTGAAGTTTTAGAATGTTACGATTCAAAATCGTAACTGCTGGAATTCGGGAAGAATTAGAGTTTGGAAGAGAGCAAAACATGGATAATGAGAGAAATTTAGGGTAGATTTAGGGTTTAGGGGAGGAAGAAAGGGAAGAAGAGACAGAGATTAAAAGATTAAAATTCTGTAATTCTGGCCTAATCAGTTATGGGGGAGACCTCCTATTTATAATAATTAAAAGATATATAATTACAAATTAGTCCATTCCAATGTGGACTTGCAAAAAAGACCCCTAATCTAGCAAAACCCACAAAAAAATCACTAATGGCACATAATAATAATTAACCCTAATATATTTGTGACATAGAATGAATTGTACTATTTTTTTTTGAGGAAATGAAATAATTCTTCCCTTGCAAGATCAATTTTCCTTTATAGTAGCGTATAAAGTAGCTCAATTTATGAAAGTATCCATCTGTTTATAGAAATAACTAATGGAGTTGGGTCTAAATTAGTCATTAAAAATGTCTAAGGAATTTAAACAAGGATTAACTTGTAACTCTATTTAAGACAAATATTTAAAACTTACCCTCGTGTATGTTCATTTGATAGACTCATGAGTGGGCTTTATTGGGCTATACACATGGACAAGATATGTCGAAACCCACGTATTCAGTCCAATATCATGTGAAATCGGATCCAAAATCTATATCAAAATGACTAACCACATTGTGGAACATCTTCCACCCACTAATCTGTTCCATATTTGATAAATAGTACATGGTTAAACATGTAAACTTTTATCTTTCTCGGGCTCATCAACAGTGCAGGATAAATAACAAAATCCGTTTTGCCTCTTCAAATATTTATAGAACCCAGACACCGTCAGGTTCCTTCTCCAATTCTCCAAGAGATCGAGTTTACGCTTCAGCTCAGCTCAGTTTCCAGCTTTTATACTTTCCATGATTAGGATTCTGAAAACAGGTAAACTGATAAAAAGCTTCCCTGGATCCCTCCGAGTACATTATCACCCGAAACAACCATGTCTCTGAGCACTCACAATATCTTAATGAAACCTGTAAACAGCTCAAAAGCCACATTGGATATTTAGGCAATCCCCGCACTCTCAAACCAACTGTTTCTTCATTAAATTAAAAGAGGGTTCTCCACTACTTCCCAGCTTACAAGTCCACATTTTTCCATTGCGTAGTGACATTGCATTCCAGTATTATCAGATTTATTCATTGTATTGAATTTGGATAAACTAACAAAACAAGTAAACTAATGTCAGACCATGTGATCCATGGTCGCATGCATGTATCACTTCTCTGTCCATCTAAGATGAAATTCTCATAAAAAGAAGAGAGGGAAAGAGGGATGGTTGTATTAGAATGCGCAAGGGGAAATGCTAAATGGTATCCACTAGGGTGTAACAGTATATAAATGAAACGGAAAGGTTTTTCCTATACTATTTTTTTATTATTGCAACAAGTTCTGTTTCTGTTTTGACCATTAATTTTTGAATCGTTTTGATTTCAATTATTACCCAATTTTCTGGTGGGTATAATAAAAAGAAAAAATCAGAAAATAATAAAAATGTTCTAAATATTTTTAAGAAAAACGCAATATTATGGAAAAATATGATAACAATAAACCAAATGAAACACAACGAAAAAAAGTTGAATACAACATTTTTTTGTTGACATTTCAACATCCACAACTCTTAAAATATCCAAATATGGATGTTACAGGAAGTAGCTCAGGTAGGGTTAGTATGCAAAAGTTAATGTATTACAATCAATTAAATGGTATTTGGGTAAACAGGTTTATAATAGTTATTTCCATTTTTGTGTCCTCCTTTTACTTTTTAGAAGTTACTTTAGTTATAAAAATAACCATTTAGATATTTGTATTTAAAACCATGTCATTATCAATGTTTTAAAAACCGGACCGAGCCGGACAGTTCAACCGGGTTCAGTCGGAACCGGTGCTTTTTGCGGTTCGGTTTGCTCTCAAACCGCCAAGAGGTTGAAAACCGGATGACCAGGCCGGTCTTACCGGTTCAACCAGTGAACCGTTGAACCACCGAAACCGGTTGAACCGGTTCTAGTTACTGTTGACCCAAACCATTTAAAATAAAACTCTAACCATAAAACCAAATTGATTATTTTTATGTTTGCAGCTATTATGGATGAAAAGGATAAAATTTTTGTCAATATAGGTGAAGATAAGGAAAAATATGTAGTTGGATTCTCAAGAAAATAATATTTTTAGATTAAATTTGTATTTTGGAAAGATATTTTATTTCTATAATTTAATTACATTTGATTTAAAGAACTTAGAAAACCTTTTTTATATAATTTTAAAATTTTTAATGGTTTCTGTGTTTTTAAACTTGTTTTGTGAATATTGGTAATAGGCTTAGGTAATATGAGTTATGTTATGATTTTTTTCAATGACTTACAATTCAGACCCGATTGAATCGATTGAACCGGTTGAACCGGTTGAACCTGAATCAGATGTTCCACACTGCTATGCTATTTTTACTATTAAAATTTAAACAAAAATGGAAAACTGTCAAGATGGCGTCAAGATGAATATTTATAATTATAAACTATTTTGGATCAATCAACTCAATTTTAAAGTTTTATTAGTAAAATTTTATAAACAAAGAAATGGTTTTGAGATCCCTTTTGCCGTGGGCTTGTATAAAATTACTTCTTTAACATTAATACCTATCAAATACTCAATGTTGGAATTGCTTTAAATGTACGAAGCCGTACTTTGTTCAATTGTATCCACACGTTCAATAATTAGTCCAACTCATAAATGAATCACTAAAGGTCTAATCAGACGGCTAACCTTTTACGCGTCACATGGTGCATGTCAATGACTTGATAAATTACAACTCAATAAAAAAATTTAGCACAAAAAAGTATTTGTAACGATATATGATTATAAAGAAAAATGCCAATGGGTGCAACTGAATGATTGATGTCATCGATTTGAGGAAATTTGGCGACAAACTTTCCTAGGCATTGAGTGTTGGAGGTGCAAAACCCAGAACAGAGTTTGGTGGGATGTGGTTTCAATGTAAGGTGGTCCATCTTGCTCACAATCAAAGGGACATTTAGCTTTTCTATTTTTCTCTTGGTACCAACTAGAGGACATGAGTGTCCCAGGACTAAGGGCAACATCTTAGAAGACAAAATCACACTTGTGGGGTGCTTTAATCCCTTTCACTGAATTTGGAATTTGACTTGAATAAACTGGAGTCCTGAACAACCAAATGAAGACCACATAACAATTTCAACATCAAAAGCTTTCGGTGGGTTGAGACGTGGGAAGCTTTAGAAAAAAAGAAAGTTGGGAAAACAACATGAGGTCAATTTTGAATAACCTTTTAATGGCATTACTAACATGTAATTAATTTTATTAATAATGTTTTCAAAGAGCCGTTTGTCTTTTGAATACTAGAGTATTATAAATCACATCTCTACCATGATCATCAACCGAGTGCTAACAAAGTTTTCATGACTACAAAAGTCACCAACGTCACAAATAAAATATGGATTGAGTGCAAGATTCAATTATAATGAGGAAGATGATGGGGTGTACGTATATGTAGATTGACTTACTTTTAAATTTAAAAATATGATAAAAAGTAATTCATACTATTTCTATTGAATCATGCTAAATCAATGTAACCTCCTTGTCCAAGTTTTTCGTCTAAGGAACTTGGAGGGTTCAAACTTCAAATCTGACCGACTTGGTTAGGCGCTTAGAGCTTCCAATTTAATGGACAAACCGATTAAACCTACTGCAAGTTTAAAGACCCTTTATTATTTGTTTGTTTGTTGCAAAATTTTAATAAAATTTTACCGAATTGATGTCCCCTTTTGTCAATTACCAACATTGGTGAAATCCCTGCTTTAAATCGATGACTAGGTCTATTTTCATAATATCACTTTATCATAATAGATTATTTTCAATTTTCTAATGGTTTTTTACTTTCAAAAATTTGCATAGAAGTGATGCTAGAACCTGGTAGGAACTTTCCTATATGGAATGAATCCGTAAATGAGGTCATGGTGGGAGTCCAAAGTGAGACCATGGGTTGGTTGGCGCATTTAATGTGCCACCGTACGAGCCCAAACGCTGTCCTTGGGACTTCTCCTCTCACTCCCTCTCTTTTTTTAATTCCCAAATATAGACACTGACGGCGGGCCCCTGCACCACCTTCTCAAACCGACAAACAAGTACCCGTCCGTGATGCGTTTCTGTACGGCAAGACGACAGGGTTTCGCTTCGAGGCATTCGATCGACCCGCATTTTGATCCCCGGATCGGAATTTCATTACTGACGCTTATGCTATGATTAACACCTTAAACTAATAGATGGTGAACAGGGGAAGCGAGGAAACCGGGGATCCACGTCTTCCAAATGAACCTTATACATGATTATACGAAGACACTTTAAAAATCTTATTATGTATTAAAATTTGATTAAAAAAAGCGTTAATTTTATCTCTTCTAAATTCTGAAACCAACTTGAATACTTAACGAAAAATGATTTCAGTAATTTTATATTTTACTGAGAGGTTTTACATACTAATGTGGTTGTCTTTCTAGCTGCCAGTGAGCAATCCAGATAGAAAAATGATATCAGTACTTTGTGGTTTTACATCCTGACGTGGCTGTATAGTCGGCAGTCTAGGTAAGAGAAAATCTAGAGTTTAGGGTTTACTCATAGAATAGAATAGAATAGGTTGATAATATTTTATTAAAAAAACTAAAATTTTACAGATTTTATCTCCAACTTTATCTTTTAGTAAGCTGCAACGTGGATGCCATGTCAGGATATAAAATCTTGGAAGTAAAAACCCATAGTACTTATATCACCACTCATCCAAATAAGGCGTAATATTTAGGATTACCTATAGGATAGGTAGATAGTTCCTATTTTATCTCTTACCTGGAGTTCCAACGAGTACACCACATCACGCTGTAAAGACTCACAATAAAAAGTCACGATACACATATCACCACTCTACCTGAAAATCCCAATATGACTGAATCAACCTCATCACTCAAAAGAACTCCAAGTCAGAAATGATATGAACAAGTACAACTCCCCAAACTAGTCATCCAAGTTGCCTTTGACTCATCAAACATTGTTTCTACATCCACAAAGTTTGTTTATGTTTGGCTACATTCCTTCGCTATTGCATAAATTATACTTCTTTGAAAGAGAAAAGGTGTAATAAAATCGAAAAATGATATCAGTATTGTCGTATTTTACTGTGAGACTTTACATCATGGTGTAGTTGTCCTTTGGCAGCATAGTTGACAGTCTAGATAAGGTTTAGGGTTTAGGATTACCTATAAAATAGGAAGATAAATCCAAATTTATCTCTTATCTGGACTCCCAAAGATGTCACATCACGTTACAAATTCCCACAAGTAAAATATGGCCACACTCAATAAAACCTCCTTAATAATTCTCACTTTCAAAGAAGATTGACTAGGATACCTAAAATCTGAGTCAGTTGGCCTAGATTGTTGGTTAATCCTTCTATCGAAATTGACTGGGACTTGACCCCTTAGAAGACTAGTCAACTCAATCGGATATTAAAAAATCAGAAATGGTAAAAAACATGGTTTCTAATATAAATGTATAAAATTTAATAACTAAAATTAAGTAATAGTCTAAAAGTTTTAGTAATATTTCTACCTAATTAAGAACCCCAGTATTTTGTACTTCCCTTAAATATTTTACTGAAATCCTTGAAACCTTTAGAGATCTTAAGTATCATGTTAATGTGCCTCACAAAATTTACTAGCTTCAAAACAAAAGAAAAAAAAAAAGTCGGTGACAAACTCAAGGAGGCCGTCCCAATCTTTTGGACCCTAGTCCCCTACCCTCCAATGTATAAGACCCCTAATGTAACCTTTATCTAATATTTCATATTTTCATTTGAGGAAAGGCAACAACATCAGATGAGATATGGTTTAAGAATGACCACACGCGAGACCTAAATCACTGTGGACCCCTAATTAGGTCACATAATTAAAAAAAAAAAATATATGTTAGCTACGACATTTTTTGGGTTACTCTCTCCAAGTATGTTTTTATCGCATAACCTTGACCGTGAACAAAGATGTTTTTTTTTTTTTTTAAATCCTATCACTGCCCGACTTGTGTAACATTTGACACATGTCTATCTACAATTGGAGTGACACCACGTTATTGATGTCACAAGCACAATAAATCTTAACCAACGTTCCGTACTAAGACAAAAGTAAAAACAGTTAAGGTCATCATGGGGCAGCTAAGCTGCTAAGGTTGGAGGGATGGAGCACATGAACATGTTACACACTTCAATGAGAATCCAAGAAAAGGAACAAACTTTAATTTCCACAACCCTTTATATTTAACTAACAAGGTCGTACTCTCACAGTTGAATTTTTAAAAAAAGATATAGAAAAATCTCTAATAGTTGTCATCTTGTATGAGTTTTATATGGTATATTCATTTTGGTTTTTATGTGTCTTAACCAATTGGGAATATCTCTCTAGAAGACTGCTAATATCTGAGGCACATGCATGCATTGATTTCTCCACACCCATATCTCATTAACTGTTTGCTTTTTTCTTATACTTCAAAGATTATATATCATACTTGGCATTGGTGCCAGGTTTCAAAAAGTCTTGGACACGGTTTCTTCTATTCATACTTAGTCGACCAATGGAAATGTGGGATCCATTGAGATCTGATTTGAGTATTAGATAAATTATAAAATGGAGTATTGAGTATTGACGGAGTTATTTGTTTATAACCTATTACTTAAAAGATTTGTTGATGGACTTGTTATACAATAGAATAGTGTTCAATTGTGTCATCTAGACCTCAGGTCAAAAAATAGTTCAATATGGTTTTTGTATTGCCATGTATCGCATAGCACTAGAAAAATTTTCCTTTTCCAAACGAACTTAGAGTATATTGAGATTTAGGGTATGTTACACGAGCAAAATAAAAAAAGAAAAGGACAAATATATAGGAGTACTTTATTTAGACAACTGGCACCGAACTTTGGTGAATCCAATATATGGGTACAAGTACGACCACCTCTTGCAAGAAACATTTCCAATTTGGTTTACCTTCTCTTATATATTTTTTTTTGTTGGGATATAAGTAGAAAATGGGTGCACCGTTGCTTTCAAACGTACAACACTCCAAAATATTAAGTTATGGACTTGACCATGACAAAAAAGTTAGAATTTAGATGACACAATCACATGTGACTAGTCCCAACCAACCCAATATTGGTACCAAGAGACTCTAGAAGTGTTAGACCATTAAATGGTCATCAGACCTAATTTTCTCGAAACTACATTACAAAACTTATTTCACCCCAAAATCTCGCCAAATCCAACATAAAAAGTTGCATCACACATCACCAAAATGTGTTTCTAATTTCAACATCTTTTTGCGGATCGCGGAGAGCTAGACCTTAGCCCTAGTCTCTAGGTCCAACAGACATGAGAGGCCCCCGTTTTGGTGTGCACAAGAAAATTGTCAGTTGGGAGTGACACTGGCCTTAACGATCTTTCCTTTGCCAACTAAGGGTGGACATGATGGGGCCAAACCCACTTAAATGTGGGCGTGACCTCTCCAAGACCACCTTGTGAGGGGGAAGCAGGATGGTACACTAGAGTGGAGGTGTTGAAATAGGGAATGGGAATACGAAAAGACATTAAATGCCCCCACATGCAAGGATGCCGCCTCCCTTACCCTTCCCTCTTCTTCAACCTTCAAACCCTACAGTCCAAGAAGAAAGATTTGACCGAGTTGGCGGTCATTGATTCTTTGAAAATGTTGATATGAAAAAGGGAAGCTTGAGAATGATTTCCTTTGCTCTCTTCTTTAATCTTAGATATCTGAAAAAGGAAAATTTAAAGGGTCAAATTAGCTTATCTTATTGACTGATCATGTTCAAATACGATAAATTAAATAAATTTTATTTATTTTTAAAGTAAACAAACATTTTAAAACGCCTAGTTGTGTACAACATTTTTTTTTTCAGATCAGGGGATTTCTAAGTACATTTAACTATGGTATTGATGTAAGAACCATGAGGGAGTGTGAACACTAGGCGTTTGAAAAATCATTATTCCTTGTATTAATTAACTTTAGTTTTGAACACTGAGGATTAATTTAAGAAAAGACTTTTATAAAATAGAAATTTAAATATAAAAATCTAAGCCAGCTAAAAAAATTATATAAGCATTGAAGAAAATGGGAGCACTCATTACCAATCATTCTCTCCATCCTCTCAATTTTTTTGTGAAAATGTTTTAACCCGAGGGAGTCTTATTCCCACCTCTTCTCACCCCCGTCTTATTCCTAAAATAATCCCACTAATAAAGAAAGTGCTCGTTTTCCACAGCTGGAATAAATAAAAATCCTAATTAATTTACATAGAAACACCAATTTCTTTCTTTTTTTTTTTTTTACAAAAAAGTGGATTGGACACAGCTATGCGTGCCATGTTCACTCACATGCACGTCCCACTACCAGCACCCTTACGCGCCCTTTACACGCGTGCCTTGCGGAATCCGGAGTCCCCGTCCTCGCATTTGCATGATTGGCAACGGATATTTGATTCTCTATGAAAGTAGTGATTTCCAATCTTGCCATCGTCACCGTCAGCTTTACATCACCGCGTACACTTCATCGCTCACGTACTCACTCAGCCTCATTATACGGACTATCGATGAATTTTCCTTGAAAGAAAAAAAAAATCGTTCTGGATTAGGCTACTATAGCGTTCTCCCAAACATATCTACGCGGACCCAAGGGTCCTGATCTAATCGGACCAAGCGTCCTGACTTAATCGGATTCAAGCGTCCTGACCTAATCGGACCCAAGCGTCCTGACCCAATCGGACCCAAGCGTCCTGATCCAACCGGACCCAAGCGACCTGATCCAACCGGACCCAAGCGTCCAGACCCAATCAGACCAAGCGTCCTGACCAATTCGGACCCAAGCAATTTTTTTTTATTCCTCAGTTAGTTTTGGGTGATAAAATAAAGAGTAATACTAGACGTACCCACCCGACGCACCTATCCAACTATATGTTAATTCAAGCCGTTAAAAATATAAAAACAATATTTTTTTTTATAAAATTCATTTTTCTAGAGGATAAATTTTAGGCCGTTTAGATTAAAAAGTATGTGAGATAGGTGCGTGAGATAGGTGCGTGGGCCAAGTGTAACTAGCATTATTTAAAATAAAAGTTAATGAAAAATAAAAAAGTAGACGGATCCGACCAGACAAGATCGGGCCCTCGAGCAGGTCGTTGCTTGCTGTTGGATCACGATCGGACGGACGGGATGGAAGGGCGAGACGAAGGGAAGCCGTCAAAGCAGACTTGATAATATATTGCGAACGGTTAATTGGTCCGTGAAGCTCAACGGGCACGCTGGAAGTTCGAAACCTTTTGCAACGGAAGGCGTTTCCCTATTTTTATTCTTGTCCGGAACGCCAGAACCTGCGGCACCGAACGAACCACGCGGACATCAGTGGGCCCAAGGGCTAAAAGAATATTCCTTTTAAAAGAAAAAAAGAGGGTCTTTATGAAGGACCGCGCTGGTGGAAACCCACGTCAGAAGTGGGGAAATTGGGGAAATGGTCGGCGGTTTTCTTCCGTACTCCCTCGTCCGGCACCAAGCCGTAAAGTCGGGACGAGAAAGCGACGACAACAACGAGATCTTACCCCCGCCATTTTATCGTCCGCGTGCCACCCCTTTCCGCGGTCCTTAAGGCACAGGGTTGGGTTCGCTTTCGTCTGACTCGGGTTGAGGAGATAATACGACTCGGACAACTCATCGGCTCCTTGACTTAATTCTGTCTATTTGTACCGGAAACCCGAGACGGCCAGGGACTACTGAAATTGGCAACGACTCGACTCGCCAAGCCACACGCCACCCAACCAGACTTAGAACGTCAACCGCTTTACGTGTCGATCTGAGCTAAGCGGACCCCACAATGGGGCAGACGCTGATGTCACGGATAAAGTTTCCACGTTACACACACACTCGGACTCATCGGTCGCGGTGGGACCGATCAAAGTAACGTGCTTTTGTCACAAAGTGGACTTGCCACGTACGCAGCGGGCCCTTCCGTTGAAATCCGGGGCTAATCTCCGCTTTATGCCTTCCGCAAATGGACGAGTGACGACCCGCGAGTCACCCGCTTGGAGCACCGGTTTACAGGGGGTTAATGTAGTGGGCCCAGGTGCGGGCCTAGCTAGCTATCCGCTCCCCCTTCGTTATTGCGCCTTACATCGCGGCGCTGATTAAAGCGCTGCTGCCCTTTCCTCTTTACGCCTTTCTCTCACCCCGCGCGATCCCCGAAAAAATCTCGGCGTGCCGGTCCGTCCCCTGCCCTGGTCTCGATTAAAATCTGAGTACACGTGTACGGCAACGATCTAGAAAAGCACCCTGTAGGAAAATATTCGGGACCACCCCGACCGTCGCCTCGGTAAACGGTGATCTTTGCATTTTATCTCTCGAGGGATCCGAAAGCGACTGCTCTTGTATCCGGTCAAAATCCGGCCCTCACTTCTAAGCAAATGACAGAAAAGCCCATAACACTCCGCCGTTCCGTATCCGTCTTACAAAAAATGTACGGCAGAACCAAAACTGTAATTCTATATATTATTATTAATTTATTATTGTTATTATTATTATTATTATTATTATTATTATTATTTCATTAATATTGCATTACTCTGTCTCTGTTACTTAAATATGTACAAATTTAAGTGAACGAACCGTACTATTCAGCCCCAGCGCAATCGAACGCGACTGTAACTAGAATGTCCCACCAAACTTTGTAATAAAATAACTCGTATTTCTAACTCCACAGTATGGACCCAAACTGTTCACTTGACGAAAAAGTAATAAACCGAAACACATTAAAGACATGGACCAACGTATTCAATATTTCCAAGTTTATCAATACTTTTTAGCTATTTTTATATAGAAAAGTATATTTCATAAATTAACGTGGGCTAATATGATGCAGTTGGTTTAAGATAAGAAAAAAAAGTAAAGGGTATTCTGGTAAATTTATTAACATCGATTATGAGATATAATTGCGGAAAATGTCGCATTTTTTTGGTTAAGAGGAGGGGCAAATGTCGGACGAAAAACAGCGATAAATGCTACAGCGTAAAGGGCAAGAGGACGCGAGAGATGATGGCTCTCGGAAATCTGTACTGAAACGGACTACGGAAAAAAGGAGGCCCAGCGACGCCAATCACGCTCCCAACGTTTTATCCCCTCTGCGATTTCTCGGATGTTTCTCGTATCTTGCGATATTTTGTTCGGGTGGGCCCGGCCTTCCTTTCTCAGTCGTTCGACATCTAACACGTCAGCCAGAAAAAAACACTGCGAACCGAATCTCGTTCTCGTCTCGCCGGGGTTTCTGAGCTGCGACGATTTTTTCTAGTTAAATCTCGCGTTGTACCTGCCAAGTACCCCCAATCTGTACTCTTTTACTTTTTTGCTCTTTACATTATTTAATCACTTATTTATATCGCTTTCCCCTCGCCATGTCCACCACGCCTCCCTCTCCCCTAAGTCCCCCCCCTTTCTTGTTTCTACATCTTCACCTCCCTTCTCTCTCCCGTCTCTCGCCCTCGTTCTCAGTCACCGATCGACCTTCCGTATTCGCCATTTTTTTGGTAGATTTTCGGGGTCTGGATTGGATCGAAAGGATGAAGCAGTTGATTCGGAGGTTCTCCAGGGTAGCAGACTCGTCGAGCTATTTTCTGCTTCGCTCTGATTCTGTCGGTAGTGGTAGCTGTAGTACGCCGCCGCCGCCGAAGACGAGGAGACCGGAGCTGCGGTGGGCGCGGGTGCGGCGATCGGGTAGTTCGCGACTCGGGGCGGTGCCGCAGGGGCACGTGCCGGTGTACGTCGGGGAGGAGATGCAGAGGTTTATTGTGAGCGCGGAGCTGCTGAACCGGCCGGTGTTCGTGGAGCTGCTGAAGAAGTCGGCGGCGGAGTACGGGTACGAGCAGCAGGGAGTGTTGAGGATCCCCTGTGCGGTGTTCGTGTTCGAGAGAGTTCTGGAGGTTTTGAAGGAAAGGAGGTTCGATGGGGTCGAGGAGGATATGGAGATCGTCCGGTTGTTTTTCCCTGAGGAGTTCGTTTGATCGAGTGGCGACCTCGTTCCACAGATCAATCGATCGATCTTCTCCCTTTTTCTCTCTCTTTTTTTTGGTTAATTAAATATTTTTTTTCCTTTTTTGGTGGAGAGTATTGTAAATAGTTTGAGAGAGGATAAACAAAGGGTTTCGGTTTTCAGGAGGTTCCAGTCGTCTGTAAACAAAGTTTAGTTGATCATGGAAATCAATGAAAACACCAAAAGGAGATACACGACACAGTTCAGTTGCTGCTCTTTTTTTTTTCTGAATTTTTTTCCTTGGCAGGTAGAGAGTACTATTGAGCTTCGCTGAAGCATTTACTCAGTAATACTCTTGGACTTCACAACTCCTTAATTAATTTCTTCTCCAATTCCTTCCCACTGTTTTTGAGAGGAAGATCAAAAGCTGCAGATGCGAATTCTGTGATTCTGTCGTTTTTGGTGTGGTTGGAGAGAAAATAGGAATTTCCCTCTCTTCGAAGTTATCCTTCTTTCTCGGGGTAGGTTGGAAGTACTGTCGTCCCTCTCTCTTTCAAGTTCCCTTCCCACTCCCCCGTATGGATTTCTCTCGCCTTTTTCGAATTATTTGTGGTTTACTGAAAGAAATAAACGGTCTTTCACCTATGTTACTTAATTCCTAACAGTGCAGGGAGTCGCCCTTCTCGATTAATAAAAGGAAACCGTTTTTCTTCTCTTTGCTTCTTTTGCTTCGCTCTTTGCGCTGCGTGATGAGAAATTGAGAAAAAAACCTATCGTCGTGAAGATTAAATATTCTCTCACCCAGGACACGAAACCGTTTCTGAGAATACGCAATGAATCTGTTGGTGTGAAAGAACCAGGCCTAGCTATCTGCCGCGACAGACACAAGCCCGCATTTCAGACTTCTGGGTTTCAGGAACACGGAAAGCGAACGATTACCAAATCCGAAATCGAAGGAGAAAGCCGGAAGCTTAGCAGAAACTGAAGAAGAGCGGAAAGTGGGCATGGCAGAGAGATATTTGGCGGGTTTATCGTTTTTGGTTTTTGGCTTCGTTTCGGCGGTCTCCAATAAGGGAATGGGAGATGGGCTGGAGTGTAAGAGTCAATGGGCTATTAGCAGGATTTGGAATGGGCCTCTTCCTTTTTGGCAGGATAACGGAAGAAGGGTTAGGCATGGCCATACTGCCATGAATGCAGAGGCTAAGATAAGAAGAGCTGAACACTGGGAAGGGCAGAAGACAGAGAAGGACAGAGAAGACAGAGAGAAGGGCAGATCTGCAACTTGCATTACCGATTTCATGGGACAGGGTCAACAAGGTGTTTCTACTGGGGAACAGTCACGATGGAAATATATTGTTAAAGAAATCTGTATAAACTTTTGCAGTCAAATACTGACATGGAGAAGTTGAATGGATCAATGAATGTAAGACTAAATTTAAGGCCCACTTGGTTAGAAAAGACCCTAATTAGCTTCTCTAGCAAAGGTGTTAAGTAGTATTACAACCATTTGTGTTCCATGCTCTGTCCATACAAAATTTAGAATTTTTTTAATGTAGGAATATGTAATTAACATAAATAAAAATTAGATAAATAATCATAACTTTGTCTAAACTTACATTGAATATTAAGGATACATGTGTGTAAAATCATAAGTAATCTTAAAATAAAATTATAAAACCGTGTTTATGTATTTGAAAATAATTATTCTGCACTTTCAGGGAAAAATATATGATACATAAGGATGCACTTGAAATAAACATATAAAAAACTTTATACCTACCACTTTGGGCACATAATCGAAATGATAAACGCATTTCCGATTACCGTATCCGATAATGAAATTCTCTACCGTTTCCATTTCCTTCCGATTAATTTTGGGCCATGCGCTTTCCGATTATTTCCGATTAGGTCTGACGGTAATCAGATAATAATCAGATATAATCAGAAAATTTTATAAAAATGTCAAAAATTGAATTATATTGAAAAAATTAAAAAAAGTAAATAAGGAAAAGATGAGGGAAAAATATTCTGAACATATATCAAATGAAACACAATAAAAATTACAACATAACATTATTTTCTTAGCAACTAAACACTATAAATAAAAATACAATATCCACTTCACTAATATTAAAAAAAGGAAAATATTCTGAACATATATCAAATGAAACAAAATAAAAATTACAATAAATATTTTTAACCAATCCAACACTATAAATAAGAATAATATATCCACCTTAGTGATTTTCAAAAAAAAAAAAGAAAAATATTTTGAACATATATCAAATTGAACACAATAAAAATTAAAACACAATAATGTTTCTTAAGCACTTCAACACAATATAAAAGTAGAATACAATATGTCCATATCTAGTATATTAACTCACACAAAATTACATATATTTGCATTCTTTAGTTTTCATTCGTTAAGGAAACCCGAAAAAGAAATTTATTGTACAACGACCAAAATTTTTTTTTGTTAAAATGGTAATGTACTAAAATTTGATCAAATAAAAATGTAAGTAATAAGTATTTTATAAACTAACCATACAAACCAATTGTGGAAGGAACACCAACAGGCTACAAGGCTACAACTCTTTGCGCTTCTTCTCTATTCATCTTCTTCCCTACAATGGGACATGAATAAAAATTTGTTCAGAGTAAATCATTAAAAATTAGCACAACCATAGTTACATACCCATCAATAGTGTCTTAACACTCCAATTCATATGGAACTAAAGTAAATAATGCACTAAATCCAAAATCAACCAATGATATTGAACAAAATATGAAAAAACATTATATTAAACATAAAATTAACTAAATAAACTTCACATACAAAATAACTATCAAGTAAATTGGTAAAGGGGGTTAGTCGCAATTGATATCAGTTTCAGGGACACTAATGTCTCGGATACTGACATTTTCTCCCTTTAGTCGTTCTTCAAGCACTTGTGACTTTGAACAGTACAATGCATGGGGTTCTCGGATACTGACATTCCCTACCTTGTGTAACTTTGTCGGCCCATTGAGAATTTTGTGTCTCGCTCCAAGGGTTTCTTAAATCCTGCCAATTCTCCCTACCGAAAGAACAGTACAATGCATGGATTGACAACCAAGGTTCAACGCATTGATTGACAGCCGAGGTTCAACACATGGATTGATAGCAGAGGTTTTCGAAGGAAACAACACTGAGCTTTGGGGGGACCGCCTCTTGGCAAATGCAAGGGGAGTTCTGGATTAAGTGCTGGAGCCATTGCAAGGATTGTTATCAGTTTAATGGAGGAAGCCGTGGTTTTGGCTTCGGTTTCTATCGTCTCGCTTGGAGCTTTCTACTTGGGGCAGAGAGGCAAAAAACTCATTTATGACTCTCTGCAATAAAAATCTTCATGATGAAAGAAAAAAAAATACAACTCTTATTTACTTTCACTTTCTTTTATAAAAAAATACAAATTTTATACAAATTTTAATTAATAAAATAATTTTTATCAATTTTATTTTAAATATGAGAAAAAAAATAGTAGAATAAATAAATATCTATAAATGACTGAAATTTATTAAGCCTTTTCCCATATAACAATGTCGCATAAATTCTCAATGTTTTAAACTAATAGAAAATTTTAAATTCTCAATGTCTACAACTAACAAGAGATATTTTTCTCAGAGCTTTTACTTTCATGGACTTTGTAATGTGATATCTTTCTTGTATTCACTATGGGTTTCATGTTTACATATATAATTACATGAATGAGAGAGTATGAGTCAGTTAAGGAAACTGACTTGTAATCTTAGTGACAAAGAAATACTGATTTACATAATACATAGTTTGGTAACAATAGGATTGTTTTTTGATCATGACACGTCCTGCCTAATCTGTGAAGAGTGTGTAGATGGTAAGACTCTCTGTGTAGAAGATTCCGACAGATCTCCTTCACTAACATTCCCCTGCAAGGTTGGGGTCTCCGCAAAGACGCAAAGCTTAATGAGAAATCGAACAAACTAACCCTATGACAATCCCTTAGTGATCAGCCACTCGATCACGAGTGGAAATGTTTACTTGAAACTGCCCACTACAAACTCGTTCACGAATAAAGTGATAGTCAAGTTCCAAGTGCTTGACTTTGCCATGAAATACTGGATTGTCAGCAATGTACGTAGCAGAAAGATTTTCACACCATAGAGTAGGAGGATCTCCAAGAAAAAATTTGAGCTCTCAAAAAGGTTGAAGAACCCAAGAAATCTTAGCAGCGGCAAAAGCTAATGCTCTGTATTCGAACTCGGCGCTAGAACGGGTGAGAGTGGCTTGCTTCTTGGAAGACATGAAATGAGAGACCCTCTGAAATACATACACAAACTTGTGATTGACCGCCTATCATCAAGGCAGACTCCCAATCAGCGTCACAATAGATGTTGATGCTTTAACCGCGAGCCGGTTGAATTAGAAATCCATGATGCAATGTGCCCTTCAAATAGCCCAAGATTCGCTTTACCGCAGACAAATGAACGTCAGTGCGTTCTTGCTGAAATTGACACGTCTGATTGATAGCATACTGTATGTTTGGTCGAATGAGTATTAAATATTGAAGAGCGCTGTGGATCAATATTCTGATGCATCACCGAGGGGAGTCTCCTCATACTGGGTTAACTTTGAACCCGCAGCAACCAGTGCAGAGAGTGGTTTGACATCGGTATGTCAGAGGCGATGTAATAGATCAGTAGTATACTTGGACTAGTAAAGATGAAGACCAGCTTTTGTGCGAGTTACTTTTATGTCGAGAAAATAATGTAAATTACCCATATATTTGACTGAGAACTCAGTCTGTAGGCTGCAAGTAAGATCAGTAATAACAGAGGGAGAATAACCTGTAACAGTTAAATCATCCACATAAACTAGAATATAGATGAACCAACCAACAATATGTCTGTATAAAAGGGAGGAGTCTGCCTTGGATAAAACAAAACCGAAATTAATAAGAAAAGAGGTCAGACGATAATATCATGTACGAGGACTTTGTTTTAGTCCGTATAATCATTTATGAAGAAGACAAACTCCTTGCGATTGAGTGGAATCAATAAAACTAGGGGCCTGGATCATGTACACCTCTTCTGCTATATCACCATTGAGAAACGCATTACTGACGTCCAATTGTTTGATAGACGAGCCCTTGCTAACCGCCAAATCTAGCACCACTCGGACGGACTCTTTGAAGATAAAAGCGAAGTTGGGAGACAATTAATTATATATGTGGCTGTAGAAAAGGCAGAATCCCAATGCTCCTTTGGCATTGAAGCTTGTGCAAACTATGTCATACCAATGGTAGTGATATGACGATGTTTGCATTCAGCAATGCCATTTTGTTGGGGAGTATATCTGCACGAAATTTTATGATGAATACTACAAGAGGAGACAAGTTGTTTGAGCCGAAGATTGACAAATTCAGATCATTCGTCTGATGGAAAATACTTAATTTTTGTGGAGAACAGATTTTTGGCTGATGATTTAAAGCGCACAAAAGAGGAATAAACCTCGGCTTTTGTTTGAAGTAAAAACAACCAAGTAAATCTACTAAAATGATCTACAAAAGAGACATAATACTTAAGACCATTAGCAGATGCAATTAAGCAAGGGCCCCATACGTTTGCTCAGACTGTGTAGAGGAGACATAGCCAAAGATAACAATGGTGAGAATGGTAAAGGCGAAGAATTTGTAACACAACAAGTAGGAATTGATGCCATTTTATTAAAACTTGAAACTTCAATATTTAGACTCCTAAGTACATAGTATAAAACAGAACTACCCGGATGACCTAATCTTTTGTGCCAAAAGGAAAATGGAGACGCAGTAGAAAGTAAACAACCAGGTCAGCATGGTCAATGATGTAAAGTCCATTCTTATTCCGCCCCTAGAGCAGTATGCGACCCGAATTGGCTTCCTGTACATAGAAACCATTAGAGTCGAAAGTGATAGGGCAATTGTGGTCGGAAGTTAAACGTGAAACTGAAAGCAAATTTTAAGAGAAGTGGGTATACAAAGAACATTACGAAGTGTGACTGAATTATCCAGTGCAAGAAACCCGATAGAAGAAAGAGGCAAACCTGATCCGTTGCCGAGTATTACTTGATCCAGTCCTATATAAGGCGTATTGTCTACACACTGTGAAGCATTAGAAGCAATGTTGTGAGTGGCTCCCGAGTCAGTGTATCATGTCGAGTCTTGATTTGGATCTGTTGCGCCAAATAAGGTTGAGGGGGACGGGCTTGTGGCTGATAGGCCAAATTAAATCAATATCAGCACTGAATAGCAGAATGACCAGACTTTTGGAAGATTTGACATGTTATTCTAGCAGCTTTGTCATGTCAGTCTTCTGCCCACAACCTTGAGGAGGACCCGAGTTCTGACTGTGGTCACAGTCGGATCAATCACGACCCCTTTGGTTAGAGCGACCTCTACCTTCCCTATCAGTGACATTGGTTGACAAGGTGCTAGACAGTTTGAGCAGAGAAAACTGTTATTGCATCTATATATGATGCTCTTGGGTAAGAAGGAGATTTTGCAGAGAATCAAAGCTGTGAGGTTTGTCTCTGCTCGTCACAGACTGGGCGAATGACTCAAACTCTTGTCCAAGGCTAGAGACAATGTAATGCATGATTGTCTGGTTGTTGAGTGGCTGATCTGAGGCAGAAAGATCGTCAATGATCTTCTTGACATTATTGAGATATGCCGACATTGAGAGCGACCCTTTGTGAAGGGTCTATAATTGAAACCGAAGATGGTTTAGGTGAGACTGAGAGGTGGAGACATAAACAATCTTCAGCTTCTGCTACATAACCAAAGCAGTCGGGAGGCCGAGAGTATGGCCGAGTGCAGCTTTAGAGAGAGTCGCAACAATCTAACTTTGGACAGTTTGATCAAGTAGATACCACTGATTATATTGTGGATTGTGAACAGGGGTGGCCGAACCATCGGTGTGAATATACTGAGGTGGAGGAACAACAGACCCGTCAACAATTCCCATCACTTGCTAGCTTTTAAGCACTGGAAGCATCGGTTGTCGCCAAAGCAAATAATTTTGGTGATCTAATTTGATGGAGACGTAGTGCGAGATGTTGGAGATTGTCAAATTATACTGTCCATGGACAAAACTGAGATCAAAGAAGAGGCCGCGGGGTGGTGAAACCAAGGTTACGTCATGGTTAAAGACAGATGGGGTCGTAGAGGACATAGGAGATTGATCGATAGCCATTAGAGCAAACATTCGAGAAGAGGAAGAAGTGAAGAGGATTTTGCGTGGAGTAGAGGAAGAAGACGACCTAGGGTTTGTGCCTAGGGTTGGCCTGATACCAAGTAATGTGATATCTTTCTTGTAATCACTTTGAGTTTCACGTATACATATATAATTACATGAATGAGAGAGTCCGAGTCAGTTAAGGAAACTAACTCGGAATCTTAGCGACAAAGAAATACTGATTTACAGAATATTAAATAGTTTGGTAACAATATGATTATCTTCAGATCATGACACTTTTGCCTAATCTGTGAACAGTTTGTAGACGGTAAGACTCTCTCTATAGAAGGTTCTGAGCGATCTCCTTCACTAACAAACTTCAAATTCTAAGACAATGAATTCCCTCTGAACATCACATTCTCTATGCACTAACCCACTCCCCCATAAATGTATTTAAATCACCTTTCATTTCACATTTCAACCAATCTTAAGTACATAAAATTGCTTCTATGGTCTTTGGCTTCAGTGATGATCTATAATAGTCAATGTCCGCCAGTACAAAATGAAGCCTCATAGGCCATTGTAGAAATTGGAATACTCAAAATATCAAGTGTCATACAACTTACTATGGGGTACTTGTATTGATTGAGTTTCCACCATTCCAATACATCAATAGCATCCTGGACAGACATGTGAATCACTTTATCCAAATATAGCTATAAATCTGATTTCACATGTGCAAGCGTCTTACTAGACAAGTACTCTCTATATCTAACAACAACTTTCTTCAACAATGTGTTGGAATCATGGTTTCAAATAAATTATTTTATTGAAATAAAATTACCATGACTTACGGATTTGGGGCCCACTTCGAGATACTTTGTCAATGTTCAATACAGGGAATAATAGCCAACACGGCCCCCCCCTGTAGAGGTAGATTAATGGGTACATCGACTTAGAGGACCCCTTTGGAATAAAGAGATGTGTCTTTCCTAAGGGTCATTATCCCCACATTGATAAGAGTCATTAGTGTCATACCCATTGGTATGCATAAATCCTCCAAGGTCTTACAAGTGAGGCTACAGCTAATGCACACCCAGTTTGGTTGAAAGGGAGCAAAGCTTATGCCGCGCCAAAACCGTACTTAAGTAGGTTTTGTTGCATTACGCAAGCGCACATGTCGTAACAAGTAGTAAGCTGGTAAGACCAGGTCGATCCCACAGGAAAGTAGGAGATTGAACACTATAATTGTGTCTATTTAACTATATCTAGCAAATACAAATTAAATGCTTATTAAGCTAAAGTAAGACATAAACTAAGCTAACCTTTGTTATGGACTGGGGAGGATACAATTAAGCATTAGGATATGTAATTACATGTTCCTATGTTATGGATTGGCTCACTTCTCTCACTCGAACATTTTATCAAGCACCTAGCTGGTTAGGGAAACTTGTATCCGTACGTCTCTTCTGAGTGCTCTACACAGAAACTAAAGTAAGACATAAACTAAGCGCCCAGACAAACATGGTCTTCTACTGAGAAAATTGGCTAAGTGTCGGACTCCCACGCGCTCGGATCTGTGCAGGGGCGCTGGGAGCAGAAAAGGATTTCTGGGTTGAGCGGCCCGACGCCCAGAACCAGCACAAGGGCGGCCAAAAAAGAAAAGGAGTGCCCAGAACCTGCACAGGTGTGTTCATCATCGCATTCAAGCGCGCCCGAAAGATAGACCCAGAGCAGGGGCGCTAGCAGCCATGAAGAACACAAGATGCTGCGCCACATCATCAGGCGGCACTAGCGGCCATGAAGAACACAAGATGCAGTGCCACATCAATCTTGGCGCCAAGACTTGGTGCCACGCTCGGAATGTTTAGCAAAGTATCCTTATGGGAGTTGTAATGTAATATTGCGAAGGGATTCATGTTTTCGGATTATTAGAGTGTAATTTATCTTTAATTTAGTGTGATTAACGTAGGATGTGTTGTATGTTAAGAAATTGATGACCTCTTAACGTAAATCCGATGTCCCCATTGAGACCGAGAGGGTATACTGGGATAGACACCTATTACTCAACTTGTGATTCCCAAACCAACTATAATGCTCACTGCCAAGTGAACGATGCGCAAGTAGGCTTCGAGAGAAGCGTCCCGACACTATCGATCACGGTATTTGTGGTAATGGACCCTCGAATTAGCATCCTTGACCTCAAGAGACAATAGGACTAAGGAGGGGGTATAGTCATAACGCCTCGAGAGAGGGCTACACGTACTGGATTCCCCGATCTGCTAACGTGCTAGGAATTACCTAATCAATCAGAATTGCATGAATGCCCCACTTATTACATGAATTCACCCCCCTTCCCGACTCCACTCTTGAAACTTCCATCGCGTGTGCGTGTATTGCTTTAAGCAAACTTCGTTTTTAGTAGGATTTAGTATCTTTTGTAGTTAATGTAATTAGGTACTTGTGACATTTCTTGCTGATTTTGGTAGTTAAATATAGTTGTTGAGAACTTCAATATTATTACGTAGTACAAGTCCCTGTGGAACGAACCGGTCTTACTGAATTATTATTTGAGGTGACACGTGTGCTTACGTACAGGCAATTTTTATATATAATCGGTTTGCGCCCAATCACTCAACCACCCTATCAGGCCAAGAGGAAACAAACATTTGTAGATGTAGTGCTGCAGTTCATGCAAAGTCACGCTGCCAGCCTGAAAAACATTGAAAACCAAATGGGGCAGCTGGCTAAACCGATGGGTACCAGACTACCTGGAACTTTACCCAGTGAAACATAACCAAATCCAAAGGAATAGGGAGTAGAAAGGGATCACAGCAGTGCTAAAATTACAACCAATGATCAAGGTAGAAGTGGGAAGGATTTAGGAAGCTCTACAGTTGATTGTACAATTGGGGTGACAGTTTGTAAAAAATCTGTGTGATTTGGGGTCCAGTGTTAATGTGATGCCTTACGCAATGTACTGTGATCTAGGCATTTAAAAGAATATGGAACCAGCCAGGGAGCTGATGTTAGCTAACGGCTATGTCACAAAACTTATGGGTAAAGCCACCAATGTGCCGATTAAAATAGGGAAGTGTGTATAGGAACAGACCCCTTCTTCTAGGTAGGCTGTTTTTAGCTTCCTCACAAACAGTTATAGATGTCGAAAAGGTTAAACTCCTCTTGAGATCCCCGTAGGAAAAGAGTGAGGATTTCATTACCTTGCACATGTATGAGCAAGAATAGAAATTGATATACCCTAAAGGGGAAGGTAATGACATGACAAAAACTGATCAATCCAGCGCCAAGGAGGAGAGAAACTCCGAGGAAGCTCTAACCACAGCAGCAGACCCAATTATCAAAGAAGAACAATCCCAATAACTTAAAGATATGAAGTTGTTATGGATAGAAGAACGGGTTATAACTCCTTCTAACTTTATGACGCAAGTCCAAGAGCTAATAGATGAAGCTGAGATAACTCATAATCTAATCTATAACAGTAAAGGAGAAAGAAGAAAGGTGGAAGAGAAATTTGTTGTCAAGGAGACAAAAATGCACAGCGGAAACAAACCTGAGGGATACCTGCCACACAATATATATAAGAATCATGACTGCCCAGGGATAAGAAAAAAACTGAAAGAAGGAAATATGGGGTAGCTCATCGTCCAATTTGTTGGACCAGGCTGAAGTGTTTGGACGAAAAGTCTCACAGAAACTTGGTCCTTGCTTAGAGGTAACCCAACCACTATGGATTTTTAGTAGTTGTAGAAGTATCCCAGTTAGTGGGAAGCAATAAGGCGAAATCAGGACGCCACAGGCCAATAGGTGCTATAGACGAGAGTCTGAGTGCCGCATGGCACTCCCCCACATATTTTTGAGAACATCTGTTTGAAATTTTCAATTCCAGCAGGACGCCACAACATTTTGATATAGCACTGTGTGGCGCCTTCACAGGAAGAAACAATGTGTTGTCTAGTGCCAGACTTCTGTGGTCATGCTAAGTGGCGCTAGCAATACTTTATTTTTATATTTTTTGTCATTTTTATCTTTGTATTTTTTTTTGTTTTTTTATAGCATTGAAATAATTCTTGGCTTGCTTACGGTATAATGCTGTCCCTGCTTCAAGTTTTTGCTAGGAATTTATGACACTATGGAATCATCTAATGCACTATGTCAATTATATCAGTTCTGTTGGCACTTCATGGTCGATAGACATCATCAGGGAGCTTTCTTAAACAACTACTTTCCATTTCTCCTACATTGAGGACCATATCATATTTTAAGTTTAGGGGGGTAGCTTTGCATTTGCATACCTGTCAAAATTCTTGTTGCATGCTTAAGCTCTAAGAAGCATCATCCTGAAGTTATTGTTCAATGTCTACGATGAAGCATGCTATTTTGAAGCGAAGTGGGGTCCAAAGTGCATGATGGAAAATGAAGGTAAATTTTTAAATTTTTGGTGATTAGCCATTCGCTTTGATAGCCAAATGAACAGAAGAATCCAATCTCATCAGAAAGAAACCCATATGAGTTTTTTTTTTGTGGATACACTTATTACTGAGGGAATGTGGTATGAAAGGAGGTGCGTCCGAGTTTGTTATTCCAGAATTCTAGAACTAATCCATGGCAAAACACGAGGCAAAATAGAGGACAGACACCACCAAGGAAACGACTGGGGCGATCTTTGGACCGATTAAGCATTTCTAACCACCCATGTGCATACCATAGTCTACCAAATTTTGAGCCCACATTTACCTATTAAAGTTTTGGGAACCACATTGTTTAGCCGAGAAGCCTATTTGATTCTAACATGTTCTTTTCATTCATCGATCTTTTGCATCTTCTATGATATATATGAATTGGGAGGAGGCTCATGCCAGGAGTCTTTCTTCAAATTGACAGACAAATGAAGAAAAAGAAAAGAAAAAAAGGGAAAAGGAGTCGAAAGAAAAGAAATGAACATCAAAGAGAAGGCAAAACATAAAAGAGAAGTTGCAAGGGAACAAAAACTAGCTCAAAAAATGGAAAATCAGCTAGATCCCTGAAGCAAGAAAATGACAAGCCAAAGACTTCAAACAAAAAAAGAAGTGTTGTACTGAAATGAAGAAGAGTTCAAAATTCAAGTTTATCCTTATATCCTACTCAGGTTCATAGCCCTATTACAACCTATGGAAAGACCCAAAGATCCAAGGGGCAATCTCTCACGATTAGTGGAGAGACGAGTTGAAGATCAGCAGCTTATGGATCCCTAGACTAAAACTCTCAAGTGCATGGGAATGGATTGTTGGATGACACAGTAATCGTGGGAACCATAAACTAATCAAAGAATGAGAGGCTATAAAGTGAGAGAGGAAGAATCCCTTAGTGATTCTATGGCTAGGCAACTTGAATTTATAATTTATCCTTATCTATAATCACCAAGTTGGATCACGGGCATGTAGCATGAATCATACCTGCATGTGAATACAGGTACTTGCTTGAGGACAAGCAAGGATTAAAGTTTGGGAGAAGTTGATTAGTCAATTTCAAGTCGATTTTTACCCATATATTTTTAATGCTTTTCGACTGAAATTGGCCGATTTAAGCCCATTACGCCTTTCATATGCAGGATATTCGCCAAACATGCCCAAAGGGCCAACTTTGAGAATATCAGGCTAAAAGAGTAAAAAAACCGACGAATTTGCCTAAGATTCAACCTAAGCATCAGAGCCGGCGCTACATGACTTCACAAAGCAGAGCCGTGGCGCCACACATACCATTCCGGTGGGCATAAAGAAGGATTTGTGCCACACCACGTTGGAGCCACGCCACAGCACAATGGGTTTAAGCCACATAGCGTTAGGCAAAAAGTACAAACGTCAGAATTTATAAAAGAGGCTAGCGCCCCGGCCTCAATTCAAGGCCCCTACCTCAAACACCTTGAAGCCCCTGTGCTAGCGCATGACCCCGGCTTCATTAAGTCGGTGTTGATCCGCCACACGGACAGGAAAATTAGCCTAGTGCCACAACTCACGAGTTCGACGTCATGGGCAGGGAAAGAGAGAGCGTGACATTTTTTGGGTCTCACCATGGGAAGCTATTCTCTTACTTTTATCATACATATCTATTATTATTTGTGTGTTAGACATGGATATGATGACTAAAATGTGGGATTTGTCCCTTTTTGCTTCAATGTCTAACTAAAACCTTTGAGGGGGTGTGGATCTGTTGTGTCTATGCCCCTTTACTTCGATTGTTCCCTGTTTCAAGCGTAATTATGCTACTAATCTGTCGTTAATGTTGGACTTCACAACATGTGGGTGAATGATCATCATCATATCGTTAGCAAGGTACTACTCTCGATCTCAACAGAGTAGAAGGCGGTAGATAGACATTGGGTAGCATCAGTTCACTTATTCCTAATGGTGGGAAAGGTGATGAATTAGTATCGATATAGAGAGTAACTACCTGGTGTGGTCAGTAGGTTTGTGTGCAAAGGGTCAGGCATTCTAACTCTCAGGGTATTGTGTAAAACCTGAGAAAAGAAAGATGATACGATTGTAATGCAAGCCACTGTCGGTTACACATACATTTACCCCAAAATCCACTAGTGATCAGAACGCGCTAGAGGCAGAAATAAGATTGTAGATGTATAACACATAAATCCACATTGCCCTTTGCTTCCGAATTGTAATACTTGCTCTCCGCACAACTTCTATAATTTAGCAAGTAATTGAGTAGACCTGATAACTCTATGTCAACTTATCTGAGATCTAGATATAGGTCATTAAGGATGGGCTCGACATTTCATTCGGTTCTCTATGGGATCGACCTAGTCTTACCAAAACTTTATTACTTGACAACGCGTGTAATTGCGCAAAGCTGGGGCAATGTTAGTTTAAATTTCTGTTTTATTTACTATTGCTAAGCAGTGAGTCTTTGACTTATTTGTTGCATCGCACACACACATCTTCAATCAAGTTTTGGGTTTTACATCTAATTTGCTCCTATAATTTGACATCCACTCAAGGTGAGATTGCTTGGCTGATGAAGTCTATGAAATTAGCTTGAACACTCATGTGTAGGTTAACGAGCCAGGTTGTACTTCTTTTTGAAGTATTGTTCATTTTCTCTTGATGAGCTCCATTTTATTTTGTTAAATTTCCCTGTTGGGTCTTAAAGACCATTAGTTAGAATGGATTTCTACAGTACCCTTAGGAACTTCTCAACATATAATCAAACTAATAATAATGCGCAGGGATGGCAGCGTAGTTGTCAGACTTTCTAATTGTTGCAGAAGACTAGTGCTTAAAAATCTACAAAAGGAGAGAACAATGAAGACTTGATTTAAGTATGGAAAATCAAATCCTTGAAGTTATTGAAAGACACTAACTCTGCTTCTACAATACGGAAAGAGAACATCTAAATTAGTTTCATGTGCACACAAAAGAAATCGAACAACAAAAGAACTGAAACAATTCCACAAAAAACGAGAAGAGTTGTTTTTAGTCAAGAAAACACATTGATCAATCTCCTTATACTTTGTTCATATAATGTTACTAGCCATTTTGCTAGTTTGGTAGAAAGATAGGGAAAACCACTTTTTGCTTGAAAGCCTTCCCCCAGACAATGGAATGTAAAGGTTATAAGACATAAACATTTGAGTATATAGTTGGCAATTTAATCAGTTTTTTAAGTTAAATTACACTACTACCTACTGAATAATTTAATTGATTGGCAAACTTCTTTGGAAGGATATTTTATTTCCAGAAGTTAATTATAGTGGATTTGTAACTATTATATATTTTTTTAGATGATGCTTTTTAGCGCTTTTAATAGTTGTTTTATTTTTGTTTTGTGAATATAGGAATCTTATCATGAATTTTTTAAATGAGATACAACTCATACCCGGTTCAACCGGTGGTTGAACCGGTTCAACAAAAATTAGACGCTCCACGGTTTCAATGACCGGTTCGGTTTTTAAAACATTTGTTTTTCAACAAAAATTAGATGCTCCACAACTGGTTCAACAAATATTAGATACTCCACGGGTTCGATGACAGGTTCGGTTTTTAAAACATTGGTTTTTCAATAAAAATTAGATGCTTCACGGGTTCGATGACTGGTTAGGTTTTTAAAACATTGGTTTCATCATTAACCGGCTCTTGTGTCTCCATATCCTCAATGTTGATCGATGCATTAACACATCGTGATGAGCTTAGTATCATAGTAAAAGACAATTATCAAATATCTTGATAAGTACACCATACCTATGAATCATTGCATACATACCTGATACAGAACTTAAAGGGATTGATAGCTACGAAATCATATCCTAAGGTCAAAAAAGGATCTAAAATGGAAAGAAGCAGACAAAGTAAACTATAGTGCTAAAACCAAAGAACCAACACAAGTGTAGCATTGTCTTATACCTATATATCAGAAGATTCGATAAATTTTACTTTATCTTTATCAATCCTTTTTGGCATTTTCTTGAAAAAAAAAATTAAACAAAAAGTATTAATTACTTTAAAATTTGTTGAATAAAATTAGACATAATTTGAGGAAACCTGCATTAATTCTCATTCAATTTGTGTTAACCCTCAATCCTACACCAAGTTCTCTACGCACCCAAACAACATCATCATCAGGGTTCAATGCCTCTACGGTACCCACCCCTGGAGCCTGGGCCTGTAACAATGCCTCGTCTTCTCCTACACAAACATGAGCATCAACCAGTGGGACATCATAAATATCGATCGCTTTCCAATGGCAAACCACACTCCATTCAGGTGTGAGAGGATCCACGAAATAGAACACCTGTTGTGTTTGAGATGGAAGAATGAAAGGTTCATCTTTATAACTTCATTTCGTTGTGTTCACGAAAGTGAAGTTATTTTCGTCAATGACATGTCCAGGTGCATTCAAATAGGTGCATTGATTTGAATTTTCCCATATACATTTTAGGGACCGCCTATAGAACCCATAAAAAGTTTCTTCCCCATCACCTACAGGTGTAGTGCTCCTGTTTCGAGTGATTTACATGTTGTTAATCAACTTTGTTTCAAACTTGTACCCATTCACAAAGAACCCTTTGTTTGAATGGGCATCACACCTCGAACCCTCAGCAGGCATAGTTAGTGTTTCATTTACTCACGAACGCTTGCACATATTCCTTACTTGAATGAGATGCAGAACAATCATAATGCACTACAATAACGAGTAATACAAATTGAAAAACACATAAAACACTTAGATGTTCTTTGAACCACATGACAAAACTATATGTTGCTCCCATTGTATCGGAGTATCAGTCCACTGAGGGTGCAAGCGTCTCAAGTATTCTTTATGTTTCCTACATCAAGTATGGATCGATCTCTGGCAAATTCAACAAGAGAAATTTGAGTATCTGAAGTGTCTTCTCTGTAGAAATCAAATACAGACACAGTGCCCACAAGGGACCACCAACGTAACAAACCAACCCGTTAATTTGGACTTCATTCCCATTGATATATCATGAACAAAAATGGTTACTTTTCCATCAGATACAAATGTAATTCTTCAGTGTCAACATATTTCGTTCAACTAGGTACATCCACCTGTATAGGACTACTCCACATTGTTTTTGTATTTTCAATTTCAGCAAATCTAATCTGGACATGATGTTGTCCTTCGACTTCCCATCTCTTTGTAAAATGGTGTTCAATATACTCTCACAAATATATTTCTATATGCATGGCATCCAAATTGTAATGAATCAGAAATCTTCCAAAAGCGTAATTAAAAACATGTTTTATTTCTTCTACCCTTCCGGTAATGGATGTGTCGCATTGCTGAGGGATTTGCCTTTACAGAATTCAAAATTGTCACACTCTTCCCAAGTGTAAGATGTCCTCTCCTGAGGTCTAGAGATGCCTTTTAATGTTCTTGTTTGCCATTAAATGACTTTTTATCTACTCTCCAAAGATGATCATCTGGTACGACAGGTAAACGTTTTTTCCATTACAAGGAAGATATACAGAATCGTGTTGAACACGACATGTAGGGCAAGCTTTGTAACTCTTAGTACTCAAACCGAACAACATGTCATATGTTGGGAAGTCTAATATAGTTCATAGCACTGATGCGTGCATATGAAAGAATGATTTTGTTTTTGCATCACAAGTCTTTACGCCGACTTCCCACAACGCTTTCAACTCATCAATCAGTGGCTGTAGATAAACTTCAATAAGGAAGAATTTTTACCCAAAGTCTGTTTCTAAAATCGTCTCTGCAAGTCTGCAATCGAGGTTTTGAGAGAGTGACCGAGGTAAGAGAATCTGACCAACGTTAGAGAGAACAAACCACTGTTACACACAAATGAAGAACAGTGAGTGAGCGAGGGAAGAACGAAGAGGATTCGGTCGAGGGAAACACAGCAATGAGAAAACACCTAGGGCACCATGGTTGTGAGAGTCGATACGGCCTACAGAAACGGCCGGCGGCTTCAGTGGACGGTTTCCGTTGGTTTCTATAAGCTTTTTCTGATGGATTCCCGGTTGAGATGAAGCACGTACGAGAGCGAGGGAAGAACGCAGGAAGCAATGTGCGGGAAGGAGAAATGGGGAAAAATACCCTCGAACATATGAAAGCCTCTCCAGCAGTTTTTAACCCCAGTAAGTTAATCTCTTACCGGCGGTTTAAATAAACACCCGGTGGGCCTTCATTTACCAGCGACAATTCAAAGACCGCCGGACGACGGACGTTTTTCGGCGGTTGAAAAATGTTTTCTACTTAGCGGCGGATATTTTTTACAGTCAGTACAAGAAAAATTGTCTCCACCAGAGTCGGCGGATTCATTCCGCCAACGAAATCACCCGTCGACGGAGAATTCCAATTCCGCCGGCGGGGGTAGACCAGATTTTGTCGTTCCGCCAGCGGTCGAACATTTCGTCGGTGGAAGAACAAAATTTGTCGGCGGAATCACTCTCCGCCGACGAATAACTTTCGTCGGTTGAGTTCTCTCTGCCGACGAATAATATTTGTCGACCGAGTCCACTTCGCCGACAGAGTGAATTCGTCTGCATAAAGTAATTCCGCCAACGTTAATAACCACCGACGGAATTATTCCGCCGACGAACGTCTTTCCCATCGCCGGAATTGACCTTTATTACGGTCTATTCCGACGACGATTTAAACCGGCGGAAGAGTAATTTTTATAAATTTTTTTTTTCAAATTTCGTTTTTTACTTGATACTTGTTACCTGGCATACAATCAGACCATTAAAAATCAAACCATTACATAACAAAAAATTATTTATAAAACAAAAAATTATTTACGTTTCGAAATATTTACTTTAAAAAATATTTACATTACAAAATATTTACATAACAAAAAATCATACAATAAGTTTCAATTGCCCTGTTGAAACCAAAAGAAATATACAATCAGAGCAATCAATTGTGCGACTGATTGCTGCCCTGTGTGTTAGAAGGCCCTGCAAATGAACATAAGTTTATGATAAGTGAAATAAAATATATATAAAATTCGTAATTATAATTATGTATTTAAAATAATACTAACCTGTAGGCGACAGGAGAGAGGCTCGCCACTGGTTCAGTTTCTGCAATTGAGACTGCATCAATAGCATCTGGTCCTTCATTAAGTCCTTGTCTTGCCTTTCCTTTTGCAGTTGTTCCTGCAGAGGTAAGTACTCTGGTGCTCTCGTAACCGCACCTCTACTCGGCAGCGCACCAGTCCCAAGTCCTCTCACATAACCCCCGTGATGGCCCCCAAATACCTTATCTTTGATAGGTGTCAAATGAACAGGGTTTGCCGAGTTGTTGACCTGTAGTTCAGTTGCGGTCCGGACAAGCTCCTCTTGCATAAGAAACAAAAGCTAAGTAAATCATGCACTTGGTATTAGGAGAAAATATAAGGAACCTGATAACTTACACATAATGCTGTTGTCTCTTCATCAGGATATGTCCCATCTTTCCTCCTGTGCGCCTAGAGGAAAGATCTCAAAAACACGAAGTTTGGACTTTCTACTTGTCGCTGCATAAAATTTAATTTTCTAGAATAAGTATTGTGCAATGTTTTAAAATTGAAGTATTGGCAAGGCAGATAAAAAATCAATTCAATACGTACCTCTTCTTCTAAAAAACGGGCAAGAGACTTACACCCAAGCGTGTGAGTCGTCTTCAGACACTCTTGGTTCGCCTTGTTCTTCACATGACGCCCGAACTCCCTTACCCCATCCTAGTATTTCACTAGCAGTGTCTAGTTTTCAGGAGCCATACCTTCAATGGGATAGTCTGCTAGTATCTCTGGGGTCTTTCCATCGTAGTATTGCTTTTTATGGAAGGTACGGTTGTCTCGTATTACTTTCTGCACAACCGGCTGTAGAGCTTTCATCGCAATGGCTGTAGTCATGGGCTGATCCTTCTCATTAACAAACTTGTATTTTACCTGCAAACAAAAATACATTTGGTTAGTACTTACGACTATTACAAAAAACAAATAGTTAATTGTTGGTCTTACACTAATTTATGTGAACCAATCTTTGTATGCATTCGGGCCGAGCTCACGCCATTGCAAATGTAGCGGGAAATGCAATTGACCGACAGGTCATGCTGTGAAGATGAGACTATTTGTCCATCATTGATTACATCCACCATCGAATAGGATAAACAGTATCTGAAATATAAACACATCCACCATCGAATATCATTCGACAAATAATTACATGCCATCGATTTTGAGAGAAACACACCAGTACACATCCACCACCGAATATCATTCAACACATAATTACACACCATCGATTTTGAGAAAAACACACTAGTAACTGAATTAGAAAAATCATTCAACACATAATTAACCAGCATGGAAAAAATTCAACAAAAACAAAACTGCAACTATTCAATCAACAACTATAAATCAAATAACAGAAGATAAAAACCTTAATGAAGAATTATTTCTGATAGATGCTACTCAGTAATTAAATAAGGTACTCACTATAATGGAGAAGGTGCTCGATACTGTCTGCCAGTGGCTTCCGGTGGTCACAGTTGGTCTCCGATGGACATGGATGGTCGTCTTCTCTTGCTGGTGGTCGACAGAGGGTATGAGAAAGGAGAAACTGCAGCTCGGAGGGAGGCAAAGAGAAAAATGCAGTGTTGTGAGAATAAGGAGAAAAAGGTAAGAAAAGGAAATAAATAGAACCAAAAACAAAATTACCTGCGATGAAGGGAAAGACCCTTCTGTCGACAGCGACGATGTCGGAGGGGTTCGACGTCGGGAGGGCGGCCAGAACGTAGAGGACACTGCCGGAAATCGCCCCTAGAGGCTTCGAAAGAACTGGGTTTTTGAACCCAAGAGCGTCGTCGAAGATGGGTCTTCATCCTGAGGAGCACGTGCAACGCCGAGAAGAGAAAAACACAGTTTTTAGGGGGAAAGCCGGGGGAACACCGGAGGTACGATTTCGCGCGCTGGTTCTCTTTGACAAAATCATCGAACGATTTCCAGGGTGGGAGAAGCTTAGGTCCCGATTCAAATTGGGACCTAATATTACATATGGGCCAAAAGGGCCCATATGAACCTGATCCAAATCTGGCCCAATTACTGGATTTCCTTCCGCCGGCAATTGGGTCGGATGCCTCGATATTACACCGGCGAGTCATACACGATCGCCGGCAGAATGGTCTTCGGGCGGAGACTATAACTCTAGTAGTGAGTACTATATAATAACATTAATGATCATACCAAGTTGAGCATACAACAAAAGTTTCAACACATGAATACAAGGGAAAGAACTCCAATTAATTACCACTCTTCTCATATCCTAGCTAGAGGATCGAAAAGGAAAGGAAGGTATATTATATATATGAATACCCGTCTTTATCATTGCATTCTCGGAATGCGCATTATTACATACACAAGCATAAGAGAGATATACATATGCAGGGTGCTACAGAAAAGTTACAGAAACTACTCTGGGTACATGGATCCTGCAACCCATAGTACGAGCCGGACTTAAACAGAAGAAAAACTGGATTCGGCGGGCAGCACCAAAAAGCAGCATACGTTAATTTATACTACCTTCAATCATTTGATTTTTTGATCGTAACATTACAAATCTGGAGTCCACCCTTCCATTTTCCCCTCCATATTTCATACATTCCAATGGTCACCACGTCATCTTGAGACGTCTGGGAGCTGCTGATCTCAAACTCGCATTTCTCCGGGATGCAAATCTCCTTGTCCACCGGCTGTCCGGCGAGACTGCACTTGAACCACCGGTAAGGCCCCCTCTTCCCCACCTTGGTCAGGAAGTAAACAGGGCTGGCGTTCCATCCAAAGGCGTCCGGCCTCATCTTCACCGTGAATTCCACCTTGTAAGTCCCATCTTTCCCCTTGAACGCGCCGAACGGGATCGTCTTACTGACCTCCAACCAGCATACCTGCAACAGCTCCACTTCCCTGTAAACCCACACTCTATCTTTTGTTAACAGAAGCTAGCTGCTTAATTAATTCCCATCACATATGAGAAATGACAGCTCTAACTAGGTAATAACTACTTGAGTTCCTTACCTTTTATTAATGGGATCTATGTTCCAGTACCTACGATCTTTTCCCCAGATGATGTCAAGGTGACGAGGTTCAATTTCAAAAGCTTGATTTACCTGCAAAGTAGAAGTATCAGAAATAAATAAGCAGAGAGCAGACTGTCTTCTGGGGTGGTCTTAATTCATATTAAAATTTGGGTTAAACCCATCTTAAGATGAGAAGCTCTAATCAGATCGGAATGTTAATTTCTTAATTATGTATATCCAATATTATAAATACGACATATTTCAGATCATTAGGAGCATTCAATTTACCTCATTCCACTTCTGGGAGTTAGGGAGACCTTTGAAGTGGGATCCGGCCATAACGAAACAAGTCTTTTCTTCAACCCTTCTGCTTACACCTTGCCGCCTCCGTTCTGCACTTGGGAAGGTTTTATTTATAGAGCGAGAGAGAGAGAGAGAGTAAAGAAGCGATTTCCAAGTGGAATCTCTTTAGGGGGAGCGCACGAATGGTAAAGAGATGCGTAGCTTTTCTTTTCAAGATGGTGGTGATTACGTGCAGATTGAGAGATTCTACAGCTTTATTTTCGGTGAAGACCGCCCGCAGAGAAGTCTGCAAATGGACAAGGAAAGGATAAGTTTCGTTCGAAAGTGGAGGTCGGCTGGACGTGGAAACCAGCTTTAATTTTATTCGCAACTTCACTACTCGCGTGCAGGAATTAATTTTAATAAAGTGAACAACTCACGTATACATTCTGCAAATATTTCATATGAAGGTATATACCTCTTAAGGCTGAGGCGGCCGTCTGAAATACCCGCGGATTGATGTATGAATTGATGTCTATGTAGTTCAGAATCAGGATCACATCAGCACTCTAATGTGGTGCAGATGTGATCGATGGAGCTTCCGCACATAGTCAATGCTTTTGGGTAATATCAGGATCACAATTACAAAGACTCGAACATAATTAGTCTTAAAACATATACGTTGACTATTAGAATCATAATGAAAATTGAACTAACTTTAACCTACTTACAACATCTAATAAAGGCAGGAATGGAATCAGGTTTTGAAGAAAAATATTTTGACCCAAAATCCCGATGTGAGTTTAAAAGTTCATTCTCGGGGAAAAGGATAGAGTAGGGAGAAAACCATGGTGGCTTATTAGGTCAGTGACAAGTTTGCCCAAACTCATATGAAGAAATTTAAATTCTAGTAGGCAAAGGTTGGGGTGAGATATATAAACTGACGGAAAAATACTGGAGTTGAAATCTGCTGATAACATGGCTGGGTAGGATAGAGATTTGTTCTCTATGGGGTTGGCTTGCATCTTGTTGTGTTTTGTATGAAATTGTACATGTTTTAAAGTTTAGGTTCACGTTTAATTGGGTTCTGTTTTCGAGAAAACCATGCACCTCTCTCCTGATACATACCAACTCCTCATCCTGATTTTGCTCATCCTGATTTTGCTCTTCCTAATTTTGCTCTTCCTGATTTTGCTCCTTGAAGGATTATCCAGCTCATCTCTCGAGCTCATCCATCATCCAACTCATCTCAACTTGTTTCTTTAAATTCAAACTCTTTCTATCTATGTAATTACTTTCAGATTGTATCATCTAATCTAGAGTGTATAAATATTGTAATCGACATATCAATAAGATCATCGAGTTACAAACTACAGAGTTCTATTTATACAGTGAGCAAAACATTCTTTAATTCTCTGTCTTTTGTATGTTTACAAATAGGGAAGTAAAACATATATATAAAAATAAATGGACACAATGATTCACCAATAGATACAGTGTTTCATCAACATACACATTGGTTCACCAAGAGACATTGTGCTTGACCAACAGATGTGATGATTAATGTCTAAGAGTCACGTTTGCGGGTAACTAACTCCAATACTCCCCCTCTTGTTAGAGAATGGATATTTATAATGCCCAACTTTCAAACTATTTAATTACTTCAATTAGATTCTACTTACTGGAAATTTTGGTTCAAGTGATTGACCATGGTTTTCTTCCTTGTAGGTCATACATGTGGTATGAAACCCATATAAGGCATTCAATATTCCCCTTAATTTGAAGTATGAGGTTTTTGAATACATTGGTTGTGACTGATGTTTCTTCCTTGTAGGGCATATGTTTGGACTCAAACCTGTTGTTCCATTGATGAAACAAATCTTGTTCTTGGTACAAAAGACATTTTTCATCCACCATGTCCAAATTTGATAATTGTTTTCATCAAGTGTGACCAATATTTCTTCCTTTTTAGGGCATTTGTGTGGCCTTAAACTCATTTTCCATTGATGAAGCAAAACTTGTTTTGGGCACATTCTTCATCCACCATTTAAAAAATTTTCAAATTTGTATAATTTAAATTCGGGTCTAGGAGGCAATTGTCTTCTCCTTCCTGTTTACCTTTTTTGCCATGACTGAAATACAGTAAACAACATGGCGCTTAACGAGCGAAGGTCCACTCGGATGATCCACTAAATATGTCGTTTGTTGGACATGACATCTTAGGCCTACCCTTGTTTCATGCACCAATTTGTTGTCACAACGACAAGGTAGGTAACTGAAAAGTAAAGAGAGAAGAAAAAAAGTCTTAAAATTTTAATCTGAAATTTCAGAGAAGAATTTTAATCCATGGACGGAGATGCAGGCTCCGAATGTTGTGGTAGGCGCTTGGGGTTTTCGCCGCTACAAATCTTGTGCTTACACTGTTCCAACCCCTTCTTACTTTTGCTCTGATACCATGTGAGGAAGATGAGATAAGTGAGAGAAAGTGGGCAAATCATAGGGATTCGCTCTTGGGTCTTACCCAAAAAGCCTCATACCAATAGAGATGTTGTCCTCTCCTATAAACCTATGATCTTCCTAGTTCTAGCCTATGCGGGACTTTGTTTGTATACCCAATGATTTTTCTCGTGAACAAAGTTCCTCTAAGCTTCCCTTCAAGCATGATTATCCATCTGTCTTTTTCTTCGAGTCTAATCCAACTCCAGAACTCCTTTGTCCAAGTCCAAGCCCAACTCTCTAACGGAGTGCTCCACTTGTCTTGATAGGCTAACGATAGATCTATTCGTTCGGTAATTAGAGCTCACCACCTTTTCATTCGGCATTCTGAGGATTTCCTTTACATGGTGAAGTCTAAGCCATAGCTTTGATACAATGTGATAATCATGCTTGTCTTTTATATCCTTACAAAGAGATGAGCTAAACATATATTTATAGAGATCAATAGATATAATTATTCACTAATAGATGTGGTGCTTCACCAGTAGACATACTGGTTTATCAACAGGTGTTATTCTTCACCTACAAATGCGATGATTCACATCTAAGAATAACTAACTCCAATACTCCCCCTCAAGTTGGATCATGGAGATTTATAATGTCCAACTTGCAAACTGTGTAATTGTTTCAGTTTTGGTCTACTCACTGGAAAATTTTGATTGATTAGGTATGGCCATCGTTTCTTCCTTGTAGAACATATGTGCGGCATCAAACCTTGAAAGGCATTAAATACTTCCCCTCAATTTGGAGCATGAGGATTTACAATGCAATTAGACATGACCACCATTTCTTCCAAGTAGGGCGCACATGTCGCCTCAAACCCATTGTACCATTGATGAAATAGAATTTGTTTTTGTCATGGAGGACATTTTTTATATGTTCACAAATAGAGACGTTGTGCTTCACCAAAAAATATGATGATTCACATCTAAGAGTCACATGGTATTAGAGCATGGAATAAGGGTCGGAAACATGAACAATTCTTCTTCTCCTTCTCTTGTTAGTCTCAATCAATATGTGCTTGCATGCTTTTTCCTTGGGGAATTAACAGTGGGTGCTACAATAAAATTTCAATAGAAAAGTGGTAGGTATAAAGTTCTTCATATGTTTATATCAAGTGCATCTTTATGTATCATATGCTTTTTTTCTAAAACTGTAGAATAATCAGTTTCAAATACATAACACAGTTTTATAAATTAATTTTAAGGATATGGTTTTACAAAAATACAAATTTAATAATTCAATGTATGTTCATACAAGGTTATACTTACTTATGTAGTTTTTTTATTATGTTGATTACTTCTTCTGAAATTAAAAACTAAAAATTCTAAATGTTATTTTGACAAAAATCATAGAATACAAAGGGTCATAATACTACTTATCACCTTGAAAAGAGAAGATAAGGTCTTTTATAATCTAGAGGGCCTTTCATCTAGAGGGCCTTAAATTTTCCTTCTCCTTAGAACTTTGGACTTCATTCAGACACAGATTCATATGTCCCCATTTGCCACACAAAGAGACCCATTCTTCGCCAATGAGTCGACCACCGCATTAGTATTCCTGAATTGATGATTAAGCTTCACCAGGGGCAAGGCTTGTAACACACATCGGCACGCATTGACCCACCACGCCAGAGTCTAGTGTGCCTGTTGATTTCCCTGGATTGATTGGATTACAATATGGGAGTCTTCCTCAATAATTATATGATGATTGTGACAATATTGTTTAATTATATTGAGAGTGAGATGCAGTGCAATGTATTCGGCTTCATTGTTTGTTTTCTTATGTAGTGGCCAACATGCTGAAAGTAAAGGGGATCCTTAAGAGTCCCTAATTACAATTCCCGCCCCTGCTTGTTCTCCTTTTGATTTCGAGAACCGTGAAAAATTATCTTAAGGATCTCCCCTAGTGGGGGAGCCCATTTTACCTCTAATATGTCATCCTTTCCTTTTACCTATTCCGAGATCTCCTTGTACTGTATGATCTGTTTCATAAAATCTGTAATTCTGTTTGCACATTGTTGGGGAGTGGAGTCTTTGTTTTCGATCTTCTTTTTATTTCTAGAGCACCTCATCTCCCAAAGTAACCATATAGGTGCGGGCTTTAGGTAACTTCCTTGTGTTGCGGGAGGTTAAAGCTATTACCAAAAAGGATCTAATTGTGGATTCATTTGGTACACTCATAGATGTTTCTTTCACTAGATCCCACACCTCCCTAGCAAAAATTACAAGACATTAGGAGATAAACAGGGGTTTCCAGCTCATTCATACACATCTCACAATTAGGATTTACCTGAAGGCCCCCCCAAAGTAGGTGGTCTGAGGTAGGAATGTGATATGTCATGAGAAGCCATAGTAAGGTTTTTTGTTTGGGTAATACTTCAAAACTCCAGATATGGGGCCAAAGGAAATCCTTTGGGCCGCTATCGAGAGTTTGATTTTTCCCTTAAGATTTCTTTGTGAGATATGATTGGCTGTCTTCACTGAGAAGGCACCATCTGTGGTGGGAGACCTAACTAAGGAATCCTGTTTTCTAGCCTGAATTGGGGGTGTCAAGTATAGAGTCTGCAACATTAGGGGGCCATAGCTCCCTAACGAGTGTTTCATTCCATTGGCTTCTTCTAAAAATAATGGAGTCAATCTTTGTCTTAGCGTCCTGGGGGCCACTCTTATTTCTATCTATCTAAGTTAGTGGTTTATCTATCTCCCATACCCAGTTGTTATACCAAAGAGACGCGTTATTTCCCTGTATTTTGTATTTTCCTTGAGAGTATCTATGTACTTGGAGATTTGCTTCCAAGCCAGGGAGAAACCTTGATTATTTTTTTACATGTTGTGTGAAGTGTTTCTCTGTATTTTAGGTTCATGAATGTAGCCCATAGGGAATCAGAGTTGGAGTAAATGCACCAAGGAATTTTATTCTAAAGGCCGATCCTAAACTTTGTAGGTTCCGGATTCGTAGTCCACCTTCTCTATGTGATTCACAAATATTTTGCCAATTTACAAGGTGTATATTTTTATTTCCTTTGTATGACCGTAAGAAGTCCCTAAACATCAATTGTATTTTCTCTGTTACTTTTATAGGCAGGTGGAAACAAATTAGTATGTGTAGGGGAAGGCTAGATAGGATAGTTTTCCCTACGGTCACTTGTCCAGCTAGGGAGCAATTTTTTCATCCATCTATTACTTATTTTTTGTATATTTTTATTAAAGGGTTATAGGTTTCTCTGGTGAGTCTCGATTTTGGTATTACTCGTCCGAGGTAGGAACCTACTGAGGTGGTGTGGTTGAAAGACATATACGCCTTAATTTGATCTTGAATGTGTAGAGGTACAACACTAGAAAAGAAGATTAATGATTTTCTGGGATTTATAAGCTGACCCGAGTAGTTAAGCATATCCCGTTAAGATTTCCATTATGGATTTTGCTCTGTGTGGTCGGCCTCTCCTACCAAGAGTGTGTCATCCGTGTAATGTGACTAACGGCCTCCAAGGTGATATTTTACCTTGTGTGGTGCTTTCAAGGAGTTTGGCCGAGAGTAGCTCTGTGATTAGAATGAATAGGGTGGGGGAGATAGGATCCCCTTGCTTGATTCCACACTTTGGTGTGACAGATTCAGTAGGGGTCCCATTGATTAGAACCTGACAGGGTGTGGTGCTGATGTAAGAAAGAATTAGCTCCTTCCATTGTGTGGGGAACTCAAACACTTTCAAATCATGGATAATAAAATCCCATGAGATTGTATCAAAGGCATTTCTCAAATCAATCTGTGCTCTGAAGTAGGAAGATTTCTTCCTTTTTAATTAAAAGGTTTTGAGTATTTCCTGGGCCATCATGGTATGGTCTATTAATTGTCTGCCTTCTACGAAGACAGCTTGGGTGGGGAAACTATTTTTGGCAACAATGTTGTGAGTCTACTAGCTAACACCTTTGTGAGTATTCTATAGGTTACATTACATAGGCTAATGGGCCTATAGTCCCCGAAATGTTTTAGCTGCTCTTTTTTTGGGATGAGAACTATAAATGTTTTATTTTAGTTCTCCTTCCATTTTTCCCGTGCTAAAAATGGCTTGTATATTCATGAGTAAATATTTTTTTTATGAGGGGACAGTGGTGCTTAAAAAATATGGGCTGAAATCCATCGAAGCCAGGGGCCTTGTAGTATTCCATGGAGAAGAGGGTTGTTCTAACATCTCACATACTGATTGGAGAGGTTATTGCAGTCATGTCTTACTCCATTAATTTTTTTGTTGTCTTGAAAGGCGGCGTGGCGTGCCTTTGTTTGCTGGTTGTGAGTAAAAATTTGTGAAGAAGAGTTCAGCCTCTCTTCTAATTTCCTCATCAGTATTAAGCAAAGAACCAGTTTGTGATTCCACATGTTGGATTTTGTTAGTTTGGTCTCTAGCCTTTACAAAGGAATGTAAGAAATGTGTGTTTTCATCTCCATCCTTGAAGATGTTTTGTCTAGCTTGTTGGGAGGTGTGAAGGTGTTTGATTCCAGAGAGCTTCATAATTTCATGTTGTAGGTCTTTCTCTTGTTGTAACAGGCCTTGGTATCTTGGTTGTCCTTGTTACATTTTTTAATCTCTGCAAATTTTCTAGGTGTTTCGAATATTTTTGTTAAATTTCCAGAAGTGTTGTGATTCCATGTGTTGACTCCTTTGCTACTCTTTTTAAACCTTCTGGGTAAGTATTCTTCAGGGGGGGTGGATTGGTTTGGGTGTTCTACATCATTTCAAGCCTTATTGACTATGTCCTCATAATCTTCTCCTTCTTTCCACATAACCTGGTATCTGAAAGGTCACTCATTCTTTGGTCCTGTTAAGTGGGTCAAGAAAATCAAGGGGGAGTGATCAAATCTTATTCTTCAGAGGGTAAGGTCGAATTTGGCCAGGTTCTAAGCCATGCTCCATTTACTAATGCCCTATCTAGCCTACCCATAGCAAATTTATAGCTAGTTTTACCATTTGACTAGGTGAATTTTGTACCAGTATAGCCAATGTCATTCCAGCCGCTGGTTGAGATGAAGTTCAAGAAAGGTTTGTTTTGCTTATAAGTATTGCCATGTGCTAAGTACTTTTTCCTCATACAATAGTGTGGTGTGGAAGTCGCCCACTATCATTACATGCTCAGTCGGAAACTCCCATGACTTTGTTATTTCTTCTAGGGCCCTAGACCATCTATGTGACTATGGTGGTAGGTAAGTGAGCCTTATGTTCTTTTGCTTGCCCGTTGTAGGTGTTATCTTACATTCAATAAGTTGTGGGGATGCTTGTACAATATCTATTTTGATGTTTGTTTTCCAAAATAGTCATTGTCCTCCACTTAGTCACTGAGAAGGAACTACGTAGGAGGACCTATATATGCTTTCTAGCCACCAAACATTTTGTGACTGATTTCGTCTCTAATAGATAGATTACTTCGGGGGAATGTGTTTACAGAATTGTCGACAAAGCGTGTTTTGCCGAGAAGGGGCAACTAGAATTATTGACATAAAAACCATAACAGAGGTGTCACTAAGTTCTTACCTGGTGACGAGGTAGGGAGTGTTGTTGTCTCCGTCACGATTCTAGCTGCTTTGTGCGGATTCCATGATGTTGTTTTATCCCCACCGATTTTGGTGACATGCTCGGTGGCTGAGCTTTTTTTCTTTGAAATTTTCTGTTGAAGCTGATCATCCTTTTTTCCATCCAAATTCGTCGAGTTCTCAATCTGTTATTCTGGGGCTCCACCTTTGTTTTTAATGACTAACGGGTAAAATAGGGGCTTCTGGACTTGTCTTAACGTAGCAGTTAAGACTTTCGGCTTCACTATCGCGAAAGAGTGTTCCGTTGGAGGAGATGTATAAGCGTTAAGTGGCTGAAAGACTGGCGTATCTGGCGGTGTGGTTGGTGATGCTGTGGTTAGTGATTTGGATCTAGAGTCAGGTGTATTTGGGGGGACTTTTGTTTGCACGAGGTCAAGTTCCAGGGTTCTAATATCGTTTTCAGAGGTTGGATCCTTTGATTTTTTCATAGTTTGGGACTGTGGTATGTTCTTTTTGGTGTTCTCAGGGGCTGGGGTAGCAGAAGTTTTTGTCAGCTTAGAGGCACGATGTTTTTGAACCAATGTCTAGTCTCGACCCTGACCAGCTCCATCCTGGTCGTGTTGGGAGTTTGGTTCTACCGATGCAGCGTTTTTGACTTGGGCTCTTCGTTTGCATTCCGCCGTGTTGTGACCCCATCTCTTGCAAATCGTACATATCTGTAGTCTACCCTCTATCACATAGGGAAGGTAGAATCATGCTCCTAGTATTTCTATAGTGGTACGCTTCTTTTCTTCGTCTTCTAGGTTTATTAACACTTTAAATCTTGCGTATTTGTGGCTGCATGGATTAAAATATGTGTCTACATCTATGCTTGTGTAGCTTCCAAGGGGGCTGATCGCTCCACGTAGGGCCTCGTCATGAAAGAGGTTGACCGGAAGTCTCAACAGTCTTACCCACAGTGGGGCTTCTGAGACAAGGTAAGAGTCCATGTGGAAGCCGTTTGGCCACCTGAACAAGTGTAGATATGATTCTCAAATCCCAATCAGTGCATGCAGAAGTAGCTCTTCACTGGATGATAGGACGAAGGAATGGTAGCCACTGTTCAGCGCATATATAGAAACGCCTGGTTCTCGTAGTCCTGGTTTTCTTAGCAAGTTCTGTGAAAAAATTTGCTATGGCTGACAATGAATATCCCCACGAGCGTATTTTGGATGTCGGCTATACCCATCTTTGTTCATTCTTTTGAGATAGCAACTCTGTTGAAGTTTTCCGTGACGCACTTGAGCTGACTATCCCCCTTGCATGTATCAGCTATGGCGATCTGCTTCATGCATGGGGGTTCCCGTGGCATGCAGAGTGTTTTCATTGCCAGGGGAGGGGCGTCTGTTTTCAAGGGGGACTTATCTCCTTTTCAGAACTCTGTCATTCAGACATCAACATAGAAACAGTTTCTGATGGGTGTTCCACGGAGGTAAGTGGGTGAGAAGGTTGGTGGAAGGAAAGGGGGAGGCGGTTGGGTGTCTGGTCGAGAAGATGGCCGGGTGTTTTGCTGAGATATAGGAAGTGAGATGTGTTTTAGCTTCTGTGGGGTTGTGAACCTCGATACGGACGAGATGACATGTGTTGTAATAATAATAACTCATAAAGAGCGCCCATAATCCTTGGTAATCTTCCATGTACTCTATTCGTCACTCAAGAAGAAAATCACAATTAATTTCTGCGGCTCCTTTCGTGTAGTGTTGTGCTTTGATATGATTGTGTAGGATATGTATCTTTGTTTGCACATGTGACATAGGCTACATATGGTTCTCTGTTTATTTTTTAACTTTTGTTTGTCTGTTTATAGAACATTGACATATATTTTAAACGGGAAACTCCAAAAAATTAATCCAACCAAATCGCAAGGGAACAATTTAAGGCAAGAGATATGCTATGGGATCATACCTGACGTCCTTTCGGCTTCTCTTTTCCCAATGTAAAGAGCCTCATTCCTCCAGGCTTCATCAGTCAAATCTGTTGTCTTTGAGTTGACGTACCTGGGTGTGAGACCTTCCCATCGATCTGTTCATCTTCTGTGTCTTCGGTGAGCTTCGCTGGTGTCGGACTTTATTTTTGGTATTCTTTGACAAATGGTTTCCATAACTTCCATTCAAGTGGCCGACTTTTTTTTTAATGGTTCAGTCTGTAATGGGTTCAGGGAGGGGGAGAGAGTTTGGTCTTGAGGGTTTCTGAAACGAAGCCGAACTCCATTTTTTTTTTTGGATCAGTGAGTTTTGGGTTTGCTTTGTCTGCACTGATGTTTAGCATTTTCCTTTGTGTTTCATTTCATGAGTTTCATGAGAATCCGGGTTGTTTTTAGCGGGTGGATTTTGGATAACATAGCGGTGAGGGTTCTGTGTTTGAATCTATGGTGTGCGAGATTATTTCTTGGATACAGTACCTGGATTCAGTGTGTTGGTTGTAGAGATTCATCTTCTCTATTGCTTTACATAAAGAATCAATCTGTCTTGCCATCGAGTTCCAGTGACCACCCGTCGCCATTCCAGGTTCCTTTCGCTTATGAGGAAGCCGAGAATGCCCAAAAGACAAGGAAACATCAAATAATCATTAAAAAGCCTTAATTTCTCTCTTTCTCGACCCACGAGTGACTACTGGATACTACTCTCACTTCTCAAGTTCTCAGTGAAGCAATGCCTAAAACTAAATCTATCTTAGATTCAGTCTTCCATAACGATTTGGAAGACGACTTTGATGAGCAGACAGAGAACATGCCGAGCAGAAGCAGTTTCTCTTCCCCGTCCAAGTTATTTCGCATAGATCTCAGCCCGAGGTATTTTTCTTCCTCCATCATAATCCTCTCTCTTTCTCTCTCAGTCGTCTTCGATTACTCTTTCCTTTTCTGTTCTCTTCCATTTTCTCAGTTAATAACTTCGATTTGTTGTTTATTTCCCTTTCCTTCTTCGGTTCTTCCTCTCTCTCTTTGATTTCCGCTCTATCTCTTCGGTAATAGTAATCAAGATCATATATTGTTTTCATTTTTTTTCAAGTTCGAACTAGCTGTTAACAGAGGCTGTACGAAGTCCCAGAATTTTTCAGTTTCTCTGGGTAACATAATTTGGTTAGTTAGTGTAATTTTTTTGTTTGTTTGTGTGTGATTTTGTATTTGATGTGTGTTTTTGTATTTGTAATTTTTTTATCCGTTTGTGGAGTTGTGTGTCGAGCTGAGTTGCCACTCTTTTTGGTAGTGTGCAAGAAGGTAGAGACCTTGCCTTGCTACCCTACCATATGGAAATTGAGAGGACCGGAAGGGCCAATTTAAGGCAAAAAAGGGCATTTAGAAGAGAGGAAGAGCCAAGGAGTGAAAGAGTGTGCAGTACCTCAAGCAGGAGGTACACACTCTAGTATCCAAAGACAGGCAATTTTGGCGAACAATTTTTAGATTAAGCCAGAAATTATCCAAATGATTGAAATCTCAGTCCAATTTGGTCGACTTCCAAATGACGATCTAAATGAGCATTTAGCAGATTTCCTGGAAATTTTCGATACGTTCAAGCACAATGGCGTATCAGAAGATGCAAACAGATTGTGATTATTTCCATTTTTGTTGAAGGACAAGGCAAAGTACTAGTTAAACTCACTGCCTTCAGGTTCCATTACCACGTGGATGGATCTGGAACATAACTTTTTGGCTAAGTACTTCCCTCAAGCCAAGACTGTAAAACTCAGAAATGATATCAATCTTTTCACGCAGATGACTCTAGAATTGTTGTATGAGGCTTGGGATCACTTTAAGGTATTACTAAGTAAGTGTCCTAACCTTTCAATCCCTACATGGTCGCAAGTGCACACATTTTATAATGGTCTGGAAAACAAACAAGAACCATTATTGATGCAGCCTCAGGAGGAGCACTTATGAACAAACGTATTGATGAGGCGTACGACTTGGTCAAAAAAATGGCAGCTAACACCTATCAATGGAACACAGAGAGACCAAGGAGATTGTCGGAACAAGGCAAAGATGGTTCGCCTAAATCAAACCTATGTAGATTTGGGAATGTATGAACAACTGCACGTGTCGTACCAAGTAATACACTAGATAATCCAGGTTGAATTCCACAGGGAAGAGGGATTAAACACTAAAATTGTGTGCGTTTAACTATATCTAGCCACGGCAATCTAAAGAGAGGTAAAACTAACTAAATGCAAATTAGAGTAAACTAATCCTAATCCTATAATGAGTTGGATTTGGGGGACTCAATTACTGACTAGGGGTGTGATTAACTACTATGCTCTATATACTGGCTAAAGTCCTACACTTGGGTATTATATTGTATACCTAGCGGTTCTAAAATTCAATACGCGTAACCCTCTCTCAAGCAATTACGACCGTGGCATCAAAGACACATCAGCTCAGCCAATCTGACCACATGTGTCAAGACGTCTCTCTCGAAGTCTACCGCCACACCCCACACCTACCATTGCGCCTTTTACAGTCGATTTGGGGATCAATGGTGATTGAAGGGTGTCTATCCCTGCATTACCTCTCAGTCTCAATGGGGACATCGAATTTACACGAAGAGAACGTCGCTGTGTAACGGAAGTGTCGCAAACTCATAGACATATCAATACACGTATCACCACAAGTAAATGAAATTAACTAATATAAAGTACAAGGTACAATTTTGACACTCCCCGAAGGGCTAATATCTCAATTTTATCAAATACATGCAAACCTAGACTCAAATAGGACTTCCAGCACAAATAAAAGAGTACCATGAAAGATAAAGAGAAATACGAATAGAAATAACTCATAAAAGATAGTTCCTATAGCGGGAAACGTCCTCCTGGATTGAATCTCCTCCTTCGATAGCTCCAAATCCGCATTCTTGAGCTCTTCTAGAGCCCTAGTCTCGCCCAAAATCTCCCCCAAATTTCTCTCACATTTTTTGCTTCAATTCTCGAAAGGCTTGGGTCGAAAATGACCTAACACGAAATTTTATAGGCGGTCATGTAGGTTGCCTGACGTCACGCAACTAAAAAAACTGCTGAAGTTCCTGGGTGTCTAGATGCCAGGCGTGTCCCATGATGCCGAGGAACAAAAAGCTCACGACTCTGTATAGCACCACTTCGAGTCTGTGGCACTGCGCGCACTCCTTTCTGCTTGGTCGAGCACCAAGGCGCTCAGCTTGAGTTCAGGGGAGCTCGTCTTCACACTTTGGGTGCCCTGGCGTTCAAACCCAGTGCTCTTGTGCTCATGGGGCTAGACGCCACGGCCAATCCACGGTGCCAGGCTCTTTGTTTGCTCTTTTTTGGTGCCATGTGGTGTCAACTCTTGCACTTCAATATTTTTGGCCCGTTTTCTTCATTTTAGCTCCGATTTTCGTGAGATTTCTTCAGTTGGCTTCCCTGAATAATAACAACAAAAATAAGTCAAATGTGATCACATAATTACTCAAATTATTTGAAAAGCATGTGAAATGGGAGAACAATTTCCATTATCCACATTACCCCTAAACTTAAATTCTTGCTTGTCCTCAAACAAGGAACCCCTTACGCAGACTTTAAATCATCTATCTAGTATGTGGTTGATGAAAAATCATGCAATTGGATTAAAGAAATAAAAATCAATGTTCCTCAGTCAACTACTCTTATAACTATTCTTTGGAGACTCGCCCATTTACAATCTACTTGCCCCTCAACTTATCAAATTCTATGACCCCTACACTATAGCTCTCACCATCAAACCATAAGCCATGCACATGTGCAATTGATCCTATAATTCTATAAGCTAGTCTCTCAATCCACTCTCTACTAATTGTGAAAAGTTGCTCCTAAGATCATTAGGACTTTCCATAGGTTGTAATAGGGATAGGGGCCAAGGTAGGATAAAAAGTCAATCATGAAAGGTTCATTCTGTCTAATCAAATGATTGAACCAACTTAGACTGAGCTCCCACCAAAACCTTCCCCCAAACTTGTGCTTTTGTCTTTTTTAATCATTCTCTTCCTTTTTCTTCCCTTAAGAACATTGTTTGATTTCTCTTCATTTGGATTAACCAACTTTTATATTTTTACTAATCCTTTCATTTCCTTTGCTTTTCAAGCACTTTATTTTTCTCTTTCTTTTCTCTTTTCATTTTCTTTCCTTCTCTTATCCTTATCTCTCCAATTGCTTAATTTCACCACACAGTAGGAGCTCAAACTCCATTTCAATTCAACCATGAAATTTAAGAGATAGGACATATAAAAAAAGGAAAATGCAAATAGGAGATGGTTTGGCCAACAAAAACATAATGGTAAATGAAAGCTCAAAATTGGGTTGACTAGCGAATATGCATAGGGTGGCTAGAAAGGATCAATCAGTCCAAATATTGCCTAAATGTTTTCTTTGGATGCAACATTCATCCATTTTGCCTAAAATTTCATTTGAAACTTGTTCTACCATCTATGACAAAGACTCAAACACATCCACCATTTAAACCACATACCATGCAATAGTGATTTAGCCACAAAACAATTTGATTCATGAGTGGCTTATTTCAATTGAAAGTGAGGTAATCTCCTTGGTCTACCTATTCAAGTAGTGATGGAGCCCCACATAATTCCATTCTCAATTCTCAAGCATGACCATCACCACAATGCATTCCAAAGCATTGAAAGATCTATATGCATTGCAAAGATAAATGCAATATCCGTGAATGAATGAATACTTAGATGAATGAATGCAAATTGCTACCTCACCCCCAAACTTAAATTCAACATTGTCCTCAATGTATATCATACAATGAATATAACCAAAGGGGAAGAATAAAACTCCCTGGTGACACCACATAAACTGAATGTAGTTTTTCTTCTCCATTGCGATGATCATCCTTGGAGATCTGCGTTTGATGTAAAATCTGCAAAATGGCTCAAGTCATGCCCACAGAAGTGAGATTATGGGTTGCATTGTTTTTATTCAACAAATATAAAACTAAAAATTCACCATTTCATTGTATTCACAACTCAATACATACTCAAACATGGTGAAAAAAAAAATTGAGTGTAAAACACTCTCATGCTAAATAAAATTCAAAATAACTAAAAACAAATAACACTCTATGGAACGAAAGTAAAACACACAACTAATCCCTACTTGGGTTTCCTCCCAAGAAGCACCACTTTATAGTCCTTGGTTGGAATTTATTTGATCGCCTCATCCAGGGTCTAACAAAGAGTTAGAGGGAGAACCATGGCTCACTACACGACCCCTCTGTTTGATATATGTTCTCTTACAGCTCTCGAACGATTGATAGGGGTGTCATTTGGATTTAGGTGCTAGCCTAGGAGATTCTTAGATGATTGATGGAATTTTACTTCCTCAATCATTTTCTCTATGGAGTCTCTTGCCCCTTCCACATGATTTTGGGATTGTCCCAAATTGTTTGGTTCGTTACTACCTTGGGCTTCCATTAGTTGGTGGCTAAGAGACATTACTCAGTTAACCACCGTCTTTTCCCTTGGTTTGGTAAAATCCCTCTAGGATTACAAGGGTATCCAAAAGGAATTTGAGGTTCATTGCATTGAACTCTTTGGGGCTCCTTATCCACCATCTTCGTTTTGGAAATTTTTCTCTCCCCCTTTTGTTTCTTCACATGTAAGAGATTGAAAGTGAAGCAATCATTTTCCATGGATTTCATGGTGAGCTTACCTTTTGTGACATCAATGAGGGTCCTTGTGGTTACAAAAAATGGTTTACAAAGGATGAGAGGTACTTCCTTGCCTTCATCATTGTCCAAAACCACTCCCCTTGGGTGGGCAATGGACCCATCAGCTTGCATAAGCTTCAATGAAGTGGTTGCAGCCTCACTTAAACCCAATAGCTTGTAATGTGAATAGGGCATGATATTTACACATGCCCCTAAGGCACACAGTCCTTTCCAAATTTTTAGGGTCCCAATAGTGCACGAAATCGTGGAACATCCCTTATCTTGCGATTTGGGTGGAAGTTTCTTTGTCAAATAGCATTGCTCTCTTCTTGGAGGGTCACCATTTCACCTTTTTCTAGGTTACGCTTCTTTGGTAAACTATCTCTAATGCATTTTGCATAGCTAGGTTCACTCTCTAATGCTTCTACGAAAGGGATATTAATATGGAGTTGTTTGAATAGTTCAGAGAACTCCTCAAATTCATTATCCTCTTCACACTCTTTCAATCACTCAGGGAATGGTGGGGGAGGACAAAATTGCCAGATTTCCTCCACATTCATTTTACGTACCTAACTAACTATTGGCATAAATGGATGAGGTGCTTGCATTTGTTCCTGTTGGATGGGGGTTTCTTCAAGCTGCTTGTCTTCATGGGTTTCCTCTTGGAGTGGGGCCTCACTAGCGCCACTCATTTCACTATCTTTTCTTCTTGTTCCTCTCCACATCTCAACCTAGTTGTATGACAATCCTCAAATCTGTCTACCTTCGCATTTGCTTCAGAATAGCTAAGGAGTGTTTCTTGTGGGCAATAATTAAGTGCTTAAACTAGTTGGCCTACTTGGGTCTCCAAGTTTTTTAAAGTAGTTGCTTGACCTTGCAACATTTGTGCAACTTCCTCTAGAGATGGTCCTTGAAGAGAGGGGTAGGAACAATTTTGAGTTGGAAATTCGTTTTGCTTTACTAGTTCCATATTTTATGGAACCCCTTAGTTGATTGAGCATCCAAGGTTGAATGGTTTATCCACCCCAAATTGCAAGTGCTTGAGTAGGAGTTGTTTTCCTTTACAGTTTTTGCCAAATAATTTGTTTCATCAATTGATGATGGGTAAATGGCACTAGTGCGACTACCACCTCCACAACAAATTGGCCTTGCTTGCATTCATATTCAATGAATCCACTTTCTTGGATAATTCTGCCAATTGTGTAAACCTTTAGTGGCGACATCACCTTCACATACTCCTACTTCTCTCCTACCAATAGTCTTCTCGATTGCCACTCATCATTATATGTGGCCATCTCTTCCAGCAAAATTATAAGCCATTTCTATCGTCTTACTCATGATGGCTCCACCGGCCGCCGTTTCAATGAGGATTCTTGATGGGTTTATTAGACCATGGTTGAAGGTTTCAATTGGTATCCACTTGGGGAGTCCATGATGTGGACATATTTTCAACAACTCCTCGAATCTTTCCCAAGCTTCAAACAATGTTTTTGAGTCCCCCTGCATGAATAAGATTATGTCCTTTCTCATTTGGACTGTCTTTGCTGGAGGGAAATACTTAGCTAAGAATTTTTGTGGCACGTCATTCCAAGTGCTGATGGAACCTGCTGGTAGAGAGTTCAACCGATACTTTCCTTTGCCCCTTAAAGAGAATTGAAATAGTTTGAGTCTAGTTGCGTCATCCGACACCTCATTTAGCTTAAATGTATTACATATCTCTAAAAATATTGAAATGTTGGTATGTGGATCATCCTTTGGTAAACTCCCAAACTGTACCTCTCTCTGAATCATCTGTATGAGATCCGGCTTAATCTCAAAGGTATTTCCTTGAATGACCGATCGACAAATGCTACACTGTAGATGTTCCACTTGTGGGACAGCAAAATACGTCACCTCCCCATTCTCATTTTCATAAGGCATTTTTCCCTCGATCTTAACTTAAACTTCCCTTATGATTCTCTCTATTACTAGATTAGAGGCACTAATACTTGGCCTCTACTTAGATGGACAAACAGAAAGAACTGGGGTGATCAATTTATTCAAAGTCCTAAACAACGACTGGACTATAGTTAACTTGGATTGGTAATAATGTCAACCAAACACTTTCCCTAAAATGGTGCCAAAAACTTGGTTGGCCTAAATCATACCTATGAAGATTTAGCAACGTATGGAAAAGTGCACATGTCGTACCAAGTAATACACTATAGAGTCCAGGTCGATTCCACAGGTCAGTGTGATTGAACACTATAATTGTGTCTGTTTGATTATATGCAGCAAAGGCAATCTAAAGAGAGATAAAAGTAACTAAATGCAAATGAAACTAAAGTAATCCTAATCCTACATCGAGTTGGATTCAGGGGACTATATTATGCACTAGGGTTGTGATTAACTAGTATGCTCTATATACTAGCTAAAGTCCTTCACTTGGGTATTTTATCGTATACTTAGCGGATTTGGAATTCAATATGTGTAACCCTCTCACGATGCACTACGTCCATGCCATCAAAGGCCCATCAGCGCAGCCAATCCAACCACATGTGTCCGGACGCTTCTCTCGAAGTCTAGTGCTCAGCCAATCCAACCATTGCGCCTTTTTCGGTCGATTTGGGGATCACACGTTGATTGAAGGGTGTCCATCGCCACATTACCACTTAGTCTCAACAGGGAAATTAAATTTACACGAAGAGGACGTCAATCTCTTCATGTACAAGGCATTCCACAATTTATATCACTCTTAAGACTTGATTATGCCTATCGCTAGCCCACTAAACTACCGTCGCTGTGTAACGGAAGTGTCACAAAATCATAGACATATCAATACTTAAAATAACCACAAGTAAATGAAATTAACTTATATAAAATACAAAATAAAATTTCTACACTCTCCTAAGGTCGAATATCTCAATTGTATCAAAATACATGCAAACCTAGACTCAAATACGAGTTGTTACCAAAATACAAGAGTAAAATGAAACTTAAGGAGAAATAGGGAAAGAAAAAACTCGTAAAAGATAACTCCTATTGCGTGAAAAGTCCTCCCAGATCGAATCTTGTCCTTCTTCCCAAAATCTCCCCCAAATTTCTCTAACATTTGTTGCTTTAGTTCCCGGCTCTCTTCTGCTCATGGGGCTAGACGCCGCAGCCATTCCATGACGCCAGGCTCTTTTTCTGGTCTGTTTCGGCGCCGGGAGTTCCCCTTTGGCAGCATGTGGCGCCAGCTCTTGCACTTCAATATTTTTGTCCTATTTTCTTCATTTTAGCTTTGATTTCCGCAAGCTTTTTTCTGTTTGCTTATATTTGGCATGTTTCATGTTTTCCCTAGAAAAGACCAATAAAAGTAAGTCAAATAGGGTCAAATAGTTTCTCAAATTGGGTCAAAAGCATGTATAAATGGGAGAAAAATTTCCACTATCCACAAGGTACTAGGAAAATAGTTGGAGCCTATGTGGTAGACACCAACACTGCTATTAGAGCTCAGCTTGAGACCTTGAAAAAGAAAATTACAGTCTTGGATATTAAGCCTTCTCAGAGTCCATTTGTATGTTGTCAATTATGCGGTGGTGCAGGACATGGATTGGAAGTGTATACATCAACTGTGGAGAGTGTACAATTTGCCCAAAACAGAAGCAATCCATACACCAACACATACAATCCTGGCTGGAGGAACCATCCGAACTTCGGATGGAGAAATGATCAAAGCGGTGCATCAGCACCAACTCAGGGCAATTATTAGAATTTTGGAAAATAGGGGACATTTCAGAATCAGTCTCAAGCTTAGAAATCTGGCCCCACCCATGAGTTGCTGCTAAAGATGGTTCGGAGCCATGATGTTTCCCTTAGAAACATTGAAATCCAAATGGGACAGCTGTCAAAAACCATCAAGGAAAGAATGAAAGGCTCTCTCCCATGTTACACTGTGGAGAACCCAAAGAAAGAAGACAAGGAAGAAGTAGAGCGCTGTAATGCAGTGCAGCCAAGAGAACCTTAGAGTAAATGGAGATGGAAGAAGTGAGTCGAGAGTTCATTCTGGAAGAAGAAGATTAGTATGATTCCATCTTTCTTGAAGAAAACAAAATTCCCCCTCCCCAAGAATTTAATTAAGCACACCATTCTCAGACATCTCCTTCTGAGTGGGTTGAGATAGAAGAAGGAATTAAGGAGGAAGAATTGGAAGAGAAACCCCAAACAACATTGATTTGGAGACTCGAGGAAGAGCTCCAGAAAAAATTGAATGTAAAAGAGCTAAACCAAATTCTTCCTATGTTGGGAGAAGAAGAAGAATATCCAAATTGGTCAAGTGAGGAGGAATTGGGTGAGTAGAAAGTTTGGCCTCCACCCAAGTTTAAAGAAGAGTTTAAAGAGAGAGGAATCTAAACCTCTTAAGCCATCGAAAGTTTTCAAGAAACTTCATGTTGAAATTCCCTTTTGTGAACAAAATAAAGATAGAGTTGGCCATGCTAAATTTGAAGAGTCTAAAGAGTATGAGCTTAACGATGCTAAATGGAAGATGTATAAAGAAGAAGGAAGCATTGCTATTTACTGTCATTGGCTTGACTTGGTGATTTCCTTCTCAATCAGTATAAATGGGATCTTCAAGGTCCAATTGTGCCACATTCTCAACCTGGAAACCTTCGTAGAAAGGCTTAAGTCTTTGGCCATTAACCTTGAAAACTTTAGAAGTCACTAAACTTTGAATTTCAACTGCACCATGAGAAAAATTATTAGTAACCACAAAAGGCCCAATCTAGCCAGAACACAATTTACCTGGAACTAAACGAAGTCGTGAATGGTAGAGAAGAACTTTCTGACCAACTTTAAATTCTTTCCTAGATATTATTTTGCCATGAAAGACTTCCCTCTTTTCTTTGTAAATCCTTGAACTTTCATAGGCATCATTGTGGATTTCCTCTAAGTCTTGTAGTTTCAAATTCCTCTGTTCTCTACTTTCATCCCACTTCACATTTAAATTATTTATAGCTCAATGAACCTTGTGTTCTAACTCAATTGGAAGGGGGCTTGGATTACCAAACACCAATCGATAAGGTGACATTCCAATGGGGACCTTATAAGCAATCCTATATGCCCTGAGGACGTTATCCCTAAGAAATAAATACTCGAGGTGACTTCGAAGGGGCTTCAAATATGGAATAGGTGCAAGCAAAGTAAAAGGTAAAGACCTCTCATTAGAAACTAGTAACATAATAGAAGAAACATTACCTGGTTGCCATAACTTGTGAAAATCATTCAATGATCCAGCATTTTCCGGAAAATCATCATTCAAGGTAAACTTTTCATTCTCTTTTTTAAGATTCTTACTAATGACAACATCTAATCCATCTTTTTCATCACGTTCAAAAACTTCATGTGCCAAAGAATCAATTGCATCAATAGAATAAATAGAATTATCATTTACATGATTTTTCATGGAATCTTAAATGTTAAATTTAACAATTTCACCAACATATTCTATGGTAAGTGTGCCACTATGAACATCTGTTTTAGTCTTAGATGTCTTTATTAATGGTCTTCCAACAAAAATAGGAGCAGTTTGATCAACATTCTCCATATCAAGTACAAAGAAATCAGCAGGGAAAAACAAATCATTAACTTTCACAAGAACATCCACAACTACACTTGTAGGATAGCCATTAAATCTATCAACCAATTGAATTACTAAAAATCATTAGCTTTCACATGAAGATCCACAACTACGCATATCGAGGTACTTGTTTAATGGAATCTAAAAGTGGTATATTTACCTCGCACCTTTGAAACTCATATAACACTTTACTCTATTCATCCTTTTCGAATTCTACTAAAGCCCGAGGAAAAGGAGGTTTTGATTAATAATTAGATAGGGGTGGAAACTTATGCTTAGGTTCATTATTAACATTTGGAGTAATCTTGTCTCTAATGTTGTTTTTATCCTTCCCTTGTTTTGACGCTGAAGGTGACGTCTCAACTTCTTTACCACTTCTCAAAATGATGGCACTTGCATTTTCTTTGGGATTTAATTCTGTTTGAGATAGTAACTTTCCTTATCTTTGCGCTTCTAGGCGACTAATTGCAGTTGCCATCTGACTCATTTGATTGTCTAAACTTTGAATACTTAGCTCTTATTTCTTGTTGAAATTGCAAAGTATTAGTCGAAAGACTTTTAACTATATTTTTTAAAGACATACCTGAATTATAATTTTTGTCCTGGTTCTAGCTTGGGACGTATGGCCGCTGATATTGATGGAAAATTTGATGGTTTTCAGTTGCTGGATGAAAGTGTTGTGAATTCCCATATATAAGATTGATGTTATCCCTCCATCCCGGATTATACGTGCTTGAATAGGGATCATACTTCCTTTACGATTGTCGAGGAAATCCATTTGGAATATTCACTTGCTTAATGGGCTCCCCTTGAAGAGTTGGACACACATCTTTCGGATGCCCTTCTACTGAACAGATCCCACAAGCCTTTGCTACTTGCATATTACCTACAACCATTTGATGAACAAGAGAAGTTAGAGTGGCAATTTGTTGTTCAAGGGAAGAAATATTTACCTCATTCACATGCTTTAAAGGAGTATCAAGCCTAGTGCTAAATTGTTGGGAATTTGCTGCCATATTTGCGATCACGTTTCTTGCACCCTGAAGAGTTTTATCCTCCAAAGCTCCTGCACTAGCGGCACTAATCATGCTCCTATCAGTACGTAAAAGACCCTCATAGAAATACTAGATAAGCAGATGCAAGTCCATGAAAGGAGGTTAAAAGATGTATTAGCCCAGATTTAAATTCAAAAGTAGTAGCAGAATCTATAGTAGGAAAGGTTACACATAAAGGTTGTAAATTAAAATTAGGGGCAGAAAGCTCCTTTAATGTTTGATTTCCAGCCATGACTTCCTGCCCTTCAATACTAAGATTCTCAGCAATTAGTGAATCAGGAACTAGATTGTTCCTTCTCCTCTGAGCTTATTTTCGAAGCCGGTGTCAACTTTTGTCTATGTCTGGATCTTACTGCAAGTCAACTTAATATAAAGCACGAATTTTGGACATAAAAAATCGAGACAACAGAAGAAAAACAAACTGAACTTGCTAACACCTCAGCAATGGCGCCAAAATTTGGTGTGTTATCATAGGCAACAAAAATTAACCTTTACTCAAAACTAATGTAGTTGGGTGAGTAAGGATTGATCCCACAAAGAATATCTAATGCAGTAAATAAGAATAGAGAGTGTTGATCATAAAAGAAGGAAAATGGATGAAAAATTGAATAAGGAATAATTCAGATTGAGATATAAAAAATACATAGCAACAAATATTGGTCTGAGTCAACATCCACCATCGGAAGTCCATAACTAATCATTGATTCATGCATATATCAATTCACACTTTGAACATTCATCACTGAACTATTTCTCCTTGTTCATAGCTAATTAGAAAACAAGTGATCTAATTAACCCTTACTACTAATCATCACAAGACAAGCGCTAGATATTCAATTTAGTAGCAACATTAAGAATTAGGAAATCGATGAAGCTAATGAATACAAACACACGTGGTTGCATTTCATTTAGTTGTAAATTCTCTCTAAGACTAAACAACTTCAAATGCAGTAATTTTTAAAACTTAGATGCTTCACAGATTAGACGGACCAAACAATTTTGGATTTGATATCTAATTTAGCAGTAGATTGTAATGATTGATAAACTAGTAGGCATCCTAGTAATTAAACGAATAAATCATCAAAATAAGTGGAAAAAAACTTCCAATACTCAAATTTTAAGCTGAATAACGAAAACAAATTAGATATCGCAGGTTTTGCCGATTCCGAGGCATCAGTTTCCTTGAACCAATGGCAGAAATCTAGCCCTGCAGGGCCATGACTAAAATTACAGAAGGAAAAGGAAATAGAGAGGAGAGAATAGAGAAAATAATGATCCCCTACGACTTCTAACCCATTACATATTTATAGACTCGATTTGAAAGAACCCTGGGGCAGAGAAACCCTTTCCTAATCGAATTATAAGTCTGGAATTCCTGCTCTGCACGTTCAGTAATTTAATTCCCAATTTTGACCTTTCTGGAGCCCGTATCTCTAGAAACTTAAAACATGAAGTTTTAGGTATTTATTTTGTGTAGAGGAATGGAACATCACCATGAGGTCAGCTAGAGAAGAAGAAGTCACCTTCTTTATGCATCAAGCCTTGGAGAGAAGCAAATAGGGCAATAAAAGGGTGAAGCACCCATTGGAATTGGCAAGGGAGGCTATCAAGAGTAGACCCCCGGTTAAAGATTTAGATCCATGTATGATAAAGGACAATTTGCCATGTGAAGAAATAGATGTATGGATGAGTGGTATAAAGCCACTCAAGAAAAACTTGGAAGAAGTTCAGACCCATTCTTAATTGAGCGTGGTAAGCTGAGGGAGGACCTAAAAGATGAAAGAACCTTCACCTCCCAAGAACCTGCTCATCAAAGAAAAAAAGTCAATGGGAAAAGTCCGAGCAAAAACGGACGAGTTGTCAGTTACAACGTCCCTTCCGAATCAATTTTTGGATCAGGATAGATGGAAAGAAGCCTAAAAAAGTCTTACCATAGACTTTAAACTATGGTCCTTCTTGGGAGGTAACCAATGCCTCGTAAATAAAATTTTGGAAAAAGTGTAGAGTTAAATTTTCATAATTTAGGAGAGACTCAATTTTGGTAGGTGTATGTTTAAAATTTAGTTCTTGACATCTGTGATGCATAAAGCATGTTTGAGTTGAATTTTAAGATTTAGCATGAATTAAGCTTTTCATGTTTTCACCATATACTAGAAATTTCATGTTAGATGTAGCGTGAATTAATTGGTGAATTTCAAGATTGTTTTTAAGTTTAGATAGCTACTTTTGGAGATAGAATAAAGTGCAACTTGAAAGGAGCCAGCCATGAAGTCAAATCTCATTGGTCATGAAAATCTGCATCTCCAAAAGAATGATGCGACGCCACGAGAAGGATTCTGGTGCCACACAACGTCGAGTCGACAACACAAAAATAACAAGTGAAACCGCACGACGCCTCAGGAGGGAAAAGAAAAGTAGTTGGGCGCCGTGCGAATAGGCCCGATGCCTGGATAGGCACAAACAACTCTATAATAAATCATCTGTGCTCAAGTGCACGTGTCACACCAAGTAATACACTGGAAGAGTCCAGGTCTATCCCACAGGGATTTGTACAATCTACTAGCATAATAAATTCTCTACAACAATATCTAATTACTGAAATTAACAAGTATTCTCACAAGCACCTAATTGTACAAACTTACTAACTACGAAGTCAGCCTAGAGTGATACACTCTAACGAGATAGTGAGTCGAAGAGTTGGAGTCAGAAGGGGAGGGTGTGGGTGTGTGGTGGGGGGGGGGGGGGGTGACTTCATGTGATAAATGGGGCATTCATGCAAATTCAGTTGGGTGTATAATTTCTTCTCTCATTAGAGGATATGTAACTCATTACGCATAGAGGTGCTACGACTAGGGATGAAAATAGGTAATAAACGGTACAGGTAAGTGTCTTCCGTTTACCGTTTACCTTTTAAGGACCCTTTACCCATTTTCCGGCCATATCCGTTTAGTTTCGGCTATTCCATTTCAGTTTCTTACCCATTTCTCCGACGGTTAAAAAGGGTAAAAAGGGTAATAAATGGATAAATTACAAAACAATATAAAAAATTATCAAACATTCAAAAAACCCCTAAAAATAGAAATATTAAGGAAAATTAATTCTAAAATTATATCAAATGAAATACTGAAATTAGTATATATAACACTTTTTTTTCTAAGCTCCAACACATACAAACTCTAATAATGACATAAAATCTTTGAGACCATGAGTCACAAATTGCAAATATATATGAAAAACTCCAAACTTTCAACTCTAATTTTCATGATAAGTGATAAAAAAACTTATTGGAAAGAAAATAAGGTTATACATATGAAAATGTAAAAATTAATGTTAAAGCTAATTGAATATATAAACTTACCATATTACCCTTAAAATGTAAACGGGTAAAACAGGTTCGGAAGAGCTAATCGTAGAGAGATGATCCCAAGATCCTTAGGACTTTTCTCGGTTGTAATGGGGCTAGGGACCAGGGTAAGTCAATAAGGTAAATCATAAAAGTTAAATTATTCATCATGCAAGGCTTAAACAGATTGAATTTGTTGAAGCTCCCCTACTGATACAGACCTGCTCCCGCAATCTTAAGTCTTGGCCATTTGCTAGCCAACTTTTCACATCACCCTTATATTCGAGAATTCAATGCCTTTGCGCATTGGATCAGTCATATTTTTGTTCCTTGACTGATTCTATGTACAAAACTTGATTGGCAAGTGTTTTTTATGGGTTTCTATCCTCAAATTTCTTTCACACAATTGCCCCTTAGGAGTCACAAGTCCAATCATATTCAGTCAAGCAATTTGTATGATGGGTTATGCAATAAAAAACTTTAAACAAAAATAAGCTAAGGAGGTGGTTTGAACATCGGTTAGATTGAAAAATTTTAGTTTGCTTAGGCTCAAAATTTGGGTGACTAGGGGCTATATATAGGTTAGCTCAAAAGGCCCAAACGGGTCTAAACATGGCCTAATTCATCTCTTTGGATTCACTTCTCTTTCTATTTCGCCTGGAGCTTCATTCTAAAATAGTCTAGTATCAAAGAGTGAAGACTAAGTGCATACCACCATTCAATCCACAAACCTAGCATTAATGAAACAACTATATTAGTAAGTTAGTGTGTGGCTAGTGAACTAGATTTAAAATCTTTCTAAACTCTTTCATACCACCTAAAACTAATGACTATCAAGTGGAATAGTTAATTTTGGCAATGCAAAAGAAAGTTACACTTATGAAAAATCTTCACTTCACATTGCCATAAACTCAATCATGCAAAAATAGAATAGTCACTTAAGGCTCAACATGCTATTCCCTACCCCCCAAACTTTATTGAAACATTGTCCTCAATGTTTGAAATGAATAATTGAAATAGAAGAGGTAATGGAGCTCCCTGGTTGTGCTTACATTTTGTTCTGCATTATGCTCCATGGGGCTCTCTGTGTGTTGTTTGCAATGCAAAACTGAAAGTTTCATTAAAACATGTATTCAAACGATAAAAGGATAATAACAAGATTATAAAAAAATTCATTTGGAGATAGAAATTAATATTCATAACCATGAAGGAGAAGTCTTGTCATTCAAAAGAAGAAAGTGAATACATTAAACAAGTCCTATTTCATTACATCATTGCAAAAGTTACTAAAGATACTAGTGACTTCTATATTTTCGCCACAACATCACCCAGCTCCAGGACCGGCGCAATGACCTGCAACCACGGAACCCATCCGATGCCCATTGGCGTCGAGTCAGTTAGGCCGCAAAAAAAGGCGAATCTCACGGACTCCTCTACTTTACAAATGCACTTTGGGCATTGTGCCTCTGCGCCCTTGAGGCTGTGCATGCTTTGGAGTAAGGGGAAAACACGTCTAAGGAGCAAAGGAAGTAAGGAGTAGATTGGAAGTTGAAGGGAAGCTTCTTCACCCTCTTTTATCTCTTATTCCCATGTTGTTTTGTGTTTTCTTAGCTACTATGCTTTGTATGATTTTGGATTGGGTTTTTCACAAATCCATACTATGTCAGCAAAGTACCTTTGGGGAAGGGGGGGTCATGATGTAATGTGATACTTGGTTTGGATTCATGTAATTTTAGTTCATTTCAGTATAATCAATCTTTAATTTAGTGTGGTTGACATTATGGGAAGCATTGTACACTAAGGGATTGATGACCTCTTATTGTAAATACGATGTCCCTGTTGAGATTGAGAGGGTATACTGGGATAGAAACCCTTCAACCTGCGTGTGATCGCCAAATTGTGTTCTATCAGTGGCAGGTGAGGGGTGCACTGGAGGACTTCGAGAGAAGCATCCAAACACACGTGTTCAGGTTGGAAACGCTGATGGGCTTTTAATCTAAACCCTTTACCTCGAGAGACAATAGGGTTAAGGAGGGAGGCACGGTCATAGTGCCTCGACAGAGGGCTACACGTACTGAATTCCAAATACGCTAATGAGAGAAGGAAGTACACACCGAACAGAATTTGCATGAATCCCCCATTTAGCACATGAAGTCCCTCACTCTGACTCCAAGTCTTCGAGTTTCTGTTGCGTGAGCATGTATCACTCGAGGATGACTTCATAGTTATTAAGTTTTAGTATCTTTTTGTAGTTAATTTCAGTAGTTAGATATATTGTAGAGAATTTACTGTGCTAGTACGTAGCGCATATCCCTGTGGATCGACTTGGACTCTTCTAGTGTATGACTTGGTGTGACACGTGCGCTTGTTTATGGTCAATTTATTTCAACCACATACCCTCTCAGGATCAATTATGACCTCAGATAGGTCATCAATCAATTAGTCATAGAACGCTCCACATTAATCACTCTAAAATGAAATAGATTACCAAAATAAGAAGTAATTACATGAATTGATACATTAATTGCATTACAAATCACGCCCCTTATGGGGAAACTTAGCTACACTTGTTAAGGATTGAGATATAAAGAGATATAGAATGAAAACAAGAGTATAAGGCTTCCCTTTCTACTCCAAAATTTCTCCTACTCACTTGCTTTAAGCTCAAGCAAGGTTTTTTTCTTCCTCATATGGAAGCACAACCTCAAAGACGCAGGACACGATCCCAAAAATGATTCCTCAGTTTTATTTATAGAGGAAGTCCATGAATCCCCTAATTTTTGGTAACTTAAGTGGCCTGGCGCCATGCTACATTGGGCACTCTCTAGGGCGCCTGGTCATGAGGTCAGAGTGGCGCCGTGGTGTCACGTGGCATCGCTGCTGCTTTGCATTCGGCTGAGGCGCTGGCTCCTGCACTATGGCGTCGGACACCTGGGTGATTTCTCACCCTGCTATGGCTTCGGTCGAGCTCCCCTACACTGGGACATGAAATTCTGGGGCGCTAGAGTGCAAACTCCAGTGCCTCTGTGCTGAGGTTGGGAGCTACGGTGCTCAACCCAAGAAGTACATTGTCTTCCCGGTCCTCTTGCACTAGGCCGGGTGATGTGGCACTCGGCACTTAACCTTTTTCCTCTACTCTTGCTCATGACTTTGCAACATCGTGGCAACACCGATTGCACAGGATGAATCTCAAGGGCAGGCATCCCGTTATACAAGGCGTGATCATAGTACAAGCTTACGTCATAGTGAAAGTGGCATGGTGGATCAGGTGTGCTTTACTTACCACCACATATGACCATGTATTTTTTTTTGTTTTTTTTTTGCTTTTGCTTTTTTGCTGCTAAAGCAAGTCTCAGATTGAGGTTGCACATTGACATCAAAGGAGGACTTCTCTTCTTTCTATATGAACTTGTTCTTGGTATTGTGTAGGTATTGCTGACAACAAATGCCGATGGTTTGAGGTTTGTGAAAGTGAGAATGAGATCTGTTAGGGTGCCTCCTCATTGCTGTGCACCATTTTAAGCAACAACTTCTCTGTAGGAGTTTTCCTCTCAGCTTGATGCTGTGGTTGGAATTTATCCTGCTGCCCAAAGTTTTGGACATTGCTTTGTTTAGGAGCTGAAGCAACCCCCTCACCATTTCTCCACCCAAATTTTGGGTGGTTCCTCCATCCTCGGTTAAAGGTGTTGGAATAGTGGTTATTTATCCTTTTCTATTTCCAGCATAATGGACACTTTCAACTGTAGATGTACAAACATCACTCCCATGACCAACACCACCACATAGCTGACACTTATGAATGGGCTCTCAATTCCATTGACATTTAAAGAGTCCACCTTCTTCTTCGAGGCCTCTATCTGAGCTAGGATTGAAGTGAAGAATCCACTTTAAAATCCCAGACGTCTTCCTAGAACTTGTGCTTTGGTCATGTGTGACTCTTGGACTTTCAGGCTGCCATATTTTCCAACAATTCATATGCCTCATCTATCGACTTGTTCATTAGTGCTCGTCATGTGGCGGCATCTATAATTGTTCTAGTCTGATAGTGTAGCCCACTATAGATAGTGTGCACCTGAGACCACTTTGGTATTGAATAATGAAGGCACTTCCTTAACAATTCCTTGAATCCCAAGCTTCATAAAAGGATTCCCTATCCATCAGAGTGAACTGATTGATTTTGTTCCTCAATTTCCCAATTTTGACCGGAGGGACATATTTGGCAAAATATTTTTGTTCAAAGTCAGTCCACATGGTGATTGACTCTAATGGCCAAGAATTTAACCAATGGTTCACCTTGACCCTTAGAGAAAATGGGAATAACCTCAGTGTGATCGCATCATCTGACACCCCATTATCCTTAAATGTGTCACAAATTTCCAAAAAGTCAGCTACATGGGAGTTCAGATCATCATTAGGAAATCCTCCAAATTGCACAGAACCTTGGATCATCTGAATTATAGAAAGCTTTATTTCAAAATTGTTCGCCTGAATCACATGCCATCTTATGCTCAAATGCATGTTTAAGGTATTGCATAGTCCCTCAAAGATCTTGGCTCTACTTCTTCAGCCATATTTCTCTCTCTTCCGGATATACTTTGCTGCCTGAAATTGGCTCTTAGAGTCCTTTCAATCTCTAGATCATAAGGTAACAAGATAACCATTTCTCGGATTGCATACACTGCATGGGAGAGAGAAGTGATGACATTAACCAATCTACTTCCACCAAAAATTAAAACTGAACTAAAACACCAACAAAGAATACTAAACACTCAACAAAACTAAGTCAGACACACTCCAATTCTAACAAACACACAATGCTCAAACACACAAATGCTTTGCTAATACAAATGCCTACACACAAATGCAAAACACTTCAGCAAATCTATGAATGAAATCATGCAATCATGTAAAGCAATCCTACAAACACCTGGTGTACAACTAGATTACAACTATCGAGTTTGGTATTAATAGCAAATTAAACAAATCCCCGACAACGTCGCCAAAAACTTGTTGGGCACAAACCATACCTATAAGGTTCGCCTGTACGCAAGCGTACGTATCGCCACAAGTAATAATCCGGTTAGTCTGGTTCGTCTCGAAAAGTATTTGGTAAATCTCCTATTACAATTAACACACGATAACTATATGTAACCAATGCAAATTCGAGGAACTCTTGCAAACACCCGAATGCAATTGAACCCTATTGAATGTTGTAGAATGTTGTAAAACACACTCACACCCCAAGGAAACTAATTTCCTTTATTAAACAAATACAAAACAACGAAAAGGGAAACAACAAACTATCATGTTTGATTTTTTTTTTTTTTTTTGTCTATTCAATTGATGGTCACAATGTGAACTTAAAAGTCAATTTATTTATTTCAGAACGTTGTACGGGATAAAACTGTTTGAACGATATCTCTCTGACGACATGGAACCTCAATATTTTTCTCCTATCTTGGGCGAGGTCTTTGGAGGCCACCACAGTGGTTACAAGAGAGGAAGTTATATGCGAGGTAGGAGTGGCTCTTCGCTTAGTTCTACCCAGATGGCACAAATAGACGATATGAGATATCGGCTCGAAGCAGCAAAGGCAGTGTCCCCAAGACAAAGGCATAGTCCTCAAGACAAAGGAAAATCAATGAAGCAGTTATGGCTCGAATGCCGTCATTGGAGCAACTCGTGCATCAAATTGGGTTAGAGGGCAATGCAACTACTCTCTCAGTTTCAGGTTTTAATTCTTTAACTTACACAATCATGTGCAAGTGCACATGATAGCAATGAGGATTCCTCTTAGTGATCGGGTGATTAGTTATATGGATGACTATGTACATTATGTACATAGATAGAGGGTCATTACATAGATAGAGGGTTGATTAGTTATATGGCATTTTGATGTTTTCATAAACTTGTGAACTGATTATGCTACATATGGACTATTTTGATGTTTGGATGACATTTTGATGTTTTTGTTTGAATCAATGGAGAATGGAGAATATGTTATGTTTTTTAGTTATATAGCGTTATTTTTTACAAGTTTACCAATGAAAAAAATAAAATAAAATAAAAATAAAAAAAAAGTGTTTAAGTGCGGTTTTCACAACCGCCTATTAAAACAAACGTTAGAAAGACCAAAAGTTTTACAGAAGGTTGGAAGAACTGTCCTTAAAAGATAATGAAAATACTTGAAACTGCCATTAAACTCAGTGCAATCATCCGTATTGTTCTTTTTATTAGGGTGGTTAATACTGCCTGTATTGTTTTTCTATAATATGGGTGGTTCTTTTTTTTTACGGTTGCTCTTTACCGACTCTAAAGCACATTAGATATGTCATTATTGCGGGCAGTCCCTTGACTGCCACTAAATCTGTTCCGGGCGATTTCTCCATTTAGGAGAAGTTTTTGAACCACCCCTAAAAGTGTCATTTCTATTAGTGAATATATGTTGTCTACAGAGTAAGTGTTCTTATAAACGAAAACGGCATCTACAGTAACTTACCAAGAAGTATGGTTTCTTTTCTGTATATCTTCTTTGAATAATGATAAGAATAATGTTGATTATACCTCATAGAGGTATACCGATCATGTACCATCAACTTGCATCCACACCAGGTGCAGAGTATTGAGTTTTAGGGTTTTTGAAAAAGGTTTTAAGGTTTAAGTTTCAGAGTGGTAGGGTTTTAGGAAAAAGACAGTTTGTTACAGAAAGATTCTGACCAGGATTCTGACGTGGATACCAGCAGTAGCATCCAGGTGAGCAAGTATGCCATAAGGTACCTAGCCAAGGTGCACCTAGCATTACTCTAATTAAGGGTGACTTTAGGAGGTACCTTCAACTGGTACCTTCGTACGTGGCATCCTGGCTAGCCTCCAAGTAGCTTGGTAAAACGGTTTCCTATTTTACCGAAAAACAATCTTAATTTCCCTAGCAAAAATGTTTCCCCTCATTTTTCTTTCGAAATCTCAGCATCAGAATCATCAGATCATCTTCTATGGGCATCAACGTTTTCATCGTGTCTTGCCCGTTGACAGCCACCCTCACTTGGGTCGTTTCGTGGTCTCCAGGTCCTGGTGCCAGGGTCGTCTTCTTCCATTTGTTAAAATAGGAAGGAATCCTGTGATTGCCTGGGCTACTTTTCTTAGGCTTTGCTCTCCGCATATATTAATTGGGGCTTTACAAACAAGTAATAAGCAAATCGTGGGGTGTTAAAAATCACAAAAGTTTTAGCTAGCTTGGAGTGAGTCATTGGTAATTAACATCTCGATCTGATATTCTTACAGAATTAACCGCTTTCAGTCGACCAGAATTTCTCTGCTCTCTTCTCTGGGTCGTGAATACGATTTCACTATTTCACCACGAAAAAGCAAGCCTTCACCGGCGGTTTTTAACCGCCGGTGAAGGCCTTTTTACCGCCAGTATATATCTCACCGGCGGTTTCCTACCCGCCGGTGATGACTGCGTCGGGAGAAGTTCTAGCGACGCTTTCAATTGCCGGTGGCAAAAAACGTTCACCGGCCGTCACATAAAAGCTGGTAAAAAGAACGTATTCCGGCGGTTTCCAACCGCCAGAGAAAGAATACATCTCCGGCGGATATGAACCGCCAATAAACTTATAGGTCGCCGACGGTTATTAACCGCCGATAAACTTGTAGGTCGCCGACGGTTATTAACCGCCGGTGAATTCATTGAAATTAGCTTTCGCCGGCTTTTCTTCCTTTTTGCACCGGCGGTATGTTTCGCTTGAAACCGCCGGTGTAGTCTTATTTTTTTATTTTATGCCAGCGGTTTTAAACTCTAATATTTTTATTTTATGCCAGCGGTTTTAAACTCTTATATTTTTATTTTATGCCAGCGGTTTTAAACCACCGTTAATATTTTATTTTTTTCTAAAAAAAAAAAATTTTGTGATTTTGTTTCTCCTGATTAAACAAATATAGCATATATGAAACTCAAAATTACTGAACTGCACTGTAATTACATAACTCATATTCATTACATATATGAAATTCAGAGTTGAAACTCAATATTCATTACATATGAAAAAATTAAGCTATAAATACATAATTCTAATGTTCAGTAAAATTCTAAACTGAATACACAAAAAATCCAAGTCCCAAAATAAGCTTAACTGACTCTCAGCTCAGTCTTCCCCTTCAACATGGCCTCTCTCATGTTGTTCGCCTAATAACACAAATCAAAACAAGAATTACCTCTTACGCTTTAAATTATGCTGCCCTTAATTTTAAAACCTAATATTAAGTCAAATATGAAATACCTAGATTTTATTGTTGCCGTGTCGGTATGGCAATTTGCTCCCTCATAATTGCCATCTCCCTCTGAGTAACGGCCAACTCTCTGTCTCTCTCGGTGTCTTTCTCCTTCAACTGTTCCACTTCCTCCCTCAATGCATCAGTCTCTTGTTGGGACGCTGACTTGTGCATCGGAGCTAAAAGATGGATGTTCTTCTTCGAAGTGTTTCCACGCCACAGAGTCCCTAGGATGACTCATTTTCCCTTCAACAGTCACTGGAGCTGACCCATGCCATGCCATGAAAGATGTTGTCTTCTTGGACATTAACAACCTCTGCAGTCTTGGAACCAAAGGAAAATGTCGAACAATCTTTGTCGGGATTCTCTACCCACTTGCCCTTTTCACCGTCCATCTTGATCTATTACACCTTGGGCAGCTATTCAAATGTTTATTTTCATTTCTATATAGTATGCAATCATTGGGGCATGCATGAATCTTCTGGTAATCTAACCCTAAGTCAGACATTAATTTTTTTTATTCATACCAATTTTTGGGAATTGTGTTATCCGGGGGAAGTGCATCCTTGATTAGCGCAAGCACAGCCGAGAAAGATTTGTTGCTCCACTTGTTCAAACACTTTATCTGGAACAATTGAACCATGAAGGAAAGCTTCGAGTATTTCCCACAACCTTGATACAGTGGTCGCTTCGTCTCCTCAATTAATTGCTCAAATTTTCGTATATCAGGGTCTTCACATTCAGGCCCAGTGTTTTTAGCTTCCACATCTTGCATGAAAGCATCATGTAACATCGTTGACATCTGTAGGCCGTGTCTGGTCTCGATCGGTTCACTTGTTTGTTGATCAATTCGTGGTTCATCGTGGTAGTGCCAAACATTGTATCGTGCTACAAATCCCTCCCTTACTATATGGTACATTACGGAGTGGCTGTCAAAATATTTTCTATTCTCACATCTGCTACATGGGCATCTTAACAAACCATTTTCTTGAACCCCCAACTGTCGTTTGGCGTACTCTACGAAGAACACAATCCCTTCCGAAAATTCTAGCTGCCACCGGTCAAGCTTGTTACTGTACCGGTACATCCAGCTCATGTCATTGAGATAGTCCATCTTTGTGGCACACTACAAATACAAACTATAACAATTCAGACCATTTGAAGTAAGATCTTATTCCACACCATAGAGAAGGTTTCTACAAACAAACTTCCTTAAAAATATCCAACAATACCATAACAAAAAAACTCAAATTACATTGACTAATAAAAAACACAACCACACAAACTAAAATAATGGAATAACCACGCACAAAAAGATTTTAACTAACTCAATGATTGCAAATTAATACTACAATCTCCACCCCAGGAGGAGTCAGAGGAAGGCATTTTTAAATGTAAACTAAGAATTAATACTTTAATCTCTCTCTTTCTCTATCTCTCTCTCTCTTTCTCTCTCGTTCTCTTTCTCTTTCTCTCTGATTTCTCTCTAGTTAAATATTAATATCACTCTGTTTACTCCCAAATTCAGTTTCAGATTCTAATTCTTTTTCTCCCTTTATATCTCTTATCTTTGGTTCTCTCACTCTTTCTATTTCTCTCTGATATCTGTCTAGTTTAATATTAATCTCACTCTGTTTACTCCCAAATCCACTATCAAATTATAATTTGGTTTCTCCCTTTATCTCACTGATCTCTATGTCTCTCTCTTCTTTAAATCTTCCTCTCTATCTCTCTATCTCTCTTCCTTAAAACAGCATATGAATTCTTCTGTCAATATCCAAGTGCACACCATTTGTAAAGAACAAAATAAATGAATATAAAGTTACAAAATTCAATATCACAAAAAGTCCAATATATGCATCGGCTCCCAACACAATCTCAGCCAAGCAGCAATGCAATGGAGACAGGCCAATTTAAATCCCCAAAAATCCAACTCATATCATGACAAAAAAAAAACGAATAGAAAACATACCGGTACTGAGAAGGGGAACGGCTGCAACAAAACCGAGGGAGGGAGAGCAGGGAAATGGGAGAGCGAAGGAGGGAGCCCGGAGAGCAGGGGAGCGGGAGGGAGAAGGAGTGAGCCGGGAGAGCAGGGGAGCTGATGAGCGAATGACGGAGCCGCCGGGAGAGCAGGGGAGCTGATGAGCGAATGACGGAGAGAGCGAAGACGGAGCCAGCCGGAGAGCGAAGACGGAGCCAGCCGGAGAGCGAAGACGGAGCCAACCGGAGAGCGAAGACGGAGCCAGCCGGAGAGCGAACGGGAGAGGGAGCCGAGCTCAGGAGAGAAAGGGAGCGGGAGAACGAAGGACGGAGCAGGGCCGGGAACGGGAGAGAAGGGAGTGGGAGAGCGAAAATAACCCCCGTGTTTTTAGCAGGGGTTGTTTTATTCACCGCCGGTACAGAAACCATATACCGGCTGTTATTTTATAAAAACCGCCGGTGAAGGCCACTTTTTTAGTAGTGTTTGCCCAAAAAGAAAAGGAACGGGACAGTATTAGAGCCGCATTAGATCTGTTTTCCTAATTTTCGTTGATTAAGTACTGCATATGCTAGCAGAGTTTGATGCACTGAAGACCCGACCGCCCTTGCTGCAAACTAAGAAACTTGTTTAGTCAGACTGACTTCACTGCAGTGAAGACTCATTCCTCCTCCCATAAGGGCCACAACAGTAGCAGCGAGAGCCACTCCGTTAAAGAGAAATGAACCATTCACATCATTGCTCTCATAAACGTTCCTGACCACGCAGACAAAATACTTTCTTAAAGAAACATACATTTTCTTACTATAAAACAGGGAATTATTTCCCCAGCTTGGACGTACGCCTTCTCGAGGTACCAGTTGAAGTTACCTCCTACAGCTACCATTATTGTTATTCTTTATCTTTTGTTGGTTATTTTGGGTACTGGAAGTTTATATCCCATGTAGCAAAAGTATTCCTTTCATAAAAGTGTTTGAATCAAGTTTTACTCCACCTTTCGGAGTTATGGACTTGTTGTACTAGTAAATAATTGAAGTTTAATTAGTGTGAACATGGAATGGGTTCTATTCAGTTGATGCCTTATTAGGTACGAAGTGGTACTAGCTCGGTCAAGACGAAAAATAGGAAAAAGAAGGAAAAGTAATGTAACTAAAGCTGTGGTACTGTCTTTGTTTTCCTTTTCTTTTTCTAATTTTCTCTAGCTTATCACGTGGCCGCATTCGTATGGTACTTTAATCCACAGATATCCCTTTGGAGTTTGGATAATCATTCAGTCGTCTATTAGCTTTTAGCCTGTCATGGTCGATCGATGAGATTGGAATTAAAAGAGTCACTAAAAAGAAAAAGTAGTCCTTTGATTCGGTGTTTTAAAAACCGAACAGGTAATGAATGTACTACATCCGATTCTGGTTGAACCCGTGGTTGAACCAGTATGAGCTATAAGTCATTAAAAAAATTTATAACAAGACTCCTAAAAGCCTATTACGGATTATCTATATTTTCAAAACAAGTTTAAAAATATAGCAACCACAAAAAATGCTAAAAGCAAAAAAAATTTATTATTTAAAAATTTAAACTTTAAAATCAGATGTAATTAACTCCCAGAAATAAAATATCCTTCCAGATTTTATTTTCCATATCATCAAGTATTGGAGAATCTATTTTGTTAGATTTATTTAAAATGGTTTGGGCCAATAGTAAGAAGACCACTAAAACTGGCCGGGTTATCCGGTTTTCAACCTCTTACGGGTTTTAAAGCAAACCCAATCGTGAGAAGCACCAGTTCCGGTTGAACCCGGTCGAACCGACTTTTTAAAACACTTTGATTGCTATTATTTCAAACAATTTTGTGGCACAACAGCCTCAAGTTTTTAAAGCATAGAATGACCCATGTGAATTAGCTTCCATTAGATTCTAGAAGTGTTCCTACCTCTACTAGAGAAATGGGCTGACCCAGTCGATCCGGGTCCCGAAACTGGAAAACCCATAGTGAAAATTTCTGTACACGATGGGTTCGGTTCACTGTCGAGTTAATGGTTTCACTCGACGGTCTGACCGTCGGGTTATTTTGTGTCTGACCCAACGATGGTTCTGGCCGATGCAGGCCGATACATATCAGTTTCAAGTAAGGAAACAAAACATGGGATCATTTCCTTTTACTGGAAACTAAACCCTGTATCTTTATATATCGGCAAGTCTCCTCATGTATCGAGGAAACTTGTAGATACGATATCCAAAGTTTCGTAATGGATGGGCAAATTCGATTCGAAGAGAATCCTTATATCAAGAAATTGGGATCTCAGCCCTATAAACCAGTTTTTGTTTTTTTTATGAAAACTGATTCGTTCTTATGCCCATTTAGTTTGTTTTTTCCTGTTGAATAAACGCCTACCGGGGACGGGACTACAGGCAGAACACTTGTCATTGGTCCGTCCACTATTCCACAATAGTCGCGGCTTTAAGGGCAGACAGAATGCCGGTGCAGAGAAACAAGGGTTTCTCTGCAGCCGGCGGCGGGAGGTTAGGGATGACCTCCCGCTGCCCAGTTTCGAACCCGCGAACCGGACCGGTTCGCTCCAGTTTGACGCTGGTTCACTAAAATACATTTCACATAATTGGTTCAATGACTTAATAAAATCTGTTTTGGATGCAATTTCGATTGTAGGCAGAATAAAATATATTCTATTTTATTGTATTTTTTCAGAATTTTTATAACTTATACTAAAATTCAATTAATATGATATAGTTTATTAATGTGTTTGGTTAAATTCAAACTAAGTAGTGTTATTTTACATAATTATGTTATTTGATTTTTCTTAGTTATACCAATAAGAAAATTCTTTTAATATTAATAATATCAATGAATTTTTATATTTGTTTCATATTTAGAATAAGTTTTCTTAAAGTATCTATACCAACATGTGTATCTTAGCATATTTTAGCATATCTTAGTATATCTTCGCGTATCTTAGCATATCCACGATACATATCCTTTTCTTTTAAAGACTGAAATTTTGCGTATCTCCGATACTGCAAGCCTTGCTTCTAAGTAAACGTTTTTTACTCTTCTCTCCCGCGTGCGAAGTTTCTGTTCGCCCTCTTTGTTGAAGACGGATTCCGAAGGAAAACGCCGGAATCCAAGGGAAAATGGTGGAACCCGCTTGTGGAACGGTCCCAGATAGCGTCCTGAGTTCTTCCGAGGTAAAACTTTTGGACATAGATTCCTAATTTCATCTTAGGTTTTTATGGGTTCGTACCTCGGTTTCTATTCTTTCCTCTCCTTGATTTATCTTCTTCTCCAACTCCGCCTCTTGCTCTCTTTTGCACTCTCTTCCTCCCTTTATCTCTCCGTCGTTATACATATTGGATTTCTCTGGAAATTTGCTCGTAGGTATGCATCGGCTATACCAGCCGAACCTTGTAAATCCCTTTATAACTTGAAGTAGCGTTTAACTTCTGATTGTTGCGGTGCATCGAAGTTTCTGTTTATTGAAGAGGTCGGGAGTGCAAAATGATGGTTTCTTCATAGTAACTGAAATTAAAATTGTAGTTGTTTCTGTTTGTCCTTTTCTACCGAAGAGTAGACTTATTCAATGTTCTTTTTACCGTTGGGTAGAAAAAGGTTTATGGTGAATTTACCTTTTACATGCTTTGGAAGGTAGCACCAGTACCGAATTATGTTTTTCTTGTTATGTATTAAACTATATTTCTGATTCGTTGTAGTATTTTAATTTGTTTTAGTTGGTTTGTTTTAGAAAAAATGATTTTAAGTTTTGGGATATTTGATGACCTTAAATGTATATATTTTAAACCCTTTATTATAGTTGTTATTCATGCTTGGTGCGCTTGCTCACCAGCTTGGTGCTCTCTTCGAATCGTACATGTTTTGTTGTAGGTTTTTTATATTATGATGGTTTGATGGAGCTTAAAATAAATTTCGAGTCAACAGTACGGGAGAAAATATACGGAAAAGAACTCAAAAGGCAACATCTCTATCCTGGCACCATCCTAGAGGCACTTCGTGCCACTACTTATCACAATTCGATTGAGAAATAGTAAACTCAGCGAGGAGGTTATGGAGTACAGAAGCGTCAGAAGTGACTTATTATGGAAGTCCAAGTCCCGGTGACATAAGCAAATAAAGCCTTAATTCTCCATATAAGTTGTAATTTTCCCTTTGGGAACATATCTGTAGTTTGGTTTTTCCTTCTTTATATAAGCTATTGTTTTTCTTCTAATATAAATAAGTTTTAGTTTCTAGAATTCTTCAATTCTTTGTATCTTAACGTATGAATTCCATGTGATATTTTGTGTTTTTAGTATTACAATTCGTGGTAATTCTTTCATTATAATTTGAATCGGTAAGAGTTCAATTAACATGGAATTAAGGTAGATTTTCCTACGATCCATTAGAATTGGTTTACAATTTTAGGTGCTTAATTTGATGCATGAAAATCAGCACTATTTATAGTCCTCTGGTGACACCATATGGTGTAAGTTCTATTCAATTTCAATGTTTAGGTATGATTTTCTTTTAATTCACAGTAATGGGCACATCTTGTAGTATTGATTGAGCTTTATTGCACATGTGACTATATATGTGGGTTATCAAATTTCATCCTAGGATTAGGCACTAGAATACATGAATTAGCTATTCTTTGAGTGATTGAGTTTTTTCTTGTTTTCATTGTTTGCTATGGATTCTCAATAATTTCTTTTTAGAAAGTTGTGTTAAATAAGAAATCTTGTGGTTAGAATCCAAGGGCCCGAAGTATTAGTCTATCTATGTCGGATCAACCTCGAATTCTGCATAGATGTATATTGCAATAAAAAAGGTGTACATTAAATTTCTGAGAAATAATAATTTTTGTTGAAATTATAGTTAAACAACTAATTGGCACGTCATGGAGCTTGATGGCTGATTCACATGACATCCGTATTAATCAAATGATATATAGTTTTAGTTTAATATGAGAAGACCTAGTTATGGATATGAGAAAGATAATTGATGGATAAAGGGACAGTGATGGATAGGATGTTTTACATGGACTTGTAATCCTCTCACAAGTACTCATCATTCATTTATGTTTTTGGTAGCCTGACTTTGACAATTCCTGCCGAGATGGACTATCTGAGTGACAAGAAATGGATGTACGAGTACAAAACCAAGCCCGCTCGATGCCATCTAGACTTCGTGGGTGGAATCGATTACTTCATCAAGTATGCTAAATGACAAATGGTGTTCCAAGGAAAACGGTCCAATGCAGTGTCCATGTGCACTTATATCAAATAAAGTGTTTGAAAAAATGGACTAACAAGTCATTCTCGAATGTGATAGCCCTTATAAAAAACGTTCTTCCTTCAGACAATACCCACCTATGGAACTGGTATGAGTCAAAGAAATTGATGGCTGATTTAGGGATGGATATTGTGAAAATTCATGTATGCCAAATGGCTATCTTATTCAAAAATGAATACATGGATTTGGATAGTTGCCCAAGTTGTGGTTTGTCAAGATGGTCACATAAGAAGACACTGGGACAAGGGAAAACTAGCAATCCAGTGAAGGTGCTCAAACATTTTCCTTTTGCTCAAAGGTTATTTATGTCATGGAAAACCTCAGAATTGATGACATGGCATGGAACGACTGCTGCAACCGAAAAAGGGAAGATGATTCACCCACGAGATTATGTTGAATGGAAGGACTTTAGCTCCTCACATCCAACATTCAGTTGTGATCCACGAAACGTTAGACTCGGTCTTGCGAGCGACGGTTTCAGTCCATTTAAAATTGGGATTTGGTCAAGCCGCAGTACATGGCCAATAATCATAACGGTATACAATTTGCCTCCTTGGTTGGCAATGAAACAAAGTTATTTTACCATTAGTTTTTTTATTGACGGACCCAAATCCCCGGGTAATGACATTAACGTATACTAGCAGCCCTTGATCAACGTGTTGGAGTTGTAAAAATCAGGCGTGACGACTTTTGATGCACATACCACGTTTTTGTATATATACACGCAACAGTGTTGTGGATCATATCTGACTTACCTATTTATGGGATGTTATCTGGTATGAGTACAATGAGGTACAAAGCTTGTCCTATTTGTCAAATGAAAAATGGTTCGTCAACAGAATCGGATCTCCAATCAATTAAGATTTCCAGAATCGTCAACAGCAATCTCAGCTAAATAATTAGCCAACATGCTAATCACCCTCAATGGAAAGTCTTCTTCAATTAAGAACATCTAACTCAAATTTCAAAATACAAACCATATAGGAACCTATTGTAAATAGCTTCCTTCATGTATAAAACAAGTCTGTACTCTTCTATATATTGTACACTAATACAACAATAGGATTATTTGAGAATTTATTATTATTCAGTTTCATTACATGGTATCAGAGCTAACGACTTGGGCATACGGTAGAATCTTCTCTCCCAAATGTTGTCTTTGCCCCTACTGTACCTTTTGTCCAAGGAAATACCTACCATGCCTATCCCTGATAATCTGGGGAAGGCGAAAACTCCTGCAGACATTCTCGCTGCAGCTGGCCGCCCAGTTGATCAAGACGACCCAGTGTCTTACATCTTGAACGGCTTAGGCTTTGAATACGAGACTTTCATCATGTCTATGATTGCATGCACTGATGCCCTTTTACTTGAAGAACTTTAGAACCTGTTCTTAACACAAGAGCATCGCCTTGTTGTTGCCACTCAGATGGGTGGTCTAACACAGTCCAACATGAAACCTTCTGTAAATGTTGCTGCTCATACAAATTCCAGCAGCAACCACAGCCGCGGTGGTGGTCGCAACAACACAAACCGCGGACAAGGAAGAGGAGGTGGTCACAACACCAACCCCTTCTCTCACTCCAGTGCTTGAGAACTAATACTCGGCCTCAATGTTAGATCTGCACCAAACGTGGTCACTCGGCAGCCCAATGCCATTACCGTTTTGATCAGACTATCCAACCAGCACCAGCTCCATCTCTTAATGTTGTCAATCTCTCTGATGCAGCAGGCGAAGGCTTATGGTATCCATATTCTGAGGCCATAAATCACTTCACTGGTGATCTTTTGGTCCTCTTTGATCGCATTGAAGTTCATGGTGACGACCAGGTCACCTAAGGTAATGGCATCTGAGCCAAGATACTATACAAAGGCTCGGTCTCTCTACCAAAACTCTCACTTCTAGATGTTTACTATGTTCCTAGTCTGGTTAAAAATATAATCTCAGAGTCTCAGTTCACCAAAAATACCGACACTATTTTAGAATTTCATTCGACTCATTTTCTAATTAAGGTCCGACGAACGGGGCGAACTCTTCATCAGGGACAACTCAGGGACAGCTTAAAGACAGACTTTATGTCTTCAAAGATCCAATTTCTCCACGATGCATGGTTGTCGACAAAAGTTCAATCGATATCTGGCATGAACGTTTAGGACATCCCTCTCTTCCTATCACTAAGAAATTTTTATGTTCTATTTTTGTTCCTATTTCTAAACATTTTGTTTACTGCACGTCGTGTCATCAGGCTAAATCTCATGTTATTCCATTTTCCAAAATTAAATTTCATGCCACTAGATCGCTTGAATTACTCTCACTTGATATTTGGGGACCTGCACCAATAATAGACATAGATGGTTTTAAATATTATCTTTCCATTGTTGATACTTTTACTAACTTCACGTGAATATTTTTTCTCCAATCTAAAACAGATATTTATTCAATCTTACGTCAATTCACCATCTTTATTCAAAATCAACTCGACACTACTATTCGAACCATGCAGACAAATGGGGCTCAGACTTTCTAAGTCGAGCCTTTCAATCTTATCTTGCCTCTCATGCCATCACTCATCTTGTTTCTTGTCCTTACACGGCCCAACAAAATGGGATCATTGAAAGAAAGCATCGCCATATAGTCCAGTCTGGACTCACACTTCTTTCTGAAAGTCATGTTCCCCCTCAATACTGGGATTCTTCATTTTTTTCGGCCACCTACCTCATTAATCGACTGCCTAAACTCTCTCCTATCGCAGCTTCACCATTTGAAAAATTATTTCACAAAAAGTCTGATTATATTTTTTACGGGTATTCGGATGCTTGTGTTTTCCACATTTAAGGGACTATACAAAACATAAATTAGAATTCTGAAGCAAACTCTGCATTTACTTAGGCAATCATCCCAAGCACCATGGGTATCGATCTCTCGATCCACATTCAAACAAAATTTTCATCCCTCGCAGTGTACTGTTTCAAGAAAACGTCTTCCCCTTCAAAGAGGCTCTTTCTACTGCAATTGATGACAGACTTCGCTCAACTACTTTGGGACCACAATCAGGTATACCTCCTATCTTATTGCCAAAAGGTTTTCCACTACAATTCAATCCACCTCAAACTTCTACTCCCCCATCTCAGCCAATGCTGGCCAATCATAGCTCTCTGTCAATCCTCAATCCTGATCCACTGCCAATCTCTTCCCCTACAAACTGGCCTCTGCCTATCCCTTCCCCTGCAAACTCTCCTCCCCCTACCTCGCTTCCGAATTCCCAACATTTTGTCTCTCTCGAACACAGTTTTGTGGTTCCATTATCTACTCACCACATGACCACAAGATATAGAACGGGCAACCTTAAACCAAAGTTTTTTTCTACTACCAAACAACCTGCCGCTGAGGATCCTCATCTTTCACCCTCCTGCTATTTGAAGGCGATTAAACTTCCCATTGGCGAGCAGCTATGACTGAGGAGATGAATGCTTTAATTCAAAATAACACCTGGACATTTGTTCCAAAAGCGGCCAATCATCAGCCAATAGGCTTCAAATGGATTTTTCGAACAAAAGAGAGAGCAGATGGAACAGTTGAGCGCTTCAAATCACGACTCATCGCCAAAGGCTTTCGTCTGCGCAAGGGCCTGGATTTCTTTGAGACATTCAGTCCCGTTGTCAGGCCAATTACAATTCGTCTCTTATTAAGCTTGGCTCTCACCTATGGCTGGGATGTTTAGCAACTAGATATTCAGAATGCCTTCCTCCATGGCCAACTCAAAGGAGAAGTATACATGACGCAGCCTCTGGGTTTCATTTATCCAACTAGACCGCACCATGTATGTCAACTACAAAAATCATTATATGGACTCAAACAGTCACCCCGAGCTTGGTATACTCGACTCTCTTTTTTACTAACTGATCTTGGTTTTATAGGCTCCAAACCTCTTTATTTACTTTCTTCGAAGGCAAAACAAAATTACTTTTATATGTGTACGTGGATGATTTAATCTTCATCTCCAACAATAAGCCTGCTGCTATTGTAGTCATTCTTGCCCTCCAATAACGACTTCCAGTCAAATGCTTGGGTCCTCTTCACTATTTTCTAGGCATACAGCCACCTCATCATCTTGCTCACTGACCTTCTAAAACGGTTACATTTAGATAATGTCAAGCCCCTATCAACTCCAGTGACTACTGGCAGTAAAATCTCAAAATATGCTGGCTGTCCCCTGTCAGATCCAACAACTTATAGATCTGTTGTTGGTGCACTTCAGTACCTCACTATTACACGACCAAACATACAATACACCGTCAATCAAGTATGCCAATTTCAACAACAACCATTGATGTTCACTGGACAACAGTGAAGCGTATCCTAGGCTACGTTAAGGGAACTTAACATTACGGGATTACTCTTTCATCAATTGATCAATTTGATGCCGACTGGGCAGGAAATCCAGATGACATACGATCGACGACTAGCTATTGTGTCTTCCTTGGCAACAATTTGGCGACTAGCTAAAGTTGTCTTCCGGATGACATACTCTTTCATATGCATGGGAGATTTCTCTTCAACCGCCGAATCCTCAATTTTTACTATTTGCACTCATTTGATTCACATTAACACAACATAATGTGATCTTATTTATTACCATACGAAAAGAAAATCATAACAAATTAAAATGTATCATCAGATTTTTATTAATCATAATTAATTTTCTAAGATTTGTGCCAGTTGAGGGGAAACACAAGATGTGGCCTAAATGAAAGTATAATTCCATAGTCTTTTAGATTTCCTAAGTGGCACAAAATTCCAATCATAATTCGATTCATTTTCAATTGGGTCTTGGGTGCCATGTTAAAAGCAATTGGTTTCTGAGGATTCCTTCAATATCGTCACACAAAAATTCCATTCACAAACTCATACCATCCATTTCATGAGAATAAGCTTCCTCCTTTATTCCTTTCTTCTCTCTTCAGCCATCCTCCCTTTTTAACCTCTCTTTCATCCACGTCCTCAGAATAAAGTGACTTCGTTCCCATCCTCCTCAAATTACAGTAGATATATGATATCGACACGTGGAAAGGACAGGAAATATACAGCAGATTGAACCTCCCGCCGCTTTCAGAGCTGGTTTCATTTTGATTCTTACTTTTCTTGGGTAATCTTTTACGTACCAAAGTCTGACACAGGTGGGCTCGATCTGTTGTTATAAATTAAGATTCTGGTCTCCTTCTTCCCGAACAAGGAATTTCATGATCCTTATCTGTCACGTGAACGATTAGTTTGGTGGCTTTAGTAAAGGTTGCCGAAGCCCAGAAACTTCACTTTTTCCTGTTCATATGTACCTTCTTTTTTAAAAGAAATTATTAAATACTGAAAACGTACTAGAGAACTTGTTTTAAAATGACCGATTTGTTTTCAGCAGATCTTTAACTGTTATACAAGATAGGCCTACAAATACTCATTTCTTTCTCCTGGCATTACAATAGTACCATAGCAGAAGAATCAAAATGAGTGAGAACTCTGGTCAGGGTACTGGGTCTCACTACACGGCTCTCCCTGTGGTAATTATGAAGTTGATGGAAAAGGACAATTCCTGCTTCTCTATTTTCATATCTCCCTTCCATTTCTCCATGGTCGTCGTGGTTGGTTTTTCTGAAAAATTCATAAGAACTCATAGTACTGCGTCTGTCTTAACTCCTCTGCAGGAAGATTGGTGCAAGGCGTATGAAGACGCACTCTACATCCCCGCCAAGGCCCTGAGCATCGTATGGGGCAACGATATCCGTTACTGGAGAATGATCGATCTCCCCAGAGAAGAACCATACTTTGAGTATAGTGATTCTGCTCCCTCCTAACCCCAGAAGCGATCAATCGATATATTAAGACCCACGAAGGCCCGTTTTTTTTTCTTTTTCGAAAGTTGAGAAGATTCATTCGGGTTATAAACAAATGAGTTTTATGGGCAGTGCCTGGCCTCAAAGAAAAGGCAATAAGAGGGACGAAGCCTCAAGGGGTTGAAGCCAGGCTAAAACAAGAGAGAGCAGAAAAGAAACAACGTAAAGGGGCGGCAAGAGTGCTAGATAGGAAGAGATCTTGGTCGTTGAATATGAGTTTTAATTATTAATCTTAATTTGCAGATTCGATCACGCGGCGGAGCTCCTCCAAGTGAACTGGCTGGAAGTCGTGTGCAAACTGGAGTGGTCAAAGATCATGAAGAAGAACACCTTCTTAGTCGTAGACGAGGGCCCGGAGCCGAAGAAGATCACGTACGAGATCTTCTGGGTTATCAAGTTCAATGTGGACGCGTTCGGGTGGCATAATGCTCCGGTCAAATTCAAGGGAGCTTGTTCGGAAGGGCAGCAGAGGTGGAGCCAAGCACAGAACTTGGAGCAGTACAGGAAGAAGGGCGGCGACGGTCAGTGGCTCGACATCCCGGGCGGGGAGTTCACCGTCGACCCAGTGGTCCGCAAACACACGGCGGTCGATTTTGGACTGTTCGAGACGGAGACGGATTGGTGGAAGGGCAGCATGGTCATCGCAGGAGCAAAGATAAAGCCCAAGAATTAGTTAACTTTCCCAATTAAGGACATTTCAGACTAAGCTAGAATTTCTATATTACAGTTAGGAGAAGTAGACTTTCCTAATTTTGTTTATTCAATCAAGTAATTCTTCGTATAGAATTACAATTTAGAGAAAAAAAAGTACTAGGTAACTTTGATATACAAGTACTTTTTTTGTTATTAAAATTAGTACTTTGAGAAGGGAAGAGAACGGTTGATAGATGCCTCCACATCAAGGTTAGAATTGGTGGTATTTTCTCATAAAATGTGGTATATTGTCAATGTTTTTGTGATGCTTTAATTTATCTTTGGTATTATTAAGTGAATTGTTCTGTTTTAATGTTAGGATTTGGCGTGAAATATAGTATTTTGAAGTAAATGTGGTATTTTAATGTAAAAGTGGTTTTTTGGTGTGAAATGTGATATTTCTCAATGATAGAATATATGGCGGGTATTTATTGCAATTTATGGTATTTCTGAGTGTGTTGCAACCGTTTTCTCTTGATTAGGCTCTATGATCTTCCGATCTAAGAGTCTAATTAAGAGAATCTCATATGCCTAGCTCCAATGATCATGTAGCAAGTCATTATTCCTAAATCACCTACAAATTTCTCAAAATGAACAACTTAGGTGAGAAATTACACGCTGATTAATGTATGTGTATCCTAATCTACCTTCCCAGGATCGATTAGGATACTGAATTACAACTTATTGGCGATGAAACAAATAATCATAAATAAAATCCACACTAATCACACTAATTTATAACTTAAATGATCAACTCAATTTAAATACATTCAATCACTCAAGAATTATTCTAAAAATATCACACCCTAATGGGGAATTAGCTACACATGCTTTGCATTACACACAAATGGAAATTGATTACATTCAAATACATGTCCAGCTAAACTAAATCTCAAACATAGAAAAAAAAAAAAGATGACGAACAAGTGCAATGGTTCCCTTTTTACTTCAATTTTCTCTCCTAATTCGATTCTTCATTCTGAGAGCAGCATATTCCCTTTGCCCACCACTGGCACAGACTCAAGGCGTGGCGGCTCCATCCCCAAAAAGGATTGGTCACTTCTATTTATAGGGAAGGCTGAGAAGATTCTAATTTTCGACCCTTAAGTGGTGTGACATCGTGTGGTGCCGAACCCATTGCCGCAATGTCGAGTTATGACGTCGTATGGCGTCAGATCATTTGCCACGACGTCGAACTAGCTTCATCTCTCAGTGCTGAGGCATTGGATCTAGTGCTCGCACTCCAGCGCTCCCGCGCTGGTTACTATAGCTATAGCTCTGTGCCCAGCAGTGCCAATTCGCTCACCAAAAATCTACAGTGCTGGAGTGGGAACTCTGCGCTAGAGTTTGGCACTATAACACTATGACCTTATCCAATTTCCTTATTTTTTACATCTGGGATTTGTGACATCGTGACTCTCCTTTGATGCCATGCGGCGTCACAGCAACATCATGACTCCCTTCTTTGCGCCGTGCAACGTCGGCTTATGTATGTAGCTTCTTTTGAGGGTATTTTGGTTATTTTGGATCCAAATGAACATAAACTTCCTCTGATTGGTTTTCTTTGTATTTTGCATGTTCTCATATATAGAAACACAGCAGTGAAGTTAGATTTAACTTAAAATTAGCTCAATTGATTGCTTAAATAAATGATTAGAATGCACCAATCAAATACCCCCAAACTTATGTGTTTGCTTGTCCTCCAGCAAAGGCCTCCATGAAGAACTTCATCAATCTATCTTACAAAGTTGTAATTAGAAGTAATTCAATTCAGCTATAAGAACTATAAGTTCAAATTCAATGTGTTGGGTCATTTACTCTATTGCCTTCTTTGGAATTTTACTCATCCAAAAAATTTCAATTGCCCCACTACGTGTCTACCTCTAAGGTTTCTCTCATCTATTTCCCTCTCTAGCAAGCCACTTGCCATGCATAAGAGAATTCACTAATTTTTTAATTCACTCTCCACTAATCGTAAAGAGTTGATCCTAAGATCCTTAGGGCTTTCTGTAGGTTCTAATGGGGTTAGTGACCAGTGTAAGGCAAAAAGGTTAATCACAAAAGGTTAAAATCACTCATCTTGCATGTCTGGGCCTGATTGGAGTGAACCACCTGCTGATATTCCCCCCAACCTTAAACTTTTGCCTCTTTCTTAGCCATTCTTCTCCTTCATCATTATTTACATCATTGAATTGACTTTTTTGAACTTCCATCAGCCATCTTTTGACTTTTGGCTGATCTTATGCTCTCTTCTTCTCTGTCTCCGTTTTTTTTTTCTATTGTTCAACTCTCTCCAGGAGCTTCAACTCCAAATCAGTTTAGTCCTGCAAATTGAGTGATGGTTAGATGAAAAAGAAGAGTTAACACAAAAAAATGTGGTAATTGAAGTTTGGCAAAAGAGACGAAAAAATCCAGTTTTTGTAAGCACAAAATTTGGGCAACTAGTGGTTGTGAGTAGGGTGGCAAAACAGGCCAGAACGGTTTAAACATGGTCTAATTCATCTATTTGGATAAACTCTCCATCCATTTGGCTTCTAGCAAATTAAAATTAGTTCTAGCACCCTAGAGTAATTACAAAGTGCACATCCACCATCAAACCACATTTCTAGCAATAATGAGATAGCCATATTAGCAAATTTGTATGTGGCTTCGTAACTCTTTAGATAAATTACACTCTTTCATCAACAATATAAGTAAATGACCACAACTTTGAATTTACATCCTCATAATGAATTGCACGTTCATCATCACTTCACAATGCATTTCTAGACATGGTCATTCAACATCTCAATTCATGCAAGATAGATATGGTTCATTTAATTCATTTCAATGCACATGCTTTTGCCCCACTAAACTTAAACAAAAACATTGTCCCCAATGCTTAGATTAACAATCGAAAAATTGAAAGGGTGAAGGGAGCTCCCATTGGTGTCTTTGGTGTATGCCTTTTTTATTGTACTCCACTAGCAGCATATGGAGATGACTCTTCCAAAATAGAGCACAAAAGTGAATTGAGAGAGACTAATCCACTTATTTGATTAAAAGGTACTATGTAGACTCCTAAATACTAAAATAATTGAAAACAATAAAGAGAAAATTTCCATTGCACGAGTTAAACCAACTTACATTTAACATAGAGAGAAGAGTACATCATCACATGAATTCATACAACTAAAAGCAAAATTACATTGTAGTACATATAGACTCAAAATCACTTTAGGCTACAAGATAAGAATGGAATGCTGTCATACACGAATCTCTCTCTCTCTCTCTCTCTCTCTCTCTCTCTCTCTCATGGGTTTACTATGAGTTGCTACCAGGTGCTTCAAAATTCTGGTTCGATAAGAAGCCGTTTTTATGTGGACTCATTTTAGGTGGAGTTCGTTGTGCTATTTCATTTGACATAAAGGCAGTTTTAAAGTTGAATGGTTTTCTATAAACTTCATTTTATGGTTGAATGATATGTTACATTTTTCTTGTGTCTTCAGTTGCTGCTAGGTGCTTCATATTTTCAGTTGGATAAAGAAGCTATTTTTAGTGCAGTTCTTTCCACTTGTCTCTACGTCACTCGAGGTAAAGGTCATAATGTCCAACAATTACTGGACCTTTTGATTATTGTTTATAGCTGTGTAATATTTTGAAGGTACTATTCGTTCTTGTTAGGTGCTGCTAGAATTACCATTTGAAGGTCTGACCATAGTGTGGTTGATTTCAGAATTATTTGGTCTGAAATTGAAGAGTTGAGTTTATTTATTATTACCCTTTATAACAACACCCTTGAGAACAATTTCATATGATGAAAACAATCCCTACTAGGACATGAAATTTACAACCACAATCAAGAATCCAATCATCACAATGTTTTGAATCACTGATAGACAGTGTAAGAGTCTCAACGTCACTAGAATCGTTTTCAACAACACTGACCTTACCAGAGTTCTCTAATTGCTTACCCTTTTGATTATAGTAATAACCCTTAATGTGCCCTTTCCTTATATAGTGGTTGCAAACCTTGTCCCTGTTACTGGATTTGGATCTACGTATACAATCACTTCCTGAATTTCTTTCATGTGCTTTTCCCCTAACATCAAGACCCTTAGGTTGAGCCTCAGATCCTACTACCAGCTTACTCATTTTCTCCTTAGAGAACAAAGCGTCATAAACCTCACCTAAAGGTAAGGTATCACGACTATATAAAATAGTATCCCTGAAGGTGCTAATAAAGACGAAGCCAACGAACATAATAAGATTAATTTCAAATCTTCATCGTCATTCTTAACGTCCAATGCTTCTATATCTCAAATAATATCCTTTAGGAAAGCTAAATGGTCTTCTAGAGACGTAGAGTCTGACATTTACAAAGAATATAGTCTTTGCTTCAGATACAACTTTCTGGTTAAACTCTTTTTCAAGCATAACAGCAGCAATATCAACTATAAGGCGGCAATTGTTTTGTCTTTCAAAATATCCTACAAAATTGAATTTCACATATCTAGATGTATTCGAGAAAACACTTTGCGATCATTCCATTGTTTTTCCTTTAATATTAAAGATGTGAGCATTTTATAAATTACCAAAAGTGCATCATCTAAGTCCGTCAATAGAAGAACAACCTGCATGTTAACTTGCCACAGAGAGAATCTGGTGGTTCTAATAATGGGATATTATATTTGATAGACCACAATGAAGGAATCTTTAATGTTGAAATATGACATTGTAAAAGATTCCATCAAACGAAACAAATCTAATGACATGGTAAAAATCAGCGACCCAAAGCTCAAACGTTTTTTGTCTGTGGTCATCCAACAAATAGAATCTTTCAACAAAGTATAGCCTCTGCCATCAGATATTCAAAAGGCTCAGGAGACCTCAAAATGGACCCTTGTATCGGTCTGTAGAACCCAAAGAAACTGTCTCAGACGGAGAAACAATAAACCAGTCCCATTGCAAAGATATCTCAAATCATGAATCCTCAACTCGGAACATAAAATGAAGGGACTTTAATAGACATTCAAGAAAAAAAACTTTCCACTCTTTGATACTATTTGCCGTAAATCTTTCATCTATTTTTAATGGAAACAAGACATATCAAGTATAATAATTGAATGGTGATACAAGCACTTCCAATTAATACAACAAGAGTTTACATCGACGTTGCAGTCCAATAAAGAGATATCCTTGGATCTAAAATCGGCAAGAGTTTATTTTTTAAACAAAAATTATCTTCCTATTCTATGGGCCGGTAAACCCTAAACCCAAGATTTTCGACCCATAAAGTTAGGTTCCCGATACCCATAAAGTTCACAAAAAACCATTTGATTAACCCTAATGGGGAAATGAGCCTACACATATAAACTAGCCTAAAAGGAACTCAGGTAACCATACATAAAATTATCTATACTGAAAATTCTCCAAATATCAACTCAGAACAAGACATTTCTCTTCAATGATATAGTTTGAACTTGTTCCAATTTTTTTTCAGACTATGGTTCCTAGGAGGTCTAAAAGTGCTTCTCGTATAGCCAACTTATTTTCGGGACTTTTACCGTAATCTTGCACAAATTCATTCATGAAATATCCCATACATGCTCAAATCTCCACACATAGATTAAAACCTTCTTATTGCAACTTTTTTGCTGCACTAGCTGCTCATGAAGAGCTTTCCACATTCTGCCAAGCTGTGAAAATGAGTGAAGGGAGAGATGCAATAAATGAAGATATAAATGTTGGAACTTATGGCCAGAAATCAAGCAAATCAACAAAAAATTTCAAGAAATAATTCTATCAAGAATTAAACTCACAGCCAGTATGATCATATCGATCATAACATACACAAACGAGCAATAATTAACAGATCATAGGCTTCATAAATAATTAGATAAATAATTAGATCAAGATCAGAAAATAATTAGACAAGCTGAAATAAAACATGAAAATTAAAGAAAACGTATCAGTTTGGAAATGGCTACGGCGTGGAGAACCCATTGCATTAAAGACGGATTCGGCGACCACTGGTGCAATATCCTACCATCGAGCGTCTCCCAAGGTAACACAGCCAATCTCCCTCGACATGGAGTTTTGGAGTTTGTCCAACACTACCTTGAACATGGAAAAGGATACATACATAACTCTCTAACAGTGTGATTGCAAAACAAAAAAAAAAATTATATGATCCCTTGAAGACTGAGGGTGCCCAACTAAAAGGATTATAGATATAATTTTCAAGAAACACGATTTAGTTGAAATCCTCGAAAAGAGGATCTTGACTTAACCGTTTTATAGCAATAGAGTGACCAAATAGTTAAAAAAATGATACACATTTGACCCGGACGGACCCAACACGGACCTACGCAACCCCGTCTGACCCAACCCCGACTGAACTAGCAGGACAATAACATATGTCATCCCAAAAATCCCCCACAAAATCGTACACGAACAAATTATACTCTGGGAAAAGCAAGAGTCAAATACTTAAGTATTAATGTCTTTCGATTTGAATTGATACGTAGTGAAGTGAGACAACAAAGAGATCCACAAAGTGAAATACTCTTGAACTTAGTGAACCTTGTTTGAGACCCCCACAACATGCATTGATCTCATAATCTTGAATGAACTTTCCGATAATAATGTTGCACTATTATAAGTCTATGTGCACACCACAAGGATTCTCATGAGTGCTCTAGCAATACAAGTGAAAGTCTTCCATAGGAGGCGGCCACACCCTCATACTCGCGTAGGTGGACCCATCAAGTGCGTATCTCAAGCACCACCTCATAGAAGAGCAATGAACCCATTAAGAGCAAGTAAATGTTCAACCGTCAAGTGGGGATTAATGCAAATTCAGTTGGGTGTGTAATTCCTTCGCTCTTTTGCGGATCAGGGAATTCGGTACGTGCAACCCTCTCTCGAGCCGTTACGATCGTGCCTTCCTGCATATCCCTATTGTCTCTCGAGGTCAAGGATCAAAATCAATAACCCATCAGTGTTGCCACCGTGACCACGTGTGTCTGAACGTTTCTCTCAAAGTCCACAGGCGCACCCCTCACTGCCACTGATAAAACATAGTCGATTTAGGGATTGCATGCTGGTTGAATGGTGTTTATATACAGAATACCCTCTCAGGCTCAACGGGGACATCGTATTTACACTAAGATGTTGTCAATCTCCAAGTGTACAAAACATCCTATAATGCCAACCACACTAAATAAAAGATTGATTACACTAAATATGAACTGAAATTACATGGATCCTTACCAAATATCACATTACATCAAACCCCCGTATGGATACTTAGCAAAGCATAGTTAGGATTTGGGAAAAACCCCAATCCGAATCCATACAAGGCATAGTGGCTAAGTAAACACACATAAAATGGAAATATAGAGACAAAATAGGGAGAAGATGCTTCCTTCAATTCCCAATCCAATCTTTTTACCTTCCTTTGTTCCTCAGAGGTGTTTCCCCTTACTCCAAAGCTTGCACAACCTCTAGGGCGCGGAGGCACGATGCCCTAGTACATTTATAGTGCCTATTTAGAGGGGAGATCGGGAGATTCCCCAAATTTTTAGTACCCTAAGTGACTTGACTTCAGGTGGCGTTTGACGAGTTCTGTGGTGCCAAGTGTTGGTGACGACCACGACGGCGAGCGATTTTGTGGCGTGTGCTTTGTCTCCTTAGTCGCCGCCAGCGCTCCTACAATGGATGTATGCGCCAGAGAGTTCATTTTCTAAGATGAGAGCCCCTGCGCGACTTTCGGCACCCAGGCGCTGAATCGAGAAGATCATTTCTGCACCCAACTCCCCTACGCTGAGTCAGGCATCGAGGCGCTCGACACTTACTCATTTTGCTCGCTCGAAGACCCAGTTTGGCTGACTCCGCGGCTTCTGCTTAGCGCCGACTTTTGTATTGCTCCTAAATGAGCTATTTTTGGCCCAAAATTGCATTGTTCAACCCCTTTGTCTTCTACTTGTTGTTTTCATTATTTTGGCGCTCGAGTCTGGAAAAAAAAAAACAAGAAAAACACCTAAAGTAGGTAAGAAAGGTCTCAACACATTATGAAATGTGCTAAAAAATGCAGCATAGAGCCAAAGGCTTTGTATCACGTCATATGGATGGAAAAAAGAAGATTAAGAAAGAAACTGGCTTTGTTTTACCTCAAAAGAGGTATCTACCATTTTCTTCTTGAACACGTGGCTTACAGCCCATCTCCCTCTACATATCCAGAACTAATTTTCTAGTTGAACCCTTAGATTAAGGGTCAGCTAAATTTCATTCAGATTTCACATAACAGAAAAACTAAAAATCACAAATCCATCACTAGTGTCCTTATAGCTACATGGGAATCACAAATCCGTCACTAGCTGCAGTATGAAGCCTCAACATTAATATTGCTTCTCTAAAAGCTATTATCTTTGGCCACAATGATTGTCTGTCCATATTTCGATTCCCTTTAGAGCCAACATGGCTTGAGCACTACGCTCCTAATGTTCGTTTCTTCAGCTTTCCTGAATCAAAGTACTCAACTCAACATTAGTCCCTACATAATAGGGACCCAAGCAATTGAAACACAGCAATTGCGGATTTTAAAATTCAAAAGAAAATAAATCAAAGAGAACTCAATAGGTCGACCGACTTCGCAACTATCGGGTGTTTAACCCACTACGCCATCGCAGAGAAGGACGCTATGCCTTCTACTATCTGATTCTCTAGTGTCCTCGGTGCCGGTAACACCTCCATCGCTGATGCCTTGTTTGACCCTATTTGAGAGGCAAATTCGTCTCGCTTAATGATGTTCCACAGTTAAACCAGCATCTCAGAAACCCAGCTGCAGGTTTTTGCTCAACAGCACCACGTCTACGATTCAAAGATCTCGATGGTAGGCTCAGCAGGTTTATGCCGAAGGCCCCCATCAAAAGCAAAAAATTGCTGTGAGTTTATAGAGTGCCTCCCCTGTTTATAACCACGCATTCCCAGTTTCCGGTAAGCTCGAGTCCTCCGAGTCTTTTCTTTGTTGAGATCGCATTCTAACAAAAACCCACTATTACTTGTCGCAGAGTTTACAATCTCACTCCAATCTACGGCTACACTTACTGGATCGGCGTCAGCATCTACCGCTCTAGCATCCAAGTTCACGACTTGGAGTATGCATTCGACTCTCAGGAGTACAGAAATCGATTTGATCTGCAATTGTCTTCTTCCGATCGGTCTTGACTTCCCTGGAATTTGGACACAGAGATTTTGGCTCCGGGTCTGACTCTGAATCTCGTTTGATATTGAAACTTGTTTATATGACATTAATGGGTTCATTTGCAACTTTGTTGCCACTTTGTTGCCATAAAGTTTGAGTCATGATCAAATGGTTTAGCATGAAATCAATCCAGTGATGGAATTTGAAAAATATTGTCTTGGTAGAAGAGATTATGAAATGAAATTAACACTTCTATCGATGGTCGATTCTTGCTAAAAATAATTGACTATTATGATGTTTCTTATCTTATTCGCTTGCAATATTATTTACCCTATAGGCGTGTGAAGGTGTTTGTAATCACCGACACCAATAGTTGGGTCACTTGTCTGCAAGTAGTAGGTGGGATTTGGTTCCTGATGTTGTATAGTATTGCTTGGTATTTGGTGGCCCGGAAATTAAGTGTGAACACTTGGGGAGTAGATTGCAACCCGTGGAATATTGGATAGGCACTATAAAAGTAGTCGAGTATTTTGCCCTTTTGTGTAGTTTGGCTACTTGCCAAATTCCATATATTTATTCAACACGTACACTCTTTCTTCCATATGATTCCTCATACATAGAACTTTAAGACTAAGTTGAACCTAATGGACAAAGATCTGATTACTTGAAAAATTTGTAAAAAGTCAAACAATTTCCCGAGTCAATGGTAGATTTATGTTACGAGTAAGGGGTAGTTTAGTAATTTCATTAAACTTTAGTTAATTTTTATTTGTTTACTATATTTTTTTCCATGCTCCTCAAGCCATGAATGACAATATTATAATTTTGTATTTTCTGACTCGGCTAATACATGTTTTAGGGTTGTAGGTCATTAAGACCGTACGACCTCCTTCTCTCCTTATCCCTTCCCCTTTCTTCTAATCTCTTCACTTTTCTCTCATCTTCTATCTTTCTTCACTAAATCGAATATGGTATTGAAGCAGGTTTGTATGTGACGACTTGTCACTTCAGAGGACATTGGATCTTCTTCCTCGAAGCTCGTTATACAAGTTTGTAGGCTGGACTAAATTTCTGTTGTTGGGTGAAAGAGAAAAGAATCTTTTTTTCTTCCTTTTCCCTGCCTTGGTTGTAAGCTTTAGGTCCTACTAGTGTTTAAGGGTTTGATACACATCTTTGTGCCATCTTAAACGATTTTCATACTCCTACTGAATCTCTGGAATTGTGTTGTCGCTGTTGTTGACGTTATCTGTTGTGTGGTCGGAAGCTAAAGATGCAATTTTTCTTTTTCTTCAGCCATTTTTGGAAGGCTAATGGTTTAACTTCATGTGTAAGTCCTAGATGGACAACCTACTGCCCCTAAATATGGTTTTCTTCTACCCCTAAAGAGGGCTTTCTGCTGCTACTTAGTCATTGAACTCGTAGTACTGTCATCACTGTGGTTAGTGGAAAATATGCAGCACTATTGGGCCATGTTTCATTATGAGTTGAGGCCATTCTCACCAAGTGTAAGACGAAAGAGCTCAACAATGCAATTGTAGGTAAAAAAAAACACCTCATTTTTGGAACCAACCTGAGCTCAGATATATTTTTGGGAATCGGCTACAACTCCATCACTTCAATCTTATGTTTATCCACTTTTACCCCTTCATCTGATATGATATGCCCAAGATATTCTAACTCCGACTTGATGAATTCACACTTGCCTGAATTAATATAAAAATCATTAGTCTTTAATATTTACAAGGCTGTCAGAATGTGTTGAGGATGTAGGTCCCATGTCAGATTGAAGACAAGGATGTCATCGAAGAACAAGAGAATAATTTTGCTTAAAAAGGATCAGAAGAGAGAATTCATTGTTGCCTGGAATGTGGACGACGCATTGTAGAGTCCAAAGGCATTACAAGATACCTGTATTGCCCTTTCTGTCTCTTGAAAGCAGTCTTGTGAATGTCTGATTCATGGACTCGGATCTGATGATAACCTGAATGTTATCCTGCTTAGAAAAATATTTTGCGTCATATAATTTAATGAGCTTATAATCCACGGATGGGATAGGAAATTTGTCTTTGATTATGACAGAATTTAAAGCTTGGTAGTCCGTGCCAAATCGCCAAGAGCTATCCTTTTCTTTTTTACGAATAAGACGGAGAACAAAAATGGGCTTGTGCTCGGATGTATGATTCCATACTATAACGTCTGTATAACCTATAGCTAAATTTCATTTGTTTTGAAGTTGGCATATCTATGAGGCCGAACATTGACGGATGTGGGTTACGGTAATAAAGCTATTTAATGATTAATATCTCTTATTGGTGGCAAGCAATGTTGCTAGTGAAATAAAGCCGAATAATCACAAAGAATATTTTGTATGTCTTCACTATTAGTTTGGACTGTTGATTGGCAAGGAAGTTGAGAATAAAGTGCAAAAAACATAACTGTGTTGATGAGCCTCTTTGATTAAGCATTGGAAGGAGAGTGATTGAACTAGAAAAGTTTGCAAATCGGATAATATTCGTTCTGATTTCCCCAAGTAAAATTTTATGTAGAGTTTCTCAAGTGAGCCATTCTGATGGGTCCCCACTGCCTGTATATTTTTAAAAATAAACTTTAGCCGCCATTTAAATGATGACAAAATTGTTCGTGTAGCGTTCTCTGTTAGAATTTCCTAGGTGATAGCCGCTCGAACTGGCTGAAGGATGTCGGATGGGAGAGGCCTCTACAACCTTTGGGATAGATCACTCCAATTGTTGAAATTGATCAGTGAGTCCATTTCCTAATTGCTGAGTTGTTTGCTTCATTCCACCAAGTTATTGTTCTACGAACTTGAGGTGTTCCATTTTGACTAATCGCCGGCGGTCGTTTTAGTCGTCGGAGAAGGCAAAAACCGCCGGCGGACACTCCGACGGCTGGTGAAGCGTCGTCATCGCTGAAAGCGTCGGCGGAAGCAAAACGCTGACGAAATCACCCGTCGCCGGAAAAATGGGATTCCGCCAGCAGTCGTCAAAATATTTTGTCGGCGTAATAAACGTCTTTGCCAACGCACCTTATTTCGTCGCTGGAGACTTCTCCGTCGTCGAATTATCTTCGTCGGCAGAGACCTTTCCACCGACGAACATGTTACGTCGGCGGGATTTTCTCCGCTGACGCTCCAACCGCCGGACCAAGGTCACGACGCACCCATATAACATCATCTTGATAATTGATGTTTGTTGTGTCTCCAACTCCTGCATCTTGTGCCTATAGCAATGTTTCATCTTCTTGTGCCCTTAAACCTTCATCATATAAGGGGATGTCGTAGGTGTCTCTAGGTCTCCAACGACAGACAACGCTCCAACAAAAGTCAATAGGGTCTTTCGAATAAAATACTTGTTGCGCTTGACCTGGAAAGATGATTGATACATCTACATATGCTTGTCTCGTTGTGTTCACCAACGTGAAGTCTAGCCCGCCCATGAAGCAACTTGTGCCTTTCTTCATGTTGTACCAATTGCACTTGAATAGGTGTATAGGTGTCCATGATCCAATATAAACTTCTATAACCAGCTGCAAGACACCATAAAATATCTCATCCCCTACCCCCACTGTTGGAATGCCACTCTTTTGTGTGGTCCGATTCAGGTCAATAGCCTCCGTGTCGAACTTGTAACCATTGCCAAAATATCCCTGGTACAACATAGTGTCGCGAGATGGACCACGGGCAAGGTTCTTTAATTCCTTTGTGTCCTCAGAATCAGAGGAAATATCGATTACCTACACAATACAATTAGTGACAAAGTCAACAAATGAGGGACATTCGATACAAACGTAATACTGTCACTCCTATATTCAGGGTAAAAAACTTACTCGTTTTCTAAACCACTGTACAAATTGGTTGTGCTGCTCTGTTTGTATTCGATGCTCAGTCCACTGGGGGTGTAACCCTCTTTAGTGGTCTTTATGTTCCCTTCAAATAACCCAAATACAATGATTAAGAGGAAATTCAA
>JAHZSQ010000066.1:325000-583471 GCA_022405105.1 Aristolochia contorta
GGCCTTTCCTTTTAATTTGATTCACACTCAGCCAACTACCAAAAGAAGCGTCTTCCCGGCGATGTCCACTCTTTGGAAACCCACAAAATTAAAAAAGATGTCCCGAGCAACGAAACAGATTCACCGCGTTTGAAGGTGACGGTACAAGTCCCTTTCTGACGTAACCATGTTTTGCCTTTAAAAAAGCTGATGGACTAGCATCGACTCTCTCACACAGTAAGCAGGAAGTCTATAAATACTCGCGTGCTGAAGCTGAGAAATCAAATCAGAAGCTGTAATTCGGGGTCTTGAGGAACCAGAACGGTGATGGCAATCAGAAACATTTCCGGGCCTCACTACAATGCAGTCCCCATGGTAAAAGCTCCATCCTCCTTGTATACTTAAATTTCTTCTTTTTTTATGATCTCAAAAATTTCTTGTATATTTGGTTGCTCTTAGAGTCTTGAAACTTTGCAGATTAGCTAGGTATCTCTTAAGTACAATTCTTGGTATTTGCAGGACTATAGAAGTGATCAGGTAAATGGATCCATCTTCATCCCTGCAAAGGCCCTTAACATAGTATGGGGCAATGACAAGAGATACTGGAATTGGACTGCTAGCAAGTAAGAAGTCTCTTGATCAGCATCTATATTTAGCTTAATTATCTTAATTTACTCAATATTGCCTCTGTCTAATACAGCTTCTACTTATCCCTGACTTGATTTCATTGTATATATGTAATCCTGTGATTCAGACAAGAAGAAGGTGTAGAGCTTGTGCAGGTGAACTGGATCCAAGTTACGGGGAGGCTGGACTGCTCAAAGTTGTGGCCGTCAAGGACGTATGAGATCATTTGGCTGGTCAAGTTCAATGTCGATGCGTTTGGTTGGGCAAACACTCCCATCAAATTCAAGGTGGCATCAGATCGGAAACAAGACGTGAAGATCAAGAACTTGTTTACCATCAGAAAGGAGCAGAGCGGCCGGTGGCATGAGGTCCAAGGCGGGGAGTTCAATGTTGTTGGTGATGATTGTAATGGGAGCATCAGTTTTGGCATGTTTGGGACTGACAGCGATTGGTGGAAGGGTGGCATGGTCCTCAAAGGAGTGACAATAAGACCTAAGTAAACCTTGACGGATAACTGGTTTTATTCATTCTTGGATTTGTGGTCCTCTCCAGATGTTTTGTAGTAATCGAACTTGCACTTTAAGCATGATTATGGAAACAAATAAACAACTAGTTCATGCATTAATTTACTTTGAAACCTCCTTGTATACTTCTATAGAGAATTTTTGCTACTATCAATAGACATAATGGAACTTTATTGTTATTCAGAAGTAAAAACAAGCTTTTTAATGGGGGTCGTAAAACTGCCGGGAAAGGGGTAAAAACCACCGGCAAAAGTTTTTCCAGCGGTTTCTGCGACACAAGATTAACTGGCAGAACCAAAACCGCCGGGAAAAAACCGGTTTGCCAGCGAGAATAAAAACCCCACCAAAACATATTGTTCACGGCGGTTCTTTAATAATCGCCACATGTTTGTGAAGAAGGTTTTCCCGGCGGTTTTTAAAACCCCAGGTAAACGTTTTTTCATAAAAAAAAAAAATACTTTATTTTTTTCTTTTCTTGTTTTAACTCATTAAACCTATAATAACTCATTTCATCTTATAACTCAAACTAATAACAACTTTTAATCAAAACTGAATCCACAATTACATTAGAAATGTACACAGTCACAACAATTCATACAAATTGAATAAAAAAATAAATAACTTATACATATATAATCAAAACTATATTGTGGGGCGAAATTATTATTTTACAAAAGTACAAAAAATACATAGTGGCAATAAATCCCACTTGCGTCTTTCGTAGACTATCTACATCAAACTTCAAGTATAAGCTGGGGAGTTGTCATCGTCTACATCTCGTGTCTATTCTACAAGAAGTAAACAAATAGCAAATAAGTTTAATTATGAATAAATATTTCCATTTTTAATTAAAACAATGAATTAATTAACAAGAGTCCGAGGAGCATACCTGAGCTACCGACGGTCAATGATGCACGAAGCATTCCTGATTGTCCCATTCCATATCATAGCAACATCGCAATAGACTCATTTGCTGCTGCTATGCTTCCTCCTCAGCTTTCTTAGTAATCCTATGACACAAGTACAAATAACAAAAATAAGAAATGGCTACAAACCCAAGACACAAGTAGTACACGTTCTATATCTTCTAACAACACCTAACAAGAACCAATGGTGAATTAAAATACACCACCAGAAAACCAAACTCAGTTTCAAAGGTGTGCTACAAAATTAGAAAATTCATACAAAGTTATAATCAGAAATTTTAAAGGGCCTCATTATAGAATCACATGTAAACCAGAGAGAGAGAGAGAGAGAGAGAGAGAGAGAGAGAGAGAGAGAGAGAGAGAGAGAGAGAGAGAGAGAGAGAGAGAGAGAGAGAGAGAGAGAGAGTGAGAGGTAATCTGGAACTACATGTGAATTAATAATCATATGAAATAAAATTGATAATCCTAACAGGCCATCTTTATACTACCTCAATGTCCATCCTTTTGTATCTCTTAGAGCAAACTCTTGTAATTGAGCATGTAACATCACTAACCAACTTCAATCAAGAAATTTTACAACAAAATTATAAACAAGACCACTACTATTACATCACCAAATCTGTACATGATTTAGTATCAATATATAGTTATGCTGGCTTCTTCAGAAACAAGCAGGTTATTAATTAATTAATCTGAAAGAAATATATATAAAGAACAAGAGAATGGCATGCAACATTAAAAGAGCATACTATATTTAAACAAACACGCTAAGCAGTGTGCATTTGTCCGTTATTAAACAGAAAATCAGAAAAAGAATTAAAGTATAAGAGAAACAAAATAGTCCAGCATGTTGAGAGGGAGGGAGGGAGCACGTGGATTGTTTTGATGTATGAAATTTTTTTTACAAAGACGTATTAATTATATAATACGTTTTTAATCAATTTATAAAAAAAGGTTTCCCTATTTATGATGCATAATTGTTGATTGATTTTATGTAAATATTAGCAATTCATTAAATTAACTTAGGAATTTCTTCCATTTAGTATCGAAGCTGAATTTGTGATTTTTAGATGTTTTTTGGATATTATTTACCTTATTGTTTATCAAATTCCGATTTTGTGTAATTTTTGTTAACTTGGGTATTTTTCCGAATCCTTGTCGCCGAAATTCGTTTAATTCGGCCAGATTTCGTTGTCGTCCGGCCATGGGACGTTGGGCGAATTGGTCGCCAGATCTCGGCCAACCATTCTGCCCCAATCTCTGGCCGCGACAATGGCTGGAATGCCGGTTATGAAGCTGGAAAAAGGGTTGCCTTGAAACCTTAATTTAATTATTTTCCGGTTCGTTTTTCGTCGGTTTCCGGCGATGGGAAGCCTGGAGGAATGGTCGCCGGAGTTGGCTGACCTTTTCCGTGGTGTTCGCCGGTTGTATGGACGGCCAAAATGCCAGCATAGAGAAACCCTAATTTCTCTGCATTCGGTGGCGAGAGGTTAGGGATGACCTCGTGGTATGGTTCGTTTTTCTATTCTTTCTGGCTTGGGTTTGGTTCATTCGCGAATTATTAGAACCGGGCCATTCTGAGTTAGATAGGATTGGGTTGGACCGCTTGCCCTGGGCTTTAGAGTCGGGCCGCTCATATTGGTGAACATAGGGCGCTATTTGAACCCATGAGGTGAAATCTGGACTGCCATGAGGTGGGCAATGGTGCAATTTTCACCAGAAATTCGGAAAAATTCAAATAAAATCATAAAATAACGGAAAAAACGGAAAAAATTTAAAACATATAGAAAAATCGTCTAAAAATATTAAACAGTTTCTGGTTTTGATTTTCATAATTTTATATTTTTGGATCACATAATTGTAAAATTTTGTTGATTATGCTCAAATTATTGTATGATTTTATATGAAATTTTGATTATACTCATTTTAAGTATGAAATGTTTGTTACAATATTCATGTCTTAGAAATTAGAGTATAATATACATGAATTTTTATACTCATTTTAAGCATGAAAGTTTTGTTATAATATTCATGTCTTAGAAATTAGAGTATGATTTACATAAATATTTTATTATGCTCAAGTTCAGCATGAATAGGTTGATTACATTTTCATGCTTTAAGAATGAAAAAAATTATATTTATGATTATATGTAAATTGCATGATATATAGGTTACTTTTATGCAATTCCTTTTTTCATTAAGAGAATTGTTTATTTACAACTTTTAATATTTCATTTAAGCTTAGAAATTGTTAGAATTTGTAAAATTTAGTTAAATTGTCATCATATTAATATTTGAGCATAATATTTAAGATTAGTGCATAAAGTTTTAGCACATAAAGGTTCATAACATGTTCAATAAATAATTTTAGATTAACAATTAGGTTATGAACCATTCAAAAACAATTTTGTGGTTGATATGAGACGTATGACCCAAGTAAGTTTCATATAGATTGGTTCACACTAGTCTCCCTGGGAACTTACTCTGTCTAATGAGTTTGGTACTTAATTAACCTTAGCTGAACTGTACTTTCCTAGGAGTATACTTGGTTATGCTATCATGTTACTGTATAATATTTCTTAGGTATTTTGTAGAGCCTGAAACATAAAAATCTCCCACAATGTCTAGTGATTATATAAATATAAGTTTTTTTAAATAGAGAGTAGCTACAACATCTTTAGTTAACTAAAATTATATATTAAGTTAAACAAAATGATCACATAAGGAATTTGACATGAATTGTTATTAATTATACTTTATAAGATAAAATTCATCCCACAGGAAATTTTGTTATATTTATATAATTAATTAGGATAAAATATCTGACAATTTTCATAATTTACCCACATGGATTATAAATTGGAATATAGTTTGGTAGTTTTATAATCAAGAAAGATATTGTACACTTTAAGTGAATATCTATCATATAGAAACTTTAGATTTATTTGAGTAAACATTTAGCCCACAAGCCATTTTTATGACCTTAGATAAAACTTTAGGGCATGTTTCACATTGGTAATGCATGCCATTAAGCTTTGTTAACCTCTTATTGTAAATAAGCCTTTTTGGACTTTCTGCAGTTACTCAATCTATTAGTTACTCTGATATTCACCTAGATATTCCTCAACTTACTGGTGATAATTATAGAGTTCAAAAGAAAAGATTATTCTTCATTTAGGGTGGATGGACATTAATTATGCTATAAGGAATGATGATCCGCGAGTTGTAACTGATCAAAGCATTTCTGCTGAAGTTGCGCTATATGAGCGATGGGAGAGATCCAATTGGCTCAGTGCAATATTCATTAAGACTAAACTTACAACTAGTCTTCGAGGTTTAGTCGAGCAATATGACAAAGTCCAAGATCTGCTTAAAGCCATTGGTGATCAATTTGTCATTTCTGAAAAGGCATTAACAAACACCCTCATAATAAAATTTTCTTCACTATGTCTCACAAGTGTGAAGGGTGTGTGTGAGCACATTATGAAAATGTGGGACAAAGTGGCTCAACTCAAAAAACTTGAGGTAGATATGTTAGAGTCCTTTCTTGTGCACTTTATTCTGAACACTCTTCCTTCACAATGTGAGCTTTTTTAGATATCTTATAACATACATAAGGATAAATGGTCTATCAATGAATTTAATGACCATGTGTGTTCAAGAAGAGGAGAGGCTTGTCATTGAATTGGGTGAAAGTGCCATGTTAGCTACAACTCGTGGGAACAATAAGGCTCATAAATATGACAAATCTCAAGTTAGCACTTCCAAGTCTCATTAGAAGAGGAAAGGTAAAATACCACTTCAAGCCGATATTAATAAAGACCCCAAGTGTTTCTTCTGATAAAAAAAAGGCTCGCCAGTAGACTATGTGAGCTATCAGACACGCGTGGTCGTTTAGGCTGACACATTTCATGGGTCCTTGATTTAAACCTGTGACCTTGAAAGACAATCAGGCTAAGGAGGGGGGACACGGTTGTGTGGCCTCGAAATGGGGTTACGCCTAGGGAATTCCAGACCCACTAACGTGTTGTGTATTACTCACTTAGCTGAATTGCAAGAATCCTACCCTTAATTGCATGAAATCACTCACCTCTACTCCTAATCTTCTTAGCCTCTCACATGGGCGTGTATCACTTAGGACTACTATAATTAGATACTTAATATTCTTGTGTAGTTTTTACATTGGGATACCGTGACAATATCTTTAATTTCTAGTTAGATATATCTATAGAGAATTCATTGGTTAGTACGTCGCATAGTTCTCACGGGATCGATCTAGACTTTATCCAGTATATTACTTGCAACGATGCGTGCACTTGTGCATGGACAGAATTTCATTAGTGTCAATTTAGACGCTGGCCAAGATTTTGGCGCCGTTGCTAGGGACTAGACTCATATTAGCCTTGGGCTCTATAGCTGTAATCTAACTTAGAGTAGCTAGTTTAATCTGACTAACATAGATGTATGCTAGTATAGTGTAATCTGATTAGTTGTGCGTGTTAGAGTAGTTGATTCTGTTAGTTAGTATAATTGATTTTGTTTGAGTGTGTGTTTGTTAGTTGAATTTTTGTATTTTTGTGAAGTGTGATTGTTGAGCCACATTGCTTTACTTGCACTCTCTAGTGTATGCAAAAAGGTAGAGGCTCTGATCCCATTCGACCCTAAAATCGAAAGGACTACAAGAGCCAACCTTAGGCGTCAAAGGTTAGCAAGAGGAGAGGAAGAAATGGTTGAAGAAGAACCTAGAAGTCTGAGAGAGTTTGTTGTGCCTCAAGCTGGAGGTACACTCTCTAGTATCTGAAGACCGGCTGTAATTGCAAACAATTTTGAAATCTAGCCAGCTATTATTCAGATGATACTAGCTTTTGTACAATTCAGTGGATTGCCGAATGATGTTCCAATTTAACAATTGGCAGATTTCCTGGATATCTGCAATACTTTTAAGCATAACGGTGTGTCAGAAGATGCGATGAGGTTGAGATTGCTCTCATTTTCGTTGAGGGATAAGGCATAGCATTAGTTAAATTCTCTACCTTCAGGTTCTATGACCACATAGATGGATCTTGAGCAGAATTATTTGGCTAAGTACTTCCCTCCAATCAAAACTATAAAGCTGAAGAATGATATCAACCTGTTCACCCAATTGGATCTGGAATCCCTATACAAAGCTTGGGATTGATTCAAGGAGCTGTTAAAGAAATGCCTACACCATTTGATTCCCAAGTGGTCACAAATGAATACGTTCTACAATGAGCTACAAAATCAAATGAGAACAATTATTGATGCAGCCGCAAGTGGTAACAAATCCATTGATGAGCCATATGATTTACTAAAGAATATGGCAGCCAATAGCTACCAATGGAACACTAAAAGACCAAGGATCTTGCCCGAGCAGAATCAAAGCTCAAGAAAGACACTGGGAGTCTATGAAATAGACATCCAAACAGCCATCCAAATTTAGATAGATAACTTGAAAAAGAAGACAACAGCCTTGGAAGCAAAGCCTGCACAAAGTCCATTTGTGTGTTGTGAATTATGTGGTGGTGCTGGACACAGAATTGATGTTTGCACCTCCACTGTGGAAAGTGTGCAATATGCTCATAACAGAAATAACCTATACTCCAATATCTTCAATCCCGGCAGGAGAAACCACCCAAATTTCGGATGGAGAAAAGAGCAAGGGAATGCTTCTGTGCCAACACAAGGAAATTATCAGAATTCTGGACAGCAAGGAAGGTTTCCAAGTCAGCATCAAGCTGAGAAGCCAAATTCCAATATGGAATTGCTACTAAAGTTAGCGCAGAGTCATGATGCATCCTTAAGGAATATTGGAATCCAAATTGGACAGCTGGCTAAGGCCATTATTGAAAGGTTGAAAGGATCTCTGCCCAGTGATACAGTAGAGAATCCAAAGAAAGAAGTAAAGGAAGATGTGCAACGTTGCAATGCAGTGTTGGCTACGGAAACTCAAGCCCCAATTGGAGATGTAAGAAGTGAATGGCGAGTTCACTCCAGAAGAAGAGCATGAATATGATTTCCACTCCATAGACCAAAGTCATGAGGCAAGCCAGTCTCATGTATCTTCCTTTGAATGGGTCGAGATTGGTGAAAATGACTTGTATGATGAATTAAATGAGAAAGACCTGGGTTCTGAACTTCAACCAACACCAATTTAGAAACTTAAGGAGAAGTTCCAGAACCAAATGAAATTAGAAGAGTCAAACACTGACTCTCCCATCTTACAAGCTGAAGATGAAGGCCAATTAATTGGGTCAAGCGAAGATGAATGGGGAGAGAAGAAGGTTTGGCCACAACCCTATGATGAAAAGGCAGAAATGGAGAAAGTAGATGAGGTCAAGCATAAGCCACCTAAAGCCAGAAAGAAGTTTCAAGTTGAAATTCCATCCAATGCCTGAATCTGAGAAATTCAATTCAGATTATTCAGATTGGAAAATGTGTAAGAGGATTGTAACACCTGGAGAGAGAGGTGCTCCCCAAAGATAAAAGATCCTGGGAGTTTTGCCATACCATGCGCCATTGAGACCCACACTATCAAGGACACTTTGTTACTTAGGAGCAAGAGTGAACATTATGCTTTTTGGCATATTCAAGGAGCTAGGTCTTAGAAAACCAACCCCCACACAGACGCAGATCGTGCTAGCTAATGGATCAATCAACTATCCAAGGGGTACTTTGAAAAACGTATTGGTGCAAGTATATGGACGGCTCTTTCCAACTGACTTTCAGGTGATACAAGTGGAAGAAGACACAAGAATGCCTCTGATCTTAGGTAGATCATTCCTTGCTACAACCCGAGTGATCATCGATGTAGAGGAAGGGAATATCACCATGAGATCAGCCAGTGGAGAAGAAGTCAGTTTCTTTATGCCCCAAGCGAAGAAGAAAAATGGAAATGGAAATCAGAGGGCGAAGCACCCTTTAGAAATGGCCGCAGAAGCCTTAAAAAGAAAATCCTCATCTGAGTTAGATCCCTCCTTGGTTAAAGGAGAACCCCCGTATATAATCCTCGGAAGAAGGTTCTCTTCTTTTCTTCTTTAGTGGTCTAATGCCATCGGCATGAAGCTTGAGGCACGACGTTACCACTTTTCTCCTCTAGCTACGCATGTACACCTTGCACCAACTTAGTGACACTTTTGGGCTACTTGGGCCGTAAAGATGTTGACTGTGGTGTGCTTCAGCCCAAAAGTGGCGCTGTTGTGCTCAGCTATGGTGCAAAAACGCTAGAGCCGGAGGCTACAATGTTTGAAAAGTGCTCCTGTTTTTACACCTTTTTGACACCGCGTCCTCATAAATTCTTGCAGGGTGTCGGATGGACAAGACATTTGGGCACAGGGATGCTCGCCTAGGGCGCCGCTGCGCTGGCTTCCAGCTTGTCTTCTGCTCTGCTATAATATTGGGTCTTCACTGCATCTTCCTAGTGTTGGATTGGAGGTTTTCTACTGTAATATTTACTACTTCGGACACAGGTGCGCCCGCTGTAGCGCAACAACGCTGGGTAATCAGTTGGCTTTCCACCATCTCTGCTCTATCTGATGCTGCGGCGTCGTGATTGTTGACGGTGTGCCGTGTGAACTCCTGACGTGGTGTTTTACACCATTAAATGCGGTGTTTTACACTATTAACTGCGGTGTTTTACACTATTAACTGCAATGTCACTGCATATGCCTTACGCAATGAAGGACAATTTTGGCCTGAAAATGCCTCAAAATTGCTGATTCTTCTTCTCATTTTCTGTAGGCTATTTTATTCAATTCCTGCAGATAAACAAATGAATTGGGTTAATTGGCTATTGAAATGGTTTAAAAATAAAAAACAAATGTGTCATTATATTACTTTTCAGTGCTGCATGAACGCCCGAGTCCCCGATGCTGCTGCATTTGTCTCCACGAGCTTTCAAGCTATGCTACAGACAAATGCACACCCTCTCTCTTGATTTGGATCATGAGCAACATTGCGCCTTGCCTCCTTGCCCTGAATCCTATTTAGCTTAAGGAGGTGTACCTCTATCTTTCCCCATGGCCAAGATCTTTACATGTTGGCTTGTTGAAAAATGTTTTTTATTAATGAAAAGTGTTTTACAAAAACGTATTAATAATATAATATATTTTAATTAATTTATAAAAAAACGTTTCCCTATTTATGATGCATAATTGTTAATTAATTTGAATTTTAAATTGATTAGATTTAAAATCACTAAGGTAACGGTTTTTGGTATTTTCCTATAAATACTAAACTTGGTCCCTAAGCTCGTTTACACTAAAAAACTAGAGCTTAGAAGATCCAATGAGCTGAAATCTTTGAACTACAATGATGGATAAAAATATTTATATTTTCCATATTTATATTTTTTATTTCATGTTTCATGTATATTAGAAACATGCTAAATTAGAAATTCATGAATTAACTTAGAATCTCTATCATTTAATATAAAATTTTAGTTGAACAATTATGTTATGAACCATTCACACACAATGTTGTGGTTGACAAAAGACGTATGACCCAAGTAGGTTTCACATAGACAGGTTCACACTTCTCTATGGGAATGCTCCTCTGTCTAAGGAGTTTGGTACTTAATCAGCCTTAGTTAAATCGGACCTTCCTGTAAATACCCTCATAATGGAAATTTTCTTAACACTTGTGAGACGCAATGAAGAAAATTTCATTATGAAAGTGTTTTATTTTTAGATGTTTTTTTTTGGGCACTTGTAACGTTTTTATTTATGAAAAACGTTTTACAAAAATGCATTAATAATATAATACGTTTTTAATTAATTTATAAAAAAATTCTCTATTTATGATGCATAACTGCTAATTTATTTTAATTCTAAATTGACTAGATTTAAAATCACTATGGTAAAGGTTTTTGGTATTTTCCTTTAAAAACTAAACTTGGTCCCTAAGCTCGTGTACCATGAAAAACTAGAGCTTAGAAGATCCAGTGGGCTGAACTCTTTGAACTTCAATCAAGGAAAAAGGTATCTATATTTTCTACATTTATATTTTTTATTTCATGTTTTATGTATATTAGAAATATTTTAAATTAGAAATTCATGAATTAAAGAATTTCTTTTATTTGCTATTCGAGCCGAATTTGTGATTTTCAAAATTGTTCTTGGGCATGATTTGCCTTAAATTTTTTATTAAATTCCGATTATGTGTATTTTTTTACTAAATTGCGTATTTTCTGAATTCGGCGACCTTGTCACCGAATGTTGTTCGATCCGGCCAGATTTTGTCACCGTTCGACAACGGGACCTTGGGCAAATCGTTGTCGGACCTCGGTCGACCATTCTACGCCGATTGCTAGTTGTGGCAATTGCTGGAATATCGGTTGCAAAGCCGTAAAAAGTGGTCTTGTAATCCTTATTTTAGAATTTTTTGGTGGGTTTACAGTCATTTTACGGCGATAAGAAGGTCAGAAGAATGGTCGCAGAATTCTAGCCGACCTTTCCGTGGGGGCGGCAAGCTCTATGGACGACTGGAACACTGGCGCAGAGAAACCCTAGTTTCTTTGCATCCGACAGCGAGAGGTTAGGAGATGACCTCTCGCGGTCCGGTTCATTTACTATTTTTCCTGGTTGGGTTCCAATCCATTCTTGAAATTATATAGCCGGACCATTCTGGGTTGGATTGGCTTGGGTTAGACAGCTTGCGCTAGGTTGTGACACTTAGAGCACGCGGGCAGTCTATTTGATGAGATCAAGTTACGGGCCACCCATTTAGGTCGAACCCATTCTGTAAGTTGCCCATTCAAAACAGAACTTAGTTGGACCGCCCATTTCGCCGAGCCTAGGGCACTATTTGAACCCATGCAAGGAAAACTGGCTCGCCATGGGGTGGGCCAGGGTGCAATTTTCTCTAGAAATTCGAGACAGCAATTTAAAAGGGGGAGCTGGTGCTTGGTAGGCTCAACTCCTCCAAATACGGCATAGGGAAGGCCGTGGGTGTGTCTGTATTGAGTGGAACAATTTTACCTAGGGCAGTTTTTGCCTTCCGATTACAAATAGATGTTTTACTTTCAGTACCAACATTGTGCGCAAGGTGATGTAGATACTGATAACACCTACATTAGCAGCAAGTTTTACAATATTTTTTCCTATTCAATGGTTATTGAAACTCTAAAGACCCCAAGAGCTCAAATCGATTCTACTAATAATGTTGAAAAGCGAGAGAAAAAGTACAGGAAAGGTTCAAAGATTGAAGGAGTTTAATTGATGGTGGATTCATTTGGAAATGAGGAAGGCTTGAAAGAAACTGTAGAACTGTTGCATCCATTGATTACAATTCTAGTTTTTTCTTGTGCCTTTTTTTAATAGAAAAGGAAGCACATAAAATTGGAAGAAGCAAATACTAAAAACAAGCATAGAAGAGGTCTTGAGAAGGACCCAAAGCCACCACCATTGGCTAGTGCATATGTCACCAAAAATATTTTTGTAGCTTTTGAAGGTGCGCATTGGTTTAAAAAAAGGTGAGCATGGTGGTGTTGTTAGAGCGTTACCAAAGGCTTTAGCTTAATGTGAGCATTGGGTTATCGAGGTGACTCCCCAATGTAAAAAATGCATAAAAATGCCAAAAATAAGAAAATTTCAGAAACATCGTCTAATATATCTGAAATAGATTCTGGTTTTGAATTTTATATTTTGAATTTCTTATACAAAATTTTTTAATTTTGTTTATTATGCCCAAATTATTTTAAGATTTTATATAAAATTTTGATTATACTCATTTTAAAAATGAAATGTTTATTATAATATTGATTTCATAGAAAGTAGAGTATGATAAACTTGAAATTTTTTATTATGCCCATGTTTAGCATGAATAAGTAAATTGCATGACATATTAGAAATCATTCACACTAACATATGTAGTCCAGAGTTAGGTATGTCAGGTCAAAAATATTTTATCACCTTATTGTTTTTCACAAAACCCATGGGTTCCCACCAGCGCCCTTTCTTCTCCCTCCCTTGCGCCCTTCTTCTCCCTCCCTCGCGCCCGTCTTCTCCCTCCCCCCGCGCCGTCTTCTCCCTCCCCCGCGCCCGCCTTCTCCCTCCCCCGCGCCCGTCTTCTCCCTCCCCTTGCCCGTCTTCTCCCTCCCCTAGCCCGTCTCCTCCCTCCCCTAGCCCTGGAAACCGTGCACCATCAATATTTTCTTCCTTCATCTTCCTTTTGCCTGTTCCTCCTCCCTCTCTCTCCCTGCGCCATGGCTTCCGCTTCGCTGACGGCGGCAGCTCACACCGTCCACTCCTCGAATTCTTGGGCGTATGAAAAAGATTATCATTCGAGGTCTCGCTTAAGTCTCCTTCGACTCCAGCCCTCACCCAGTTGCAGATGTATCACCAGGCTCAATGTGAAGGGTCGATCTTCTTCTTACATATACAAGTAAGCTACCGCTCACGTCAATTTCGTTTTGAATGCTTTGACTCCTATTTTTATTTCTTTGTGCCAGACTTCCTCTGCAGGCCTTGCTACCTGATATATAGTCAATTTTCTTATGTGATATATTTGCTTTCTAGGTTTCTTTGATTCTTTGATTTTCCACGTTTTTATACTTTTAGTTTTTTTTTATATGCTTCAATTGAGTTTGTGACCTTCTCCAGTTACATGTTTTAGGTATCAAATGCTTTCATTATGTACTAGGAGTCTTTTTTCCTCTGTTATCATGCTCTTGCTCATGCTTCCTGCCCTTTAATTTTTCAGAATGAATAAGTGATTGAAACTAAGGCCTTCAAATGGTTTAGTGGCCAGTTTTGAATACATTTTATCATTTGTAACCTCCTGATTGTGGGGGAGTTTTTAGAAATGCTGGTTTTGACTGGTTGTTCAACCCAGTTAGGCCGGTGAGGATGCAAGTTTATGAGATCACAGTTGATGATCTGGAAAATAAAATCCCGGTGGAAATCAAGTCTTTCGCTGTGTAATCAATAGTTCCTGTCTTTACAAGTGTTGTTTTTACGAGTGATGTTATTCTTGTCAGTTTAAATAATTAATATATTTTTATCATTTTTAACTAATTTTTTATATTTGTTGTAATATTTTCTCAGCAATAATTCCCAGAATCTAAATCAGTGATTTGAGTTGTTTAGATGATCATATGTCCATATTATAATCTATCTGAGGATTAAGAAATTCCCTCTACCATTTCAGTAATTAATTGCTTCTTATATATATGGAAATTGCACGTTCATCTTTCACAATTTGATTCCCACGATCAACAGATGTACAGAACTGCGAAGGATAGTGATCATAATATTGTTAGAGGCCTTTCTAAGAAAGGTCCAACCCCAGGAAGACGGAACCAGAAGTACTGCAGAAGTACAAGCGTTACAATATTTGATTCTTCGAGTTTCTGCACCTCAACTCCGTGGGCAAATTGGGAACCGAACTACAGTTACTCGTGTCTAAGGTAATTAAACGTAAACGTTTTTACAGTACGTGGAGCTGTTGCTTTTGAAAGCATTAAATCTCTTCAAGCTGCTTTCAGTACCCATTTCCATGGCAGCGACGCAACAACAACTCAAACACTGTGTGGTGGACAAATTCCTGAATGACACAAAGTTGCACTGTTTATGCATTATTTTAGCTGAAGCTCTAAGAGATTCCTTGCTCCCTATGTTATCTCCCATTTTTCTTAGTCAGGAAAACACATTAATTTTCCATATATAAGATCAGGAAAAAATTATTTAACAGATCTTCATTTTAAAATTTTGCTGCACAAGATATATTATATATAGATTTAGATATATAATATATCTGCACTCAAGACTCAGTATGATGTTGATCGTGCATTTTTAGGTCAGAAGGGAAGGAGCCTGAATGGACACTGAATCTCAGCCGAACTCATCTTGGGAGAGAGAACCTTTGGGGAAGATATGGTGAATATTCCCACTGCAAAGAAGAGATGGAGAGCTATGGAAGTCAGGTAACTTAATTACTTTCATCCTTCCGAGCTTTTATATGGCTTAGTTGATTTATGGAATTGGAAGGAAGAGATTTAGCCAAAATTGTTAGAACATTTAATTATTTCCTCCCTCATGTAAAAAGAAAATGAGGTAATAATATACAGACAGATGAAGAGAGGGGTTCATGCAATCTGATATAAGCTGAAATCTTGAAGAAGAATCAATATCTTTTCCTTTCAAAAAAAAAAAAAAACAAAATGGAAAAAAGAACAAAAAAATGAGATAAATGTTTGAATACAGATCACGCTTTTAAGCCCATAGATGAAATCTTCAACATATATAAGTTTACTTCGCCCATATGAAATTTTAGTGGAATATTATTGAACTAGCTAGCATATAAATTTTGAATACAGATCACACTTTTAAATTAATATATATGTAATATTCTCAATAACTTTCTGAATAACAACCTAGCTAGCTAGCTTAAGTAAAGTACGTAGATAATTGGCACAGCATAGAGTAAAATAATTTATTATGCAGTAATCTTGTGTAAAGAAAATGGGTTAATATGATACTTTATATATTCATGCACCTTAGGCTAACCGGAAAAGTTAGTTAAGGAACCGGCCAATAGATTAGAAAGAAAGCATTTCTTTTTAGAAAAAAAAATGTTATCCTGGAACAATTTTGTAGATGATATCGACCAGGAGCGTAGAGTACTACTTTTAAGCATTTCTTCGGGGTGTTCAAATTCAATTGAGAAGTACTGGTTGCAGTGGTGATATAATCTGACGCTAGCAATATAAATATATGTTTCTGGCTGTATTTCAAGTGCCTAAGGTCTGGAATTCTTCCTCTTTTTCCTATTTCGTGGCAGCTGACCCAGATGAGTTCTCTCCAAAGAAAAACCACAGAAGACAACCACAGGAACAGCTGTGAGCTATCTCTGTCATTTGGGACATGGGAGGTGAAAAGAGATGAAAACATGGGAGATACATTATGCAATGCTACCGGTGAATCAGACATTAGTGAAGGAGGAACCTCATTTATGATTGATGATATTACTAGAAGAATGGGAGCTGGAATGGCACTTCGAAGTTGTTTTACTCTTCTCAGTTGGAAGATATGGTGACAGGTGTGCTCCCTCTCTCTCTCCTCTCTCTCTCTCTCTCTCTCTCTCTCTCTCTCTCTCTCTCTCTCTCTCTCTCTCTCTCTCTCTCTCTCTCTCTCTCTCTCTCTCTCTCTCTCTTCTCTCCTCGTTCTTGCTCTCTGCTCTCTCCTCTCTCTCTCTCTCTCTCTTCTCTCTCTCTCAACTCTCTCTTCTCTTTCTCTCTCTCTCTTCTCTTTCTCTTCTCTCTTCTCTCTCTTCTCTCTCTTCTCAATTATTTTTTTTTATTTTTTCAAACATTCCGCCGACGCACCTCCAGCCGTCGGCGGAATCTATTCCGCCGACGCACCCCACAAGTAGGGATGCGTCGGGGGAATCCATTCCGCTGATGCACCGCACACGTAGGGATGCGTCGGGGGAATCCATTCCGCCGACGCACCCCTACACGTAGGGATGCGTCGAGGGAATCCTTCCCGCCGGCGCTCTGAGGTCCGTCGTTGGACGATTTCCTCCGCCGACGGAGGTTCCGACGACGTGACGTTACCCGTCTTCGGATTTCCGCCGACGGGTATTCGGATTCTGCCGGTGCCTTTTGGCCGTCGGCGGAATGGACTTTTCTACTAGTGTTCCATTTCTTGTCTCTTGTTGTATTTTCTGGTAGTACATGAACTCAAGCATGTGTGTGATAGATTCTTCTGTATTCTCAACCATGTTTAGCTGAAAACCCATTAGGGGTGTGTGATTTCTTAAATGTAATGCATGTTGAAGTATGATTATATGGTTTTGGGTATAAAATCCACATGGGTAATGTGACTAATGAGTTTTAAACTCATGCATAACTGCCTGGTCAATATCTAATCGTGACCAGGAATCCTTAATGAAATTGGAAGGAGATTTTAGGTTAGACTACCATTAGGCAACGTATGATTTCACAGGTTTTCTGGGACGAACTGGGAAATTTGCTTGAGCAGACTAGGAATTGCGCACAGCCATACATGCTCGTTAGGGCTAAGTGGATTTGGTCCCTCTCTTTGCAGCTCTGGGGCCAGAACTGGATGAAACTAATTGATGTATATGCCGTAGAGCACTCAGAAGAGGTCTTCTGATACTTCTCTTCCTAATCCGCTAGATACTTATATTAGTAGAAATATGGACTGACCTGATGGTTCATGCTTGAACTCGTCGGGTCTGTGTACCATAGACGTTGGTCCAGGTCGCAATACAGGAAAACCCCGTCAGACTAATTTATTTACACTACGGGTTTGGTTCACCGTCAAGTTAAAGCTTTAACTCGATGGTTCATTTCATTTTTCCTTTGAACCAACGATGGTTCGTACCCGTCGTGCCATTTAACCCTAAGTTGTAAAAAATTTTCCCCAATCTGAAGTTCTATGCGATCGAGTAAATTTTTTTTACTCCTCCCCCAAGTACTGCATCCAAAGTTTCCGTTCGCTCATTGGAGTTTCCGATCAGTTCTGTTCGCTAGCTCTTTGACGTTTCCGAACGCTTATTGCAGTTCCATTCGCTAACTCTTTGCCATTTCCGAACGCTGATTGCAGTTCCGTTCGCTAGCTCTTTGTCATTTCCGAACGCTGATTGCATTCCGTTCACTAGCTCTTTGCCTTTCCGAACGTTGATTGTAGGGCCGTTCTCTAGCTCTTTGTAGTTTCCGATCGAGGATTTTCTGTTTCTGTTCGACGCTCCTTTTCGATCTTAATTTGTTGTTTCCGTCACATTTTGTTGAAGGCGTTTTACAAGTTTCACAGAAATCGGGGATTCCAACAGAAATCGGTGAATTGAAGATGACACACAGAACGACCCTACATTCGCTCCTCCACAGGGTATCCGAGGTAAAAATTAGAGACATTGAGCAAGCCTTGTTTCACATAATTAGAATGGATATGCTCTGTTTTTGCAAGCACATTTAATTCAGTTATGTTCCATGATTTTCTAGCTAGCTCGTTTCTTTATATGTATTATGTTAATATCTTCTTGGAATTAAAGTTCCTTTTATCTTCATGGGTAGGACGCCAAGCTTACTGAACCAAATCAAGGCCAAATCCTCGAAGCTAATTAAGGCTTCTCTCCTTGATCAGTTCTTAAAAGTAGGAGGTAATTAACAAGGGAACTTGTTCTGTTCTGCCTTGTCATATTTAATTTCCTACATTGTACTTGTGTTCATGTCGACGTTTGAATTCAATCAACTTTGGAGATTTTCGAGTTGAACCTTTTCTGATCGTAATTATATTTGACACTATATATTTCTCTCTTTTTTTTTTTTTGCATGGGGTGATGTACATCTTTTTGGGAGATTTGAGAATCTGATACGGAGGTAAAGTGGGATGGGTTCTTTGTTTTCAAATATTATTGTTTCATGAGTCAGGTTTTCATTTCTTCAATGATAGAGGACTGAAGATTTGTGAATAATCATATGATCGTTTGCATTAGTGCTTTGTATTTATTTGACACTACATAGTCCTATCAACTCTCTTCTTCACTCTTTTGAACTGTCTTCCTCCATCTTTTGAACTCTCTTCCTCCCACTTTTGAACTCTCTTCCTCCCTCTTTTGAACTCTCTTCCTCCCTCTATCTGTTCGTGATATAAATTATGTATGTGTTTTTGCTATTTAATTTCTTAATCTTTGTGTTCTATGTCCACTTATGTTATGGAATATAAGGATTTGTTTCGGTTTGTTTATTCTGATAAGTTTTTTTATGGTCCCAATTGAATTTGCATCTTTTTAGTGTTTCCGGGGTAGTGTTTGTAAGTTAAGATTCAATTTTCTCGATTGGACTGGATAGAATTTTTCTGTTTTTTGCTTATTTGTATCCTATTAAAGGGACCCAGAAATTGATTTTGCTATTGTCTGAAGTTCTGGTTTTTGTCATCTTTTGGATAAAGTTTTCCGTTGAGGTTTACAGTTTCTCCATTTGCTATTTCTAAATAGCTGTAGAAGCCTTATATTGTGTACTTTAAGTTTTATCAATTATAATTTAAAATCTAGATTGTAGTTTTTTGTAGTTGTTGCTTATGTGAAAAATAGAACTAGTTATTCCTGAAATCGAAACCAGTGTACTGCATCGTAGCCGTTAGAGAGATCTGCTTTACACCGCGAACTTGTCTCATATAATAATCTTAGTAAATTATATTTGGTACTGCTATAGGGTTACAACATCTTTTCTTGAGTTAGCAATAGGGTTTCATGAGTAGCTACGGACATAAGAAAAAAGTGGGATAGAGGGACATAATGGTGGATAGGATGTAATTGGTTGGACTTGTTAGCTTGTAACAAATACTCATCATTCATTTAATGTCTTCTGAAGTCGCTCTTTGATAATTCCCATTGAGATGGACTATCTTAGTGACAAAAAATGGATGTACGAGTATAGAACCAGGCGAAGTGTGGTAGATGAATTTGACTTCCCATTAATTAATACAACCAAACGAAGTTACGAAGATGAACCCTACATTTTTCCATCGCAAGCGCAACAAGTATTTTATTGTAAAGACCCTATTGGCCCAAATTGGAGTGTCATTTGTCATAGGAAACCAAAGGCTACTTACATCAATATCCCAGTGGGTAATGTGCCTTCAAGTGTAGAAGCCGATGAAACATTGTTGTTGGCACAAGATCCAGGGGTGGGACAGATGGTTCAGTGCAACACGGAAGATGAGGATTTGTGGGTGCATACTGAACTTGGTCCAGGCGTAAGGGTTGACGTGGCTGATTTGGATGTAACTTAATGTATATTAGGTTATTTTGTCTCTTGTGCATGTTTAATTGTACATTTCAAATATGTATTATAATAAATATAACAACATCTGTAATTGTATTTTGTAGGAGATAAAAAATGAAGGGCAAACAACCAATGGAGACTCCTCCTACGAGTCAATATGTTCGGTTGCGAAGGGGTCCTCCCCTGGACTAGACCGAACCACCACGTAAGGTTTTTACTAATATTGTCAATTACTTGGACTTTGATTGATGTACTAGTTATGTATTGATTCAACAACTAATTATCCAGCTTGTGTAGACATTCGCGTTTTGTTTTTGGAGTACATTTCCCCTTTGACCGACGGGTCAGGTAAAAGTTAATCGTGCCTTTTCAACTGCATCATATTGAGCTCATTTTGAAAATTAATCTCTAGTACATAACATATTGTAGTATTCTGATTTTATAGGGACATCCGATCATTCCACTGCACAAAGTTCAGAGACCCAACCTCCTGTAGAAGATGAAAATGTGAAACGTATGTCATCCGATGATGAAGATGATAAAACTCAAAATTCAGATGAAGAAATAGAGGACCAGGGGGGAGCAGATGACAGGGAGGTAGTTCTGGAATCTGAACTACCCGAGCAACCCGTAAGGAGGGGTAGTGGCCCAATGAGGGCATCTTCATGTGTGCTTGCAGAAGGTGTGTCGAATGTACCCATTAAGAATGGGCAGATTAGTACAAAATATCAAAGCTATTTGTCCAAGTTGATGAGCACTTATGCACGGGCTGAAAGGCATTTTCCCCTCCAACTACAGTTGTGAGACTATGAGGATAACAAATATTCTACGTGGTTTGCAAATATCAATGTAATTAGTTAATTGTTTTACTTAAAGTCTATTTCTTCTTTTGGGATACTCATTAAAGATTTTTGTTTCGCAGGAAAAGTACAAATTCATTGGTGGAAATGGGGAGGACTTGGCTAGGCGTGTCGCTATGACAGCCATCAAGCCGGTTTTGCAAAAAATAATCAGAGATAACCGGGCGTCTTTTAATAAGGCGCACTACGATGGAAAGTCTGAAGAAGAACTTCTAGAAAATCCGATATCCACTATCAGTGAAGGCGCATGATGATAAGATGTTGGATATGTCCAAATGCAACAAGGTCAATAGGACACGAATGAGATCGACGAACACACTTGGGGCAAAGTCCCTAAGTCATTTTTATGTGGAGGAGGTAAGCTTGCAATTCACATATTTGTTTTGTTTATGTACATATCTTATTGAATTTCACAAGTGATCTTAGTGAAATTGGTTTTCAATTCAGCAAGCCAAAAAGTAGGACGAATTCACCTACGTGAACTCTTACCTCCTAGCTCATAAGAGGATAGACGGAACGTACCCAAAAGAAAAAACGGCTGCAATATGCGTAAGTGACTGTAATTATTCATTTGACTAATAATATTGACATGCTCTTATTCTAATATATGTTTATTAGCAGACCCAGGTTGAGACGGTTGCAATTGAACAAGAAGTAGACCGGTCAAAGGATCTAGCAGGCGTGATACTTGTGCTGGACAAGGTGTTTGGGGGACACCTTGGTGGCTATGACGGAGGATTTGGGCCTGGTACGCCCCCACGGAGGGGTACGTCTGCGTCTACTGCTATGAACACCTTTGAGATTGCCGCCCTCAAAGTAGAGTTGGAAGTAGAGAAGCGAGATAAGGAGATGTTGAGGATAACATTGTAGAGTGAAAAGGAAGACAAAGATAAAATGAAATAAGAAATGGAATAATGGAGCAACAAATGATGGTTGTAATGCAATGGCAAAAATCTAGAGAGTCAAGTCCAGGTTTGAGATCTGTCACAAATTAATAATCAGTTGCATTAATTTAGCTACATCTCACTAACTTACTTGATGATGTTGTTTAAGCGGGATCATCTGTTCAATGTAGGCGGGGCTAGGAACTATCTGTGCCTCTATCATCCATATATGTTTTTTAAGTATTTCATGTACGTATACGTCTGCTAGAAGTTGATTATGTATGTTTGATAATCTGAGGTTTTCAAATTTTAATGTGAAACAGATTTTTTGATGTGAAACAAAATTTTGATAATATGTCTTTGTATGAGCTTCAAGTTTTCAAATTTTATGTCATTGTAACAAATTTATCTGATAAAATATGTCTTTGTATTTACAGGGTAATGAAGCAGGCAATGCTGTCAAGAAGACGAAGAGCAAACGTTTGTGCAGTGTTTTTTTTTTTGTGTGGTGGAATTTTTACATGTTATGGTTTTTTGTGGTGTTTTTTGTGCAATATATTTTTGTTGTGGTGGATTTTACATCCAATAGCTATTTCTAAGATGTTATTACTTGTCCAGATATCTTGTCCTGTTATGTGACCATAGGGCCATGGCAGGGCAGAATTGTAACATTCTGCTTTTATGAACACTTATATCATATGTGACTTTTGCATTATCCCTATGCAATGCTGTTTTTTGTAACCCTATTCCACTGTTCCCTATACTTGTCTTGCTTCATTGCATCGAAGGCCGGTCTGATGATGGTTGCTCTTTAACAAAGATGTTGGGAGATGTAGCTAAGATGAAGTGGTGGAATTTGTTTTAAGTTATATATGTTTAAATATTTGAGAAGATGTTTGCTTCATTACATCGAAGTCACATAATAAGATGAGAAGATGTTGGTGAATTAGGTAAGATGAGAAGATGCAGGTGAGTTAGGTAAGATGAGAAGATGTTGGTGAATTAGCTCAGATGAGAAGATGTTGGTGAATTAGCTAAGATGAGAAGATTTTGGTGGAATTTTTTAGTTATAATCTGTTGATATCAGGTAGAGTCTCTTAAATGAAACAAAAAAATATTTTAAAAAACAAAAAACACCTCTCCCGACGGGCTAGTACTGTCGACCTAAGGACCACAGCATTACCTTTGGCCGACGGACTGTCTCCGTCGGCCTAAGGACCTGTAACGACATTTAAAACCCGTTGTGAGATAAATTTATCAGACAACGGGCACGCATTGTCGTGTAATTTACAGCCCGATGGTTTTATACTGTCGAGCCAAATTAAGACTGGGCTCTCTATTGCCCAACGGTCATATCCCATCGGTCCAATTATTTTAATCATCGTTAAAAACCCGTTGTGATATTAAATTAATGGACGATGGGCATGAATCATCGTGCTACATCCAAAATTATTTGCCCGACGGTCTCATACCGTCTAGGCAAAAATGTAACGCTTGTTCTAGTCAGCCCGACGGTTGTATCCTGTCGGGCCAATCTATTTGAGTCGAGGACATCGACCCGTCTACTCAAGTCCATCGAAAGGGTGTAACTCTGTCGACGGTATAAACCTTTCGACGACACTAACCCATCGGGTGTGTTTTACTTGCTCGACGGTGTCCACCCGTCGGTCTAAAAATTTTTTTCCGATGACAATTTTACTGTTGACCGTAATCTTCTTTCACGACATTTAAAACCCGTCGGGAGTCTGTTGCCTTTCTACACGCCAAACGACCGCTGTGATTGCTTTACCACCGACTGTCATTAGCCGTCGTAATGTTTATAATTGGCCCGACGGGCTTATGTCGTCGGCCAAAGGCTTGCCCGACCCGGTAGTGACACGACGGGTATTTCGCGTCTGGCAATTATGACCCAACGGGTTTGGCGCTTGAACCAACGGTGTTTCACCACCGGGATAAGCGTGTTTTCTACCTGTAATTAATTCATTCCCAACCATAAAATCATACAAAGTGACTGCATTACATTAAAATCACAGCCCTTTAACTTCTAGCTTAGTTTTCTTCCAATTTAGGCTCCACCATACAGTAGAACTCGTTGATTTTAAATTCCATTCAACACCCGATTTCTTTTTTGCTAAATAAAGTAATTAGGATACAATAGCAGTAGTCAACCAAAGTCTCCGTGGGATCGACCTAGACTCACTATACTTTGTTACTTGTACGACACGTCTGCTTGCTTACCACACCTGACCAACTCCGGTAGACGTTTTCTTGGCGAACCCATTTCAAAATACAATGACCCTAATGGAGTGGATACCGCCTACTACAGAAAAAATAAAGATCAATTTTGTTGGCTCACACATCATTAACCTGAACATTTATGGTGGTAGAATTCATGACCCTCACACTAGACACGAATTTCTATCTTGAATTTAATGTTGAAGTCATCATAGATTCTATGTTAGTGATTTTGGCTATGCAAGGAACCCAGTAGATGCTATTGCCACTGAAACAGCAGAGAAATTGAAGCTGCACTTTCCGAATTATCCTCCTCCCATTCACCACCTATTCCATGAAGCCATCTCAAGGGTGGACAGATTAGCAAAAATGGCAGCAACATTTGCATTATAGAGTGCACGACAAAAAATTGATGCTCGGACACCGCCAATATGACTCTTGCCCAGGATTGTATTAACTCGGGCGTATTCTCTGCTTTGACATTTTCAGATAACTATATTAACTCGGGTGTATTCTCGTACATTTTCACTTTATTTATATAAATAAAAATGATATCAGCACGTCCTCATTTTACTTTAAGGTTTTACATCGTGACGTGGCTGCATACTTAGCGGTCAAGGTAAGAGAAAATCTAGGGCGTAGGTTTTACCCAAAAAATAGGTAGATAAAAATTTTATTACAAAAATAAAATCTTGCAGATTTTTTCTCTGAGCTTATGTCTTAACTGGACTGCAATGTGGACGCCACATCAGGATGTAAAGTCTTGGAAGTAAAAAGCTGCAGTACTTATATCACCTCAATTATATAAACTATTTTTATTTGATTGAAAAACAGTTGGGCGGGTCATTTTTCCCATCCAACCACTTTAATGCATACGTACCAAGGGAGGATTCGGATCTTATTTTTGGAAGAAGTCAGTGGTATAATAGGTATTTGGTAGCCCACAAACTTCTGTCTTTGTTACACATTTTGAGCGGTTTACGGATAAAAGCAATAATGAGGTAATGTGGTCAAAATTATATGAAATTTAACCTTCTAAATATGCAAATTTTAATCATTTAGATGAATTTAAATTGACTTACCCTGTTTGACAGGATATGAGCCGCGGTCAAGGTGAGAGGAAAGTCATTAGTACCTTATATTGCATTCTCTTAAAAGTTAGTTGTGGAAACTATTTGATATTAGTTAATTAATAAAAAGTATTGACCCATCATGAAAAGTATTTAAATGATAAGAGTTCTTTTTGTATATTCGAGCTCAACTATTTCAACATTTTAAAGGGCAGAGGAGAGCATGAAACCATTTTGTCAATTGTAGGTCTACTTTAATATAAATCTAGCTAGGTTTAAAAGATAAGTGCCCACCTCCCAATGTTATATATATATATATATATATATATATATATATATATATATATCTGTGTTGTGTGTGTGTGTGTGTGTGTGTAGTATAGGATGACAAGGTCAGGAGTTCAATCCCAACTATGATGGAGAAAGCCGTGGATGAGAATCAATTTTCTTTTATAAAGATAAGTTTGACTAAATATTTTGTCATATTTAAATCTTATGTAAATCTTAAACCTTCACCACTAAACCAGGTTTCATCTAATCATGAATAGATTACCTCGGTTTCATCCTATGTTAACATTTCTCATTGAAATTTTTATTTTTTGTCCTAATTATACCTAAGGGGGAGGGGTTTAGTGCATAGTGAATCTAATGATTTAAGAAAACTAATGTCTTAGACATTGAAGTCCCTGAAAGTTAGTATCTCGGATATATTTCTCTTGTTAGTCGTAAACATTGCGAATTTCAAGTATATTGTTAGTTTACAACAATTGAAAACAAAAATACTAAGTCAATTTAAGTTATTTATAAATAATTATTTAAAATTTAATAATTACTTTTCTTTTATTTAAAACAAAATGAGATATAAAAAAATTTTAATTGTTATATTAAGTAAACTAAATTCTTCTTCTTCTTCTAAACTAAATTCTTCTTCTTCTTCTAAACTAAATTCTTCTTCTTCTTCTAAACTAAATTCTTCTTCTTCTTCTAAACTAAATTCTTCTTCTTCTTCTAAACTAAATTCTTCCTTCTTCTTCTTCTTCTTCTTCTTCTTCTTCTTCTTCTTCTTCTTCTTCTTCTTCTTCTTCTTCTTCTTCTTCTTCTTCTTCTTCTTCTTCTTCTTCTTCTTCTTCTTCTTCTTCTTCTTCTTCTTCTTCTTCTTCTTCTTCTTCTTCTTCTTCTTCTTCTTCTTCTTCTTCTTCTTCTTCTTCTTCTTCTTCTTCTTCTTCTTCTTCTTCTTCTTCTTCTTCTTCTTCTTCTTCTTCTTCTTCCTGTCGTACAGAACTGAACTGTTCCGAGACATAGAGAAGGGAAGAGAGACAGAGAGAAGAGAAGAGAGACAAAGAGGACCGTAGAGAGGAAACGAGTCTGTGAATCTGTAATCCATGTGTGGAAGTTCTTTCCGTTGGGAGAATTTGGGGGAGTTAATAATCCACTGTTATTTTGCAGGGCAAAGGAATTCCAGATCCACTAACATGTTGTGTATTGCACACTTATCTGAATTGCATGAATCCTATCCTTAATTGAATCAAATCACTCTTCCCTACTCCTAATCTGCTAAGGCTCTCGCGTGGGCGTGTATAGCTTACGACTATTGTAATTAGATTGTTAGTATTCTTGTGAAGTTTTTACATTGGGATACTATGACATTCTCTTTAATTTCAGTAGTTAGATATAACTGTAGAGAATTCATTGGTTAGTACGTACCATAGTCCTCATGGGATCGATCTAGACTTATCTAGTATAGAGTAGCTAGTTTAATCTGACCAACATAGATGCATGTCAGTATAGTGTAATCTAATTAGTTTGGCATGATAGAGTAGTTAATTTAGATAATTAGAATAATTGATTTTGTAAGAATTTTAGTTTTTTTGTGCGTGTTTATTTTCATGTGTTTGATAGTTAAATTTTTGTATTTTTGTGAAGTGTTATTGTTGAGCCAAATTGCTTTACTTGCTCTCTCTTGTGTTTGAAAGAAGGTAGAGGCCTTGCTCTGATCCCATTCGACCCTGAAATCAATAGTGTCGCAAGAGCCAACGTCAGGCATCAAAGGTTATCAGGAAGTGAGGAAGAAATGGTTGAAGAAGAGCCTAGAAGTCTGAGAGAGTTTGTTGTGCCTCACGATAGAGGTACACACTCTAGTATCCGAAGACCGGCTATACTTGTAGACAACTTTAAAATCAAGTCGGAAATTATTCAGATGATACAAGCTTCAGTACAATTCAGTGGATTGTCAAAAGATGATCCAAATTTGGACACGGCAGAATTCCTTGAAATCTGCAATTCTTTTAAGCATAATGGTGTGTTGGAAGATGCGATAAGGTTGAGATTGTTCCCATTTTCATTGAAGGATAAGGCAAAACATTGGTTAAATTCTTTGCTTTCAGGTTCTATCGCCACGTGGATGGATCCTGAGCAGAATTGTTTTGCTAAATACTTCCCCCCGGACAAAACAGTAAAGCTGAGAAATGATGCCAACCTGTTCACCCAATTGGATCAGGAATCCCTATACGAAGCTTGGGATTGATTTAAGGAACCGCTAAGGAAATGCCCTCACCATTAAATTCCCAAATGGTTACAAGTGCATATGTTTTACAATGGGCTGCAAAATCAAACGAGAACAATTATTGATGCAGCCACAGGTGGTGCATTTTTTAACAAATCCATTGATGAGGCATATTATTTATTGGAGAATATGGCACCCAAAAGCTACCAGTGGAACACTAAAAGACCAAGGAGCTTGCCCGAACAGAATCAAAACTCATGAAAGGCAGTGGGAGTCTATGAAGTAGACACCCAAACAGCCATCCGAATTCAGATGGATGTCTTGAAAAAGATGATAGCAGCCTTGGAAGCAAAGCTTGCACAGAGTCCATTTGTGTGTTGTGAATTATGTGGTGATGCTAGACACGGAGTTGATGTTTGCACCTCCACAGTGGAAAGTGTGAAATAACCCATACTCCAATACCTTCAATCCCGACTTGAGAAACCACCCAAATTTTGGATGGAGAAATGACCAAGGGATTGTTTCTACACCAACACAAGGAAATTATTAGAATGCTGGACAACAAGGTAGGTTTTGAAGTCAGCATCAAGCTGAGAACCCAAATTCCAATCATGAATTGCTGCTAAATTTGGTGCAGAGTCATGATGCATCCTTAAGAAATATTGAAATCCAAATGGGACAGATGATTAAGGCCATTATAGAAAAGTTGAAAGGATCTCTACCCATTCATACAGTAGAGATCTTGAAGAAGGAAGAAAAGGAACATGTAAAACGCTGCAATGCAGTGTTGGCTAAGGAAACTGAATCCCGATTGGAGATGGAAGAAGTGAATCACTATTTCACTCCTGAAAAAAAAGATGGATATGATTCCCTCTCCATAGAACAAAGTCATGAGGCAAGCCAGTCTCACGTATCTCCCTTTGAATGGGTCGAGATTGATGAGAAAGACTTGTATGAGAAATTAAATGAGAAAGACCTGGGTTCAAAATTTTAGCCAACACCAATCTGGAGCCTTAAGGAAAAGGTCCAGAACTAAATGAAATTAGAAGAGTCAAACACTGACTCTCCCATCCGACAAGCTGAAAATGAAGGCCAATTAATTGGGTCAAGCGATGATGAATGGGGAGAGGAGAAGGTTTGGCCACCACCCTATGATGAAATAACAGGAGTGGGGAAAGTAGATGAGGTCAAGCATAAGCCACCTAAAGACTGTGAGAAGTTTCAAGTTGAAATTCTATCCTATGCCGAATCTGAGGAATTCAAGTCAGATAATTCAGATTGAAAAATGTGTAAAGAAGAAGATTGTAACATTTGGAGAGAGAGGTGCTCCCTAAAGATATGCACCCTTGGGACCCACTCTATCAAGGACGCTATGTGTGTCTTGGGAGCAAGTATGAAGCTTAAGCCAGCAGGACCAAGAGAGAGCACCTGTCACCACGCCAAGATGTCCAGATATAAGTTTATCTTCAAATTTAGCTGTAGTTTATATTCCTTTATTGGCTGATATCTAGCTTGTTACGCAAAGTTAAATCACCTGTTAGAGAGGATTAACAGCAAATTCAGGTACAGACATGATCTCAAACATAAAGACAATCAAATCATTTAAGACGATCCTTTGGAACAAATAAAAAAAAATTCCTTAAGATAGTAAAGGAACGTCAGTAACTAGAACTAGAGTAGCACAAAAGAAAGAGATTTTGACAATGTATTTAGCTTAGATTAGTACCAACAAATACTTATCAAAAAATTGAATATCAATAAAGATAAGAGGTTAAGATATCCAAAAGTGAAGGAACTAATTGTGAAAAGTATCTTTTCCAAGAAAAAAATTTAGTAGATGCAAAAACAATATGGGTCTCAAGCTGACCTGGTTCAGTATACCCGAGCATTGAATTTATCAAAGGAAGACCAGCTCCAACTTAGCATTGAAAATTACACTGTGAAAACACGAGCAAAATATTAATACCTAAACAAGAAGATATTTTTTACACAAGCATGCTTTGAAATAAATGGATTTGCTTACCTGAAAAGAGCCTTACAAAAATTAAAAATAAAAAGATAAAGGAAATCACTAAATGATGAGAAGCGACACTTAACTGTTGATTCATAACGTATCTGGCCCAAGTTTGAAACTAATTTTTCATAATCTTCCTGTGTATGAGGAGAATAAAGATGTCAAATTTATCATAAAAAATTCTAATACATGTATAAGCAAAGAATAGAAGCAAAATAAAACCAGAAATAATTGCTATTCCATAAAACTGAAGAAAATAGAAAACACATCGTACTATTTGAGATGTCAATGGTTTCTTATTTGCCAACACAATGCAGCAACCCAGATATATATATCGATTGAGGATTCCAATAGTCTCAGAACTAGAAGAACAGTCAATCAGCACCAAACCTACAAAAGAGAAGATATTATGAATAGCACAAGGCTACTAAAACAACTGATAATATAAATATGAGAATTAATTAAGAACTTATTCATTTATAATTCAAAAAACCTAGCTGAGTTGTAGTTCTGGTGGTTAAACATTTAACATCTGGACCCAAGACATAAGAACATAATGTTTGGGTTAGAGGCATAAAGTCTTAGACAAACACGTACAATTATGCCCTCTGAAGCAAGATTTGGATGCAGCGGTTTCTATCACCTCATGAATCAGCAAAAGAAGCAGTCAAGTCTCAATCAGCTGGGTTACCCGCTGAAGATAATTAAGCACAGATGAACCTATTAGATACTATTTGAGCTTGTCCATTAACAGAGGTTATTTCAACATATTCAGCCCAATTGGCTGATGCTGGAGAGCAATCCTACACGTATCATGATGCCAGAATGTTGATAGTCTAATTGTGCGATCAACTCGAAGACGGTTTCAGCAAACACAGGTAGAAAATTGGGTTTGCCCGGTGGTGAAACACCGTCGGCTAAACAGCCCAAACCTCCGGGTTAGAATTTCACCGACGAGAAAAGACCGTCGGGTCATTACCGGGTCGGGCAAATGTTTGCACGACGGTATATACCTATCGGGCATAAATATTTCTTAACGACGGCAAATGACGGTCGGCGCTAACTAAAAGCCGAAAAAAAACCTCAGTCACATAACCATTACCGACGAGTTTATACCGTTGTCGAGAAACGTGCGACGGCTTAACCACGTTGAGTTAAAAACATTAGGCCGACGGGATAAAACCGTCGAGAAAAACTGAAAGTACCTGATGTAAACCACCCGTCGGTCTAATCCCGTCGACAGAAGGATTGCCCAACGTTTTATTCTCAACGGGTGTTTCTCGTCGACCTCGGAATATAGGGCGACAGCATATATCTGTCGTCCCTATTCATCTGTTTTAGAAAGAGGCCCGACGGTTAAATACCATCGGGCATCTTTTTTATCTTCTTAGAATTGGCCCGACAGGTATGTACCCTCGGGCCTTTAGGCCGACGGTGCTTTACCGTCAGAAAATAGAGAGTTTTTGGACCGACGGGTATGTACCGTCATGTTTGGATTTTAGGACGACCACGTATATCTGTCGTCCCTTTTCCTCAGAGTCAGAATGTAGCCCGACGGTCATTCACCGTCGGCTCTCGTCCTGTTCTTCGTTAGTTGTCTCGACGGGTATGCACCGTCAGCTTTCATTTTCGTTCTTAGGGCGGACGGTGCTTTATCCGTCGTCTTCTTTCTCTTTCTTCTTTGTATCCGACGGTTATTAGACCGTCGGCAACTGTTTTTTTAGTTTTTTTTATATTTGTTTGGGTTTTGGTTTTGCTCATTTAAGAGACTTTAGCTGCTATCAACCTGATATCAACAGAAACCTCATTTTATATATATATATATATATATATATATATATATATATAGATATATATATATATATATATCTTAGTTCCACCACAACTAACAAAGGACTCACAAAATATTACATGGCATGAACAACATGCATAAACTTCATGCACAAATGACATAATTGCCACTCAAACAAGCAAAGGATGAAGTTGTAAGTTCAACATAACAATAACATGTGCAAGAGTTTGCATTTATCTCAGACAAAGCACTTCTCATGCCTGGGCTCTCAAGCAAGTTTTCTAAACCCAAAAGACAATGCATCATAAACAACTTATAGTAGAAAGTGTAGTAACACTAATTTGCCCCTAATGCTACGAAGGAGATCCATATAATCCCAAATCACAAAGCATCTATATGGTTTGAAAATTTATTACATAAACTTGCCTCACTCCCACTATCACCACCTCTCTGGTACTCTGTCCCAAGTCCTTCATTTACATAAAGCAGCAAAACATAATTCAGATCCACATCAGTCTTCCAATGTTTGGAAGTTGAGTTTACCAGCTTCTTCCTTTCTCCACTACCATCAGCCAACGTATGCGGCCAGAATGCAGAAAATCTTTGAAACTCGGAGGTTACAATCAGGTAATTTCAGTTGGAAGTAAAGATTCAGAGAAAGGTGGAGACCGCGCAACACAGATAGCCGGCCTGAGCTCCGGGTATCCGCATTGAAGATGAAAATTTCAGCACCAACATGCGGCCTGCAGAATTTTTGTTCGTTAAAGAAAAAAAAAAAGAAAAGGTAGGGCATGATCAAATGCATATCTGTAGTTGCATATTGTATTCCAAACAAATCAAGCCAGAGAATTAGAAAACAGAAAACACATTTCACATTACACACCACCAACGCATTGTCATTTAACACTCAAGAAAGTCATCTGAAAGGCTAAAGCTATTACAAAATTATTCACACAAGTCGGTTATCCAAACAAATCTAAGAAAACATTGTAAATATGCAATGTAGAAACTAAAATCTAAGATATTGAAGAAAACATTGTAGAATCAAAGTATTGACAGCATCCAAAAAAATGAAAATATTAATTCTTCTTAGTGCCTAAAATTCACTGAGTATCTGTTTAAACAAAGAAATTTTTACAATTGTTTGAAAAGCAAGTCGAAAGATACGGATAAAGGAGGTGAGGGAAGGCTTCAGGAGGGTCTATGCAAACAACATAATGAAAATCGAAAACAGGATGACTCAAGGAGCCAAACCCAATACACAAAAAACAAGGCCTTATGTTTAATTACAATGTCCAGCAATTGAATTCATCAACATTGCAAGACTAAAGATGGAAACCAATCCAAGGTTAAGCAAGCATTGTAATTCCTGCTCATACTAAAGATGGAAACTAATATGTCTGCACTTTCTTTCACTTGATTCATCAGCATTGCAAGACAATTAATGAGCAACATAGCAGCATGTTTCGGGAGTTGTGCCAAATTATTTCGCCTTTACTATGTTGCATGATATGTCCACCAGCAGTCCCAGAGCTAACAAGTTTTTCTTTGTACTTTGGCATTCAGCAATAACCACAACAACGTTCACCAGCTCTATAGATTTTGGCGTATCTATCTAATAAAGACTTTGTGATCCACTGTGAAAAATCTTTAAATTTCTTGTTAATCAGACATCAAGTAAGAGAAACTTGTGAATTAGGTCAAGTATTTAAACATATGAATTACAGAAAGAAAAGAGAAGATCAGGAAAGGGAATATCTGGACTGTATGGAGTTCAAATCTGGCGTGATAGAGGAATGCCCATTCTTGATTGATTAAAGGAAAAAATCCTAGGCTTTCAGCACTCGTATGCTGAAGAAAGGACTCAATGTATGTTCACCATTTTCAAGAAAACCTAACTTCTGTTACCCAAATACACTTTATCTGGATAGACAACTTATAGTAGAAAGTGTAGTAACACTAATTTTCCCCTAATACTACGAAGGAGATCCATATAATCCCAAATCACTAAGCATCTATATGGTTTGAAAATTTATTACATAAACTTGACCATGGACATGGACAAAAAAGGAAAACAGCATTAAATGAAAATTTTTCAAACTCACATCTATTACTTCCTTTGCAAAATTGGAGGAAAAAAATATTAAAGAGAGAGAAGCATAACCTCACTTTTTTCAAAACCTTCAGAGCATCACATTGGCAATCGAGTGGGAAGTCAGACTTATTTATAACACGCAACAAAACTCTGACAGACTTGACATGATTGGAAATACAAGAGATGCCTTCCTCCACTAGACCTAGCAGGAACTTCACTGACTTCACTGTTAAGTTAGAGAGCAGCAACTCCACCTGCATTAAACAGAAGAGGAAAAATGGAAGTTGGCTATATAATATTAAGCAGTTAAGCAGATGCTATCCAAATGGTTAACAAGTTTTGGAGAAGGGACAATGAAAGCTCATGAAATATAAACAAGATTAAAGTAGTATTACACTTGGAAATTCTAGAACTCAAAAGTAATAATAGAATTAAATTACATTCAATTTTTTTTGAAAGTTATAAAATTACTTGCAATGATTCCAACAATCCCTTTCAAATCCCAGTGGGAACCAAAATTGTCAGCATGCAACTGTATTCCAGAAGAAAAACGTGGGAATTAACTCTTGATCTTCAACTAAAAAAGAATGAATGAGGCACACTCTCCTTTTAATAATGAAACCTTTCTTTCAAATAATGACATTACTGTGGCTGGTTTCCAAGAGCATCATATGTTATTTATCAGAACAAGTTTACATGAAATAAACATGACTAAAAAACGGTTTGAGCTATGTGCTCTATGTATCCTCCTGATAATAGTTCCATAGAAGCTTTGATGTACCAGAAATAGAGAATGAATATGAAAGTAAACGAAACAGACAAGATTTCTTTAAGACTTATAATTCAGGGCGAAGAAAAGATTCCACACCTGCTCTTCTACTAACAGGTCATGTTTTTGCTAGCCCAACGGCGTTGAGCAGATGAACCAGCTAAAATAGCATCATTATGTAAATTAGTAAGAGGAGTCATAAATTTAATTCAACTGAAGTTTAATTTGTGACGGATCTCAAACCTGGACTTGACTCTTGAGATTTTTGCCATTGCATTATAGCCATCATTTGTTGCTTCATTACTTCCATCTCTTCTTTCATTTTATCTTTGTTTTCCTTTTCACTTTGCAATGTTTCTCTCAGGATCTCCTTATCTCGCTTTTCTGCTTCCAGCTCTGCTATGAGAGTGGCAATCTCAATGGTGTTCATAGCAGTAGACGCAGACGTACCTCTCCGCGGGGGCGCACCAGGCCCAAATCCTCGCTTGTAGCCACCATGGTGTCCCCCAAACACCTTGTCCAACACTGGTATCACTTCTGCCGGATCCTTTGACAGGTGTACTTCTTGTTCAATTGCAACCGTCTCTGCCTGGGTCTGCAAAGAAACATATTTTAGTATAAGAAAAAGCCAATATATTTAAGAGGTAAGACTCCACGTCTTAAGCATATGAAATGAATAATTACGATCACTTACGCATATTGCTGCCGTTTTTTCATTTGGATAGGTTCCGTCTTTCCTCGTATGAGCTAGGAGGTACGACTCCACGTAGCTGAATTCATCCTTCTTTCTGGCTTGCTGAATTGAAAACCAATTTCAGTCAGAACATTTGTAAACTTCAATCAGATATGCACATAAACAAAAACAAAATGTGACAATTACAGGCTTACCTCCTCATCATAAAAACGACTTAGGGACTTTGCCCCAAGAGTGTGCGTCGATCTCATTCGTGTCCTATTGACCTTGTTTCGTTTGGACATCTCCACCATCTTATCATCATTCCAATAAGCAATAAGTTTATCCCATGTTTCTTGACTGATAATGGAAATCAGATTTACTTGAAGTTCTTCTTCAGATTTTCCGTCGTAGTACGCCTTCTTAAAAGACGCCCGGTTATCTCTGATTATTTTTTGCAGAACCGGCTTGATAACTGTCATAGCGACACGCCGAGTCACCTCCTCCCCATTTTCATCGATGAATTTGTAGTTTTCCTGCAAAACACAAATCTTGAATGAGTATCCCAAAAGAACAAATAGTTTTTAGGTAAAACAATTAATTACTTACGTTGATATGTGCGAACCACGTAGAATATTCGTTATCATCGTAGTCTTCCCACTGTAGGTGAAGGGGAAAAAACGTTTCAGCCCGTGCATAAGTGCCCATCAACTTGGACAAATAGCTCTGATATTTCGTACTCATCTACCCATTCTTAATGGGTATATTCCACACACCTTCTGCAGGCATACATGAAGATGCCCTAGTGGGCCCCTACCGCTCCTGCTGACGCGTTCCTTGGGTAGTTCAGATTCCAAAACTACCTCCCTGTCATCTTCTCCTGCCTGGTCCTCAATATCTTCATCCGGATTTTGAGTCTCATCATATTCACCATCGCATGACATACGTTCCATGCCTTAATCTTCTACAGGAGGTTGGGTTTCTGAACCCTGTGCAGTGGCATGACTAGATGTCCCTATGAAATCAGAATACCACAATATGTTATATATACTAGATATTAGTATTAAAATTGACCTCAATATGAAGCTGTCTAAATGGCACGATTAATTTTGACCTGAACCGTCGGTCGAAGAGGAAGTGTACTCCAGAAATAGAACTCGAATGTCTACACAAGCTGGATAATTAGTTGTTGGATCAATACATAAATAGTAGAATCAATCAAAATCCAAGATATTCACAATAACAGTTAAAATCCTTCATGGCGGTTCGATCGAGTCTGGTGGAGGACCACGTCGCAAACGAACGTATTGACTCGTAGGTGGAGTCTCGATTGGTTGTTTGCCCTTCACTTTGTATCTCCTGCAATATACAATTAAAGCAGTTGTTACATTTATTACAATACATATCTGAAATGTACAGTTATGCCAAACAAGGATACCACGTAAAAATAACCTAACATACAATACGTTACATCCAAATCAGCCACGTCAACCCTTACGCCCTGACCAAGTTCTGTACGCACCCACAAATCCTCATATTCCGTATTGCACACATCCATCTGTCCCACCCCTAGATCTTGTGCCAACAACAATGTTTCATCGTATTCTGCACCTGAAGGCACACTACCCACTGTGATATCGACATAAGTGGCCCTTGGTTTCCAATGATAGATGACACTCCAATTTGGGTCAATAGGGTCTTTACAATAAAATACTTGTTGTTTTTGTGATGGAAAAATGTAGGGTTCATCTTCGTAACTTCGCCTTGTCGTATTAATTAATGAGAAATCATATTCATCTAACTTACAACTATTACTCTCTTTCGTGTCATATCAGAGATACTTAAACAAGCAGATGGGTGTCCATGTTCCCATGCACACCTCTATAATGGATTGTAGGACCCCATAAAAAATATTTTCCCCTTCTCCTACTTTTGCGATGCCACTGTTTTGAGAAATCCGTGAAATGTCAACAGACTCTGTCTCAAATTTGTATCCATTATGAAAAAACCCATTGTATGCTTTAGCTTCGCGATCGGGGCAGCTTCCTCCGGGTCAGCTGACAGATTTGTCACCTACATTTTACAATTAAAGCCAACATCAACTATGACGTTAAAGGTGGTGAAAAACGATAGAGTAAGTGGACAAAGACTAACTTACATTTGTTTGAAACCACTGCACAAACTGGTTGTGCTTCAATTTGTATTCTGTGTTCAGTCCAACGAGGACGCATCTGTCTCAAGTAATCTTTGTGTTTCCTAAACGCGATTCAAACTAAGTTATCTTAATACATTTTTATCACTAGAAAAGTACGAGGAAGTGAAAATAGATGGTTTAATATATACAGTATGGACTGCTGAGTTTGTGGACTGTTGAACAGTACAAACCGATGGGTCCGATACGCCTCCTCACTTCTAAGGAAATAAGAGTGAGCTGCCCCCAAAGGACCTTCATCGTATCGTACTGGTCTCGTAAACTTTGTCTCAATTCCCTCAACGTACCGAGTACAAAAAGTAGTTGCTTCCTCCATTAAATACTCTTCAGCAATAGATCCCTCTGGCCGGTTCTTATTACATATATAATTCTTCGACGTCAACAAATATCGCTCGATTGGGACTTCCACCTATTCTGCACCGGACCTGCTAATCTTGCCTCAGTGGGTAAATGAAGCGTCAGGTGGATCATAACATCGAAAAATGCAGGAGGAAAAATTCTTTCAAGCTTACATAAGATGAATATGATGGTTGCTTCGAACTTTTCAATTTTGTTCAGATCTAGCACCTTAGAACATAATTCTCTGAAGAAGGAACAATACTCATTTATGACTTTGCAGGCAGGCCTAGTAATTGATTTCCTCAAGGCCAACGGGAGGAGTTGTTGCATAAGAACGTGATAGTCATGACTCTTGAGCCCCACAATTTTCCTTTGTTGGACTTGAACTTGGGTGGAAATGTTCGAGGAGAACCCAGAAGGGAGTTTCAAATGTCTCAGAACATTGAGGAACCTCGTCTTCTCTTCCCTGGTCATATTGTACGAGGCATGAGGAATGATGACTTTCCCAGCTACTTTACGTGGAGGCTTTGGGTGGAGTGGTTTACGTATGTTTAGCCGCTGCAGATCTAACCTGGACTTTATGTTGTCCTTTGACTTGCCATCTTTCGGTAAAATGGTGCTCAAGATACTTTCGCATACATTCTTCTCAACATGCATGACATCTAAATTGTGACGGATCAATAAAGTGCTCCAGTATGGGAGTTGAAAAAAATGTTCTTCTTCTTCCACCCTACTGGTAAATGATGACCTTTACCTTTTCTCTTACCAAATGTAACATTGTCGTGACCTACCCATATATTTAAGATAACAACGCCTCAAATGTTTGGAGGAGAGGTTTCACGTTACTCAGTCACATAGAAAGACTATTTATCTGCTCGCCATGGGTGATTTTCCGGTAGGAATCTTTGGTGCCTCATATACCCACATTTACGGCTGTGGGGCAGATACATCGAACTAGTATTCACATGACATGAAGGACAAAATTTGTACCCCTTAGTACTCCAACCAGATAACATCCCATATGCAGGGAAGTCTGATATAGTCCACATCACCGCTGCGCGCATCTGAAAAGAAGACCCGATATGCGCAACATAAGTCGTCACGCCCGATTCCCACAACAACATCAACTCATCGATCAAGGACTGCAAGTACACATCGATATCATTACCTGGCGATTTGGGTCCATCAATTAGAAGACTCATAATGAAATAGCTCTGTTTCATTGCCAACCAAGGAGGCAGGTTGTATACAGTGACGATTACTGGCCATGTACTACGGCTAGACCCAATCCCAATTTTAAATGGACAGAAACCGTCGCTCGCAAGACCGAGACGAACGTTTCATGGATCAGAACTAAAAGTCGGGTGTGCGGAGTTGAAGTGCTTCCATGCAACAGCATCTCTTGGGTGAATCATCTTCCCTTCTTTAGTTGCAGGAGTAGTTCCATTCCATGCCATCAATTCTGCAATTTTCCTTGACATAAAGATCCTCTGCAGCCTCGGTACCAAAGGAAAATGTCGGAACACTTTAGTTGGCTTGCAATTTTTCTGATCTCTCGGTTTCTTTTTATCTGACCATCTTGACGACCCACAACTTGGGCAACTATCCAGATCCTTGTATTCATTCCTAAATAAGACACAATCATTTGGGCATGCATGAATTTTTACATAATCCATCCCGAAGTTAGCCATCAATTTCTTTGAATCATACCAATTTTGTGGGAGAGGTTTGTCTGCAGGAAGAGCGTCCTTGATAAGAGATATCACATCCGAGAACGACTTGTTTGTCCATTTGTTCAAACAATTCAACTGAAATAAGGTCATAAAGGACAATGTAGAGACCTGGGGAGCTGATGACCATCTCATGTCGTCCTGATTCGTTAATCTATCAATCAGTTGTCTCTGGATGGGTTTCACTATCTCTGCTCGTGGGGCATCGGAGGGGTAGGGCACCAGTGCAATCTTGCACAATTCAGTCATCAAAGAGGGAAAGTAGAGACCTGTCGTGATAATTGTTCCATATATGTTTATCTCGCTATGGATCAACTTCCCGATATCAATTGTCACACCTCTTAGAATGGCAAATAGCAGATATGCCCTGTCGATTGTAACATCCGGGGTGTGTGCCGATGGAATTACTCGGGTACAGATGAAGTTACTCGGGTACAGATGAAGTAGAACCACGCTTTGGCCTTCTGCTCCTTGTACCCACTTGATTAGGAAATCACATATTGTACCTACGACTTCCTCGACTGACATTTCTGTTCTAATTCTAGATAATCCGTCATGGATTTTGTATGTGCCACAGTAAGTGTTTATCATTTCTTTACTAAATGACACCGATGTCCAGTGTACCTTGCACGTTTTATAAGTTTTCCCTTCGACTTCCTCTTCATGTGCCTCAGCTACATTGGCATAAAACTCCTGCACCATGCCAATCACAGGGGATGATGGGTAAGCACAAAAATTCTCCCATCCTCGAGCCAAAGTTGCTGGGATGAAGACTGTATCGTTAGAATCCATTTTGAACCTCTCTCTAAGATCAGCCCTCGTCTGACTTCATTTTGTCTCCCCCTCTTAAAGACGGCAGTAGAGACATAACGATCATCTCCTTCGCCCATTGGTCTCTTCCCCTTGTCCTTGTAAGCAAGCTTCTTTTCTCTCACCGTTGTGGCGGCTGAGCTCAACAGTAAGAAAAAAAATCAGATGGGAAGAAAGCGAGGAAGCTTACCTCAAATACCTCTTTTGAGCAAGAATAAACCTTAGCCTCGCACAATTTTTTTCTCTTCGAATAACGGGAATCTTGCCGGGGTGGGGTTTACAAGTGCGATTGACCTTAAATCTGTGTGAGATAGCCTCAATTTTGCAAGTTTTACTCTTGGATTTAGCTTGGAAATCATTTTTCCTTCGATTTCGGCCGAGGTTTTGCAGAAGCCTTTCAGCGATGTTCTTGCCTAAGGTTAACACCTTAAGGCGAGATGTGGCGGAAGTATTTATAGTCATCATTTAAGTCACTCAGTGCCAATTACCGTCGAGACATTCTCGCGCCTTGTGGTTTCACTTAGCCGAGGTTTTACCACTACTGCCATGCCCCGTGGAGCCAGCAATCTTCGTATGGCATTGCGACGACGCTGGGAGGCTCGCACTTGACTATCATGGTGCCAGCCCCTTGACATGCAGACTTTGTGTGTGCTTTCCAAAATTTACCTCATTCTATCTCCAGAAATGACTGCCAGAATTATGATCTACTCGAGCAAACTCATAAATTCTCTCCATTTGAAATTGTGTATGGTTTTAATCCGTTAACTCCATTAGATTTATCACCTTTACCTATTTCTGAGCACATGAACTTAGATGGTCAAAAGAAGGCAGATTTTGTGAGGACACTTCATGAGAAGACACGCCTTAACATAGAGAGAAGGACTCAGCAATACATCAAACAAGCCAACAAAGGACGTCAAAAGCTTGTTTTTGAGCCTGGTGATTGGGTGTGGTTACATTTGAGAAAAGAAAGATTTCCAGCACAAAGACGCTCTAAGCTTCTTCCCCGAGGAGATGGACCTTTTCAAGTGCTAGAACGGATTAATGACAATGCCTACAAGTTAGACTTACCAGGTGAGTACAATGTCAGTGCTACATTCAATGTTACTGACTTAAGTCCATTTGATGTAGGTGACGATTTGAGGACAAATCCTTTTAAAGAGGGGGAGAATGATGAGGACATCAAGGCTACAGCAAAAATTGATCCTGATCCGGTTCAAGTTCCAATTGGTCCGATAACAAGGGGTCGAGCAAAGCGATTCAAAGAGGAGTTGAACAACCTTGTCAAACGTGTCATTCAACAACAAGATAATACATGTCTAAATGAGAGTGACCAAAAGCTTATTTTACTCATCAAGGTTGATCAGAAGACACCAACTCACGTTCCAGAAGCAGCAATGAATCAATCGAGCTGAAATTCACGTTCTAGAAGACTCAGAGGTTTAATCAGCTCTTTGAAGCCCAATTTGAGCTAAGAACGCCCATTGAAAGCCCGTGGAACACTCATTCACGAAATTAGGGTTTTTGAGGATTTAGTTGAGGGGTTTTTATTATTTTATTAATTACTTCTCCACTAAGGAACCTCAATTAGGAAAGTTTTGTATTAAGAAGTATTTTCGTTTAAATTCGTTTCTAGGGTTTCTTAGGAGTCCTATTAGAGTTTGAATATGAGTTTACACGTTTTATATTTGTGCCTATATAAGGCCTTTATGGAAAAGTTGTAAGGACAGAAAATTTTAACCTAAAACAAGCGTCAAGCTCGAGTTCTCTTCTTGGGTTCTTGAAGATACGAATTTTGAACTTATCAAGGTTTCTTGTGGCGTTCAACCTGACTTATCAAACGGATTCCTCCATCCCCGTTTGTGGCGTCTTCACTATACCAAGGTTCTTGCTTTGCTAAGCAACGAGTCGCGGTTTCGTGCATTCTTCGTTCTCTTGAGTTCTTCGTCCATCTTCGATTCTGGGTTGCGTCACATTGCTGGCGTGGTTCATATCAGTTTGGCATCAGAGCTTGGGTTATCAGGTGTGCTCTAGTCCTGTTCGTTTTCGTTGTTTTGTAGTTGTTCTTGTCTAGTTCTTATTCTTTTTGCTTCGTTGTTGAGTTTCAAAATTCGAATTCTGGTTGTCTTCATTATCTTTTTTCATTAGAGTAAAAAAAAAATAAAAACAAAATCGTATCTTTCTCTGTCTGTTCGTTTTTCCCTTTGAGTTTTCTTGTGCACTTGAAAAATTCGTGGATTTTAGAGTTTCATATCAATTCGAACTCTTGCACTTCTCTAACTCTTAGATTTGGGGTTTAAGACCAATTTGGACTTCACTTGCCTAATTCGTATGTTTCAAAGTTAAATTTCAATTAGGGCTCTGTGACTTTCCTAATTAGTGGATTTTTCAGTTTGAGATGAACTATGAGTTTTCTCTTTCCTAATTCATTGATTTTGGAATTGGTGATAAATTAGTCTTCTAGCACTTTCCTAATTCGTGGATACTAAAGTTTGAGTTAAATTAAGACTCTACCACGTGACTTTTCTTCTCAAAAAAAAAAAAAAAAAATTGTGAAAAAAAATTGTGAAAGAAAAAAAATGAGTGCAAAAAAAAGTGAAAAAAAAAGAAAAAAAAAAAGGAAAAAAAGGTGAAAAAAAACGAAAAAAAAAAAGAAGAAGAAGTACCAAGAGTCCGAAAGGGATAAGGAAACCTCTGGCACCCTAATCATGTGTCCACGTTTTGGAACAAAAGTGAGAGCAAATTCTCTTGTTTCTAGTCTTAGTTTGCTCAATTCACGTGTTTTACATTGTTTCTGCTCTTTTCAAGTCAAATTCACTTGTTTCTGGTCTTGTTTTGCCAATTCTCTTGCTTCTGAGTTGGTTTTGCTCAATTCTACTCCTTTCCTTGGTTTTTGTTTGTTTGGGCCATTGAATTGCTACTTGGACCTTTGATTGGTATTCAATTCGTTTCAAAAGACCTAAAGGAAAGACACGAGTTGCATCACAGAGAGAGAGAGAGAGAGAGAGAGAGAGAGAGAGAGAGAGAGAGAGAGAAAAAATTAAGTGAGATTACGAGATATTGAGAGGAGACTTTGCATACTTCATTGTCTATTTCTAATCATCTTTGGCAGGAGTAAGACATGTCTAACAGTTCAGGGAAGAACACAAATGAAGAGGGTCATCAATCCTCTGTTCCAAATTTGCAGATTCAAGCAATAATGGGAGAGGTGAGACGTATGTTGAGAGAGGAGATAGGAAATATTCATGAGAGGTTGGATAGAGTTGAAGAGAGAACACAACAGGGACAATCGCAATTTACGTCTAATATTCATAGAAGGAATCCGGCACATAGAAGAGAAGTAGAAGAAGTAGAGGGCTATGAAGGGGAGGAATTATTGGATGATTTTGATAGATTTTCAATAAACAGCCATAGAAGACGTGGAAGGGATAGAGAAGCTAGGAACCGGGTAGATAACAATTTGGGAAGTATCAAGATGAAAATCCCGACCTTTCAAGGAAGAATGATCCAGAAGCCTATTTTGAGTGGGAAAAGAGGATGGAATCTATTTTTCTTTGTCACAACTACTCTGAAATTAAGAAGGTAAAACTTGCTGCTGTAGAGTTTACTGATTATGCTCTTGTCTGGTGGGACCAATTGATTATTAATAGGAGGCGGAGTGGAGAACACCCAGTTGAAACTTGGAGTGAGATGAAAACAATAATGAGGAAACGGTTTGTGTCTAGCCATTTTTATCGAGATTTGTACCTCAAACTACAAAGTCTTCACCAAGGTAATCGAAGTGTTGATGACTATTTTAAAGAGATGGAGATAGCAATGATAAGAGCTAATGTTGATGAAGATAGAGAGGCAACTATGGCCAGATTCTTAAATGGCCTAAATAAGGAGATAGCAAATGCAGTAGAGTTACATCACTATGTTGAGTTAGAAGAACTGGTGCATATGGCGATCAAAGTTGAGAGACAACTTAAGAGGGGGGTAATGCGGCCTAGAACAGTTACTCAAAGTTCTGGTACAACTCCTTGGCGTTCAAGTTACCAACAAAAAGAGGACAACTCCAGCATGTCCAAATCCAAGTTTGAATCCAAACCAGTTTCTGCTAGCTCAAACTTCCAAGGTAAATCAGCTACTTCTTCTTCTCGTTCTAGTGATATTAAATGCTTTAAATGTCAGGGAAGAGGCCATATAGCTAGCCAATGTCCAAACAAGCGGGTTATGATGGTCCAAGAGAATGGAGAAATAGAATCGGAAGAGGAAGCTGAATTGGAAGATATGCCACCCTTAGAGGATACCCCTGAAGGTGATGAAGTGTGTGGAGCAGAACATGGAGAGATGCTTAGGTTAGTAGCACGAAGAGCCTTAAGTTTGAATGCACAACAAGAGGAAGAAGAAGAGCAGCGAGAGAACATTTTTCATACTCGTTGTTATGTGAAAGGCAAGGTATGTAGTGTTATTATTGATGGAGGAAGTTGTACTAATGTAGCTAGTACATCCATGGTGGAGAAACTGGGTCTCACAACACTCAAGCATCCTCGGCCATATAAGCTTCAATGGTTGAATAACAGTGGTGAAGTAAAGGTTACCAAACAGGTTGTGGTAGCATTCCTTATTGGAAGATATGAAGATGAGGTGACATGTGATGTGGTGCCAATGCATGCTGGTCATCTGTTACTTGGAAGGCCATGGCAATTTGATCGACGCGTGCAGCATGATGGCTTTACGAACAAATATTCATTCATTCTCAATCAATGAACAATCACACTTGTTCCAATGACGCCTAAACAGGTCTATGACGATCAAGTGAGTTTGCGAAAATCAAGAGAGGAGAAAAATCAGAGTGATCAAAAGAAAACGAGAGATCCAAAAGGAAGCGAGAGAAAAGGAATGAGTGAAGGAGATACAAAATTTAGAGAGCTGAGAGAGAGTTCAGCGAATGAAAAACAAATAAAAGAGATGGTTGAGAAAATAAGAGTTTTGAGAGAAAACATGAGAAGAAAATGAGTTTCTATCACGAGTGCTAGTGAGGTCAAGAGAGCATTTTGGCACAACAGCCCATGATTGTACTCTTGTACAAGGAGGCTTTTGTAAATACTAACCAACTTGACCCATCTTTGCCAAGTGTTGTTGTTTCTCTCTTGCAGGTATTCCAGGATGTATTTCCAGACCAATTACCACTAGGACTGCCACCAATTCGAGGGATTGAACATCAGATTGATTTCATTCCAGGTGCTTCAATTCGAATCGACCAGCATACAGGAGCAATCCGGAGGAGACTAAAGAGCTTCAAAGGGAGGTCGAAGAGCTAATGGAGAAAGGGTATGTTAGAGAAAGCATGAGTCCATGCGCTGTTCCTGTGATTCTAGTACCTAAGAAAGATGGATCATGGAGGATGTGTGTTGATTGCAGAGCCATCAACAATATAACGATAAAGTATAGACATCCCATTCCCGTTTAGATGACTTGTTAGATGAACTGCATGGAGCGTGTTTATTTTCTAAAATTGATCTTAAGAGTGGGTATCATCAAATTAGAATGAAAGAAGGAGATGAATGGAAGACTGCATTTAAAACTAAATACGGATTGTATGAGTGGTTAGTTATGCCATTTGGATTAACTAATGCACCTAGTACTTTCATGCGCTTAATGAATCATGTTTTGCGTGCTTTCATTGGAAAATTCGTTGTTGTTTATTTTGATGATATTTTGGTTTACAGCAAGACTTTACTTGAACATGTCTCTCATTTACAATCGGTTTTGAATGTACTTCGAGAAGAGAAGTTATTTGCTAACCTCAAAAAGTGTACTTTCTGCACCGATAAGCTTGTTTTTCTAGGATTCGTGGTGAGTGCAAAAGGCATAGAGGTTGATCATGAAAAAATCAAAGCTATTCAAGAATGGCCGACTCCTTCCACTGTTGGTCATGTTAGGAGTTTTCATGGCCTTGCTAGTTTTTACAGGAGGTTCGTAAAAGATTTCAGCACCATTGCTGCACCTCTTACAGAAGTTATCAAGAAGAACGTTGCATTCAGATGGGGAGAAGAACAAGAGAAGGCGTTCCAACTTCTTAAGCATAAGCTTACTCATGCCCCTTTACTTGCTCTTCCTGATTTTTCTAAGACGTTTGAAATTGAATGTGATGCTTCTGGTTTTGGTATAGGCGCTGTTCTTATGCAAGATAGAAGACCACTTGCATACTTTAGCGAGAAGTTGAGTGGGGCCGCACTTAACTACCCCACTTATGATAAAGAGTTGTATGCTTTAGTTCGAGCATTGGAAACATGGCAGCATTACTTATGGCCAAAAGAGTTTGTAATTCATACAGATCATGAGTCCTTGAAGCATTTAAAAGGTCAACACAAGCTGAATAAAAGGCATGCTCGGTGGGCAGAATTGATTGAGACCTTTCCTTATGTCATTTGCTACAAACAAGGTAAAGAGAATGTAGTTGCTGACGCACTTTCACGGAGGTATGTCTTAATCTCTACTTTGGATGCTAAGTTTCTTGGTTTTGAGCACATAAAAGATCTTTATCATGATGACCACGATTTTAATGAAGTGTATAGTGTTTGCGAAAAATCTGCAATGGGTAGGTTTTATAGGCATGAGGGTTTCTTGTTCAGAGAAAATAAATTGTGCATACCCAATAGTTCAATGAGAGATTTGCTAGTTCGAGAAGCCCATGGTGGAAGCTTAATGGGGCACTTTGGAGTTGCTAAAACTCTATCTATTTTACAAGAACATTTCTATTGGCCACATATGAAATGGGATGTAGAGAGGTTATGTGGGAGATGTATAACGTGTAGGCAAGCAAAATCGAAGGTTCAACCTAATGGTCTTTATACACCCCTTCCTATTCCTATTTCACCTTGGATTGATATATCAATGGACTTTATTCTTGGTTTGCCTAGGAGTAGACATGGGCGGGATTCAATCTTTGTGGTGGTAGATAGGTTTTCTAAGATGGCTCATTTTATTCTTTGTCATAAGACTGATGATGCTTCTCATATTGCTGATTTGTTCTTCAAAGAGATTGTAAGATTACATGGTATGCCTAGAACAATCGTATCTGACCGGGATGCTAAATTCTTAAGCTACTTTTGGAAGACATTATGGGGAAAATTAGGAACAAAACTGTTATTTTCTACTACATGTCATCCACAAACCGATGGTCAAACAGAGGTAGTTAATAGGACTTTATCCACTCTACTACGAGCTATCATCAGTAAGAACATCAAAACTTGGGAAGATTGTTTACCACATGTTGAGTTTGCTTATAATCGTTCGGTGCATTCTGCTACTAAGTTCTCTCCATTTGAAATTGTGTATGGTTTTAATCCGTTAACTCCATTAGATTTATCACCTTTACCTATTTCTGAGCACATGAACTTAGATGGTCAAAAGAAGGCAGATTTTGTGAGGACACTTCATGAGAAGACACGCCTTAACATAGAGAGAAGGACTCAGCAATACATCAAACAAGCCAACAAAGGACGTCAAAAGCTTGTTTTTGAGCCTGGTGATTGGGTGTGGTTACATTTGAGAAAAGAAAGATTTCCAGCACAAAGACGCTCTAAGCTACTTCCCTGAGGAGATGGACCTTTTCAAGTGCTAGAACGGATTAATGACAATGCCTACAAGTTAGACTTACCAGGTGAGTACAATGTCAGTGCTACATTCAATGTTACTGACTTAAGTCCATTTGATGTAGGTGACGATTTGAGGACAAATCCTTTTAAAGAGGGGGAGAATGATGAGGACATCAAGGCTACAGCAAAAATTGATCCTGATCCGGTTCAAGTTCCAATTGGTCCGATAACAAGGGGTCGAGCAAAGCGATTCAAAGAGGAGTTGAACAACCTTGTCAAACGTGTCATTCAACAACAAGATAATACATGTCTAAATGAGAGTGACCAAAAGCTTATTTTACTCATCAAGGTTGATCAGAAGACACCAACTCACGTTCCAGAAGCAGCAATGAATCAATCGAGCTGAAATTCACGTTCTAGAAGACTCAGAGGTTTAATCAGCTCTTTGAAGCCCAATTTGAGCTAAGAACGCCCATTGAAAGCCCGTGGAACACTCATTCACGAAATTAGGGTTTTGAGGATTTAGTTGAGGGTTTTATTATTTTATTAATTACTTCTCCACTAAGGAACCTCAATTAGGAAAGTTTTGTATTAAGAAGTATTTTCGTTTAAATTCGTTTCTAGGGTTTCTTAGGAGTCCTATTAGAGTTTGAATATGAGTTTACACGTTTTATATTTGTGCCTATATAAGGCCTTTATGGAAAAGTTGTAAGGACAGAAAATTTTAACCTAAAACAAGCGTCAAGCTCGAGTTCTCTTCTTGGGTTCTTGAAGATACGAATTTTGAACTTATCAAGGTTTCTTGTGGCGCTCAACCTGACTTATCAAACGGATTCCTCCATCCCCGTTTGTGGCGTCTTCACTATACCAAGGTTCTTGCTTTGCTAAGCAACGGGTCGCGGTTTCGTGCATTCTTCGTTCTCTTGAGTTCTTCGTCCATCTTCGATTCTGGGTTGCGTCACATTGTTACGTCACATTCTTCATGCTCACATCTCGTTTCATCAGAAATAACATGAAATCATCATGCATTTACCCATTTACTTTAACTACTGACTTCTGACTCACGCCTGCTTCTTATCCTTGTTATTTACAATGGAAGCATGGATCACCAAAATTGAGTCTCCTCTAAACTAAATGACTGTCTACTTCTCTTTTTCAAAATTGGTATTCACAAAAGGGCATGGGTTACCTCCGAAGAAGGACCAATTTTGTCTTTTGCCAGAACTACCAGGTTCTCTTCCAACCTGTCCTGGATCCAAAATTGTATTTGAAGTGACATTGTAGCTGACAACTTCCCCCTTTGTACTTAAGCTCTTCCCATTGACATTTTACACTGGTTTACATACTCTCTTAGGAGGTGAAGGCTCTTTCATCTTCATTTTTGGTGGGGGACTGAGTTCCTATTCCACCAGCCTTCTCAGAAGAATGATCCTCTCCTTCTTGAGCTCATTAAGCTCAATTAAGCATGGGTCCGAGTTGAATTCTACTTCTCCAGTGGCTTTACACCGCACATTTATCTTTAACCAGCTCTTCTCTTCATATGGAGGTTCTTCTTTAACCAAGCAGGGATCTAACTTACGAGATGAGATCTCCCTTTTAAGGCTTCTTCAGCCACTTCTAAATGGTTCTTCACTCTTTGATTTCCTTCTCCATTTTTATTCTTAGCTTGGGGCATAAACAAGTTGACTTCCTCTCCACTGACTTATCTCATGGTGATATTTCTTTCCTCTACTTCTATGATCACTCGAGTTGTAGCAAGGAATGGTCTACCTAAGATGAGAGGCATCCTTGTGTCTTCTTCCACATCTATCACCAGAATTCAGTTGGAAAGAGCAGTCCATTCACTTGCCCAACACATTTTCCAGAATACTCCTTGGATAGCTGATTGATCCATAAGCTAGCATCACTACTAAGAAACCATGTTCTGCCGGCGGATGGAATGTAATTCGCTGGTGGAATTTGATACGGCCGGCGGTAGTAAACGGCGCATCGGCCAAATCATGGGAAATCCGACCCAACTGCCGGCGGAATAAAATCGGGAAGCCAGATGTCCATCACATTCATATGGGCCTAATGGGCTCATATGAAATTATTGGGTCCCGAATTGAATCAGTACCTAAGTTCCCACGTCCCGTTACACGCGTAACACGAGCACATGTAAAACACATAACGGGCGACACCTCTTTCTTCTCCCGCCTTGGACTTCTACGAAATTAGTCATAGTCTTCTCCAGCGCGCGAACCTCTGCCAGCGTTCAGCTTCCGACCACCATCAGTTGAAGCACCTCCAGCATTATCTCCATGGCGCACGTTCTCCTCCGGCTGAAGTCCAAGCTTCCACAAAACCTAAGAGTTCGAAAACCCAGTTCATTCGAAGACTTTCGGGGTGACTTCTGGCGGTCTCCTCTGTGTTCCGGCCGACTTCCTGATGTCGAACTCCTCCGACCTCGTCGGTGTTGATGGAAGCCTCTTCCCCATCGCCACAAGTTAGTTAGTTTCTTGAAATTTTAGCAAAGCTTGCTTTTTAACCTATTTTAATTTGTGCATTCGGCTTGCTCAACTGTGTGCAGGTGTGTGAAATTCTAAGGTCTTCTCTTTTTTTTTTTGTGCGTTTCGATAACTTTTCCTATTACGATTGGCGACTGAAAATTGTTTCTTTTTTTTGGTGTTTTGATTGCTTTTCCTGTTTCTTTTTTTTTTTTGGTGTTTCGATTGGTTTTCCTATCTTTCTTTCATGTTTTTTTTATTCCTTTGGTCTTTAGTGCTGCTAAGGATTGGCTAGCTATCTCTACTATTTGCTAATCCAATTTGTAATCTATAATTTGCTTTCTTTCGCTTTTATGGGCCTTCATGTCCAATTATCATTTGCCTTGAGAAACAATTTTGTTGTACAATAGCACTTCGTTTTTTGCCAATGCATCTTTTAAATTAAGAATCATCAAATATAGCTTATTCTCACATCTATTTTCACTTTAAATTACGTCTTTGTTGTCAAATTCTGATATTTAGTTCTTGCATGGAGTCAAGGGAGTTAAAAACCCTTCGAGAGTTTTTCTAAATGAACTTTTTACATAGGGTCAGAACCCTTCTCCATTCTCCAAAAAACTTTAACGTATTTTCATTAGACTTATTCCTCTACATGAAGGAAGATTGTTGATGTCTAATTGGTTACTCTCAAATTAAAAAAACCACTTTTGCAGTGAATACTATACTGGTTTGCATGTGTGACACTTTTTGAAGGTTAATTACGTAGGGTCAGAACCTCTTTTTTTCTGGTTTATTTACGAATATAGCATGATTTTTTTCTTTGACAGGCCGTATGAGAAATTGGTGACTCCAACACGTTGGTTGACATTGCTTGGCTTTTCCTTAATAGCTGGAGTGGAGTTTGAGTAATTGATCAGGTAAAATTTTGAGTTACAATGGAGATATTAAAGTTGCAGTAATGAATCCATATAAACCCAGAATAGTATGTATGAGGATTTGTACGTAGGATATCCTTTTTGAGTGCTGATTGTTCTTACGCTTTGTGAAGCTGGGAGCCATTTTGAATAGCTTGTACGAGTACAATATGGTTCTCAAAACGAACGTGTTCATGCATCACAGATATTGATGCGATCTTTGAATTGTGAGGGACCAGAATTTGGATTAAAATTATTGAATTTTAGTTGCAGTGCTGATGTCCTTTGCTTTCCCACTAGCCACATCATGAACTATATATATAGAGTTGACCGTCAAAGTCCCAGTATTGCCCTCTAAATCTTTAGTGTATATGCCTGAATATCCAGATGTTTTGTTTGGTGGCAAAGAAAGATAATAGCTAAAAACGAAATTCTATCTTTGGTTTTCTCTCAAATTCTGTTTCACTCTTAAATTCTCTCTCTCTCTCTCTCTCACTTATCTTTCTATATTTATAATTTGTTTTAATGATTACTCATTTCTGATTAACTTGATAATCACAAGTGGGTACTATTATCACTCATCTTAATTTACAGCCAAATATACAGCTTTTCCACTTCTTATCTTCTATACCTTAACTTTTTAACTTCTGTCAGTGACATCACTGAGGATGACCAAGCACTCTAATTGAGGAATAGGTGAACTGTAGGGAACAAATACAGTTTCTTTGAATTCAATATAAGGTGTTCATTTGTACTTTCACTAGAAAAAAAATGGGCAGACCTGACGGTTTATGTTTAAAACCATCGGGTATGATAACCATAGATGTCGGTCCGGTCTGACCCAGTTGGTCCGGGTCGCTTAACAGGAAAACCCTCGTCGGAATTTCTTTACCCGATGGGTTTGGCTGACCGTCGAGTTAATGGTTTCACTCGACGGTCTGTCCGTCGTGCTATGTTGGTTTTGAACTTACGACGGTTATAGCCCGTCGTGCAACTAAACCTAATACTTAGTTAAAAAAATTTACCTTTCTCTTTTCTCTCAACGCGAGTAAAATTCTGTTTAACCTAGCTACTCTCCCCCGCGTGCGAAGTAACCGTTCATCGTCTTCGCCGAGGGCGGTGTCCGACGGCCAACGCCAGATTCCGATGGCAAACGCCACATTTCGACAGTAAACGGCGGAATCCGCTTGTGGAACAGCCCCAGATTGCATCCCAAGTTGCGTAATGAGTAAATTGTTTTTACTCTTCTCTCTCCCGCGTGCGAAGTTGTTGTTCATCATGGTACCGAAGGCAGATTCCGACAGCAAACGCCAGATTCCGACAGGAAACGGCGGAACCCCCTTGTGGAACAGCCCCAGATAGCTTCCCGAGTTGATTAGTGAGGTAAACATTTGTCAATTTTACTTATTTGCTTGATTAATTTTAGTTTTGCATTCTGTTTAATTAAGAAAAAAAAAATTGGGGTACTCCAAAGAGCGGTTGTGCTTAACGAAATACCAACACTTTTTAAAGAAAATGTATAGTTCTTTTTCAATTTATGGACAAAATTTGTTTATTGAATCAATTTTTATTTCACGACCCTTTTTCATGCTTTTTAGAGTTTTGGCCTTGATAAACCCGATTGAGCTTTGATGAAAGTGACTTGATACATAGATACAAATCCAAGTTGGGTTGACTGGATCCAGTTGTTTAAGTAGAGAGTAATGCTTGACGCATATTACTGTTTATCCACATCCACATTAAATTATTAGCTGTGTCCCACAACTGTCACTACTGTGAGAGGAATAAAGGTAATTTAAGGCGCATATTTGCTTGGTTTTCTTGGTTTATATCCTTTACCTCTACCATGCTTTTAAGGTTATATACATCAATGGATGACCTTGTCTGGTTATTTTACATGTTTCCTGTTGAATTTAAATATGCTTTGACTAATCACTTCAATCAAATATTTTGGTCGTATAAGGTCAAGTTTAATCTGTCAACCTATGCTTGTAGTATAGCATTTGACTGGGTTTCAGTTTTCAAGCTTTCTAATTGCCTGAGAGATGAAAATCCAGATACCACTTCCCAATAGTATAAACTTTGGAAATCTAGTAACTAGGAGATTTGGGATACTTTCACTAAAGAAGAAGAAAAAAAAGCTGGTAAGCTGAATAGAATTATCGAACACAAATGATCTTATCTCTTCATCTTATTACCTATTGAATTTTGATGCAGTAGAAGTACAATGCACATTCTGTTTTAGGTACCTTTACTCTTCAATACTTTGTGAGTCTCATCTCAGCTGGCTGGTTCTAGTACCTATAACTGTCCCCGTATATTGGTAACTACGTGCTCGTCCATTTGTCAGAAGAGAAAAGAAGTGACTTGAGGTAATTGTTTTCTTTCTTGTTCTAAATTCCAAAGACTCGTTACCCATTTTAGGCACAAATTAATTTAACAAATAGATGAAGTAAAATAAATAGATTTTTTGAGACTTAGAACAAAATTACAATTCCACTATATGTTAATAATTTATAAAGGCGTTGGACTGTCCAGTACTATAGGCTTGACCAACTGAGGCTGGATTATTTTTATGATGATGAAATTCAATTGGGGTAAAACTGTAAATGTGTTTAGTCAGTCAAAATTCTGTTTGAAAATGCATATGCCCAAGGTGATTCTATTTCACAGTTGATGAGGCTCATACTCTTAATTGTTGAACCCTAGTCACTTCTTTTCTATTCCAAGGAGTGGTGCTGTTTAACTTGGTCAAGCATGTGAACGTTGAAGCCGATTTACAGTTTGCCTTAAAAACTATAGCTTCAGTCGTATTTCCTTACTGAAATTCCGATTACACGATAATTTCTTGTGTTAGTAATAGGGTTATAGTAGCGAGGGACGCAAGCAAGGAGAGGGGTAGAGGGACATAGTGATGGATAGGATGTAATTGCTTGGACTTGTAATCTTGTAACAAATACTCATCATACATTTCATGTCGTCTGTAGTCGCTCTTTGAAAATTCCCATCGAGATGGACTACTTCAGTGAGAAGAAATGGATGTACGAGTATAGAACCAAGCCTGCTTGATGCCATCCAGACTTCGTGGGTGGAATCGATTACTTCATCGAGTATGCTAAACAGCAACTTGGGTTTCAAGGAAACATTCCAATGCGGTGTCCATGTGCCAAATGTGAGAACATACATTTCGTTGTGTGCGAGACCATCAAGTTCCATATAATATTAGAAGGTTTTACCCCACTATACAACACGTGGAACTACCATGGGGAACGACCAGGAAATGAACGAGAATACGTCCAGGTGGAGACGGGACATGGCGAAGAAATGAGAATGATGTTAGATGATGCATTTATGCAAGTTGGAGACGACAGTACAAATCCTATAGGTGATATCCCAGAATAGCGTAGATTCGAACAGGATGGAACACATGAAACATCAGCTTGAAAACCTAACACAGGATGTCAAATAAAATAGGTGGTGTGAAAAGCAACACTCCTCCCGTTTGAAAGGATTTCCAGTTTACCAAAACCCGGACATGGAGTTTGAACAGGATGAAGAACAAATCGATACAGAAGAGAGTGATAGTGAGTTTTAAAATCTTGTTTGAACATGTTACTGTAATGTAATGATTGAACTTGTTGGATGCACTCTCTAAATGTTTTGAAATGATTGAACTTGCTGTTCTTTTGGTTTATGTGAATGCAGAATTTCTCTCTTTAATTTTGTTCTATCAACTGCTATCTTAGTTAGTTTTAAATTTCTTGAATAAATGTTGTAATGAACCATTCGGTTTTGCATTACATTCACAATCAGATCACCCCATGGAGCAGCAAAGGAGTCACCGTCAGTGGGAAAACCAGGGAATCCCTCACCCTCTTTCAATCAGTTTTCAAATTTGAACATTGAGGACAGTGTTATATTTAAGTTTTGGGGGGAGGGAATTGCACATCTTGAGCTTTAAGCCTTAAGTGACTCTTTTCTATCTTACATGGTCAAGTTCTATGTCAATGTGAAATGAAGAAATAGCTTGTAACACTTTCTCTTATATTACTAAAAGTTAAGAATTCTCTTTGATGGGCATTGTCTTATAGTTGGTATGCGAGTGTATATCGAGCCTTATAATTTTTTTTCTCATCGCCTAAGTCATCTCCTTGGATTCAATTCTTTATTCTATTTCCTTGAAACTAGTTCTAGTCTTCTTAAAGTAAAATCTAAGTGCATAACCACCAGTCAAGCCACAAACCCTGCAGCAATGAGATAATTTAGAAATGATAAGAAAGTGGGGCAAGATATAAAATGACTCTTAGGCAAGCAAACACTCTTAAAGAAGACTATAGGAGGAACACACCATCAATCGGAATCTTAATGTTTTTTTATAAATAAGTGTTGCAATGATCTACTGATCAAATTATGGTTAGCAAGATCGAATAATCGACTCTCTGCATTAAGGCCTTTGCTTGAGGACGAGCAAAAGTTTATGTTTGGGGGTATTTGGTTAGTGGAAATTATGCTGCATTTTTAAGCCAAGTTTTGATATGATTGTGTTGCAATTTCACTATCTTTTGGTGTTTATTCTGTAAGAAAGTGCTTTGTAGTCACCAAACAACATCAGCAAAGAGAAAGAGCGGCGTCACATGGGGCCAGATGGGAATCTACAGGGCTGCGTGAAGAGAAGCAATGAACATGAAGCCACATGCCACACGAATGAGGAAAGTGACAAGAGGAAAAACGGCTAAGTGTCTGATGCCTAGGCGCCATCAGAAGGGTTCCACGCCATGTGGCTCCACGTCACTTATGGCACTGTAGAAAAATGGAATCTTCCAGACTCCCCTATAAATATGCGGTATAGCCACACTTTAGATATCGCGCTTCCACACCGCTGAGGGGGAGTTAGACTAAGAGTGAAGCAGAGCTACTTCGGGCAAGTGAAGGTGGAAGGAGTTCACAGAGAAAAGAGAAGTCTGTTTCCTTTGTTTTATCTTTATTCTTGCTCTCTATCATGTTTGTAATGCTAATGTATAGGGATTCTTCCCAATTCCAGACTATGTGTAGCTAAACTTCTTTTGCGGGTGAGTGATGTATTGTTATTTCTGGTTTGGATTCTTGTTCTTTCAACTATTTTTAGCTATTTTAGTGCAATCTATCTTTAATTTAGTGTAAGTGACCGTTGGGGAGTTTTTAACATAAAGAGATTGACGACCTCTCATTTTCATCTTGTCATTTCGTTGAGAGTGGAAGGTAATACGAGAGGATACCTCCACTCTATGTGTGATCCCCGAATCCAGTGTTATTGCATAGGGCAAATGAGGGGTGTTCCGACAGACTCAATGAGCTATCGGACACAGATGGTCGTTTAAGCTGAGCACATTTCATGGGCCCTTGATTTAGACGTGTGGCCATGAAAGACAATCAGGCTAAGGAGCAGGGCACGGTCGTATTGCCTCGAAAGGGGGTAACGAGTAGGGAATTCCAGACCCACTAACGTGCTATGTATTGCACACATTGCTCAATTGCATGAATCCGACCCTTAATTGCATGAAATCACTCCCTCCTACTTAATTTGGTTAGCCTCCCGCGTGGGTGTGTATCACTTAGGATTACTGTAATTAGATTGTTAGTATTCTTGTGTAGTTTTTACATTGGGATTCTGTGACATTCTCTTTAATTTTGGTAGTCAGATATAGTTGTAGAGAATTCATTGGTTAGTACGTAGCATAATCCTCGTGGGATCGATTAGGACTTATTTAGTATATTCCTTTGTATGACTCATGCCTTTGCGCGTGCGCAGAAGTTTATAAGTGTTGATTTAGCTGCAACTAGTGTATTGCAATTCAAATTTAAAACAGAAAAATTAAAATTCCAACTGATGGTTCATTTATTGAATGTGCTTCTTAAGAGCACTTTCTAACCTAAAATGGTTTTTTTTTTTAAATTTGCCCCACACTAAATCACTTTTATAGTTTTTCTCATTATGTGCTCTTTCCATTAGTCCACTTTCCATACACTTACGAATTCACTACAATGATTCCGTAATCTAATTTCAAACTCCACTCACCACTAATCGTAGAGAGATGATCCTAAGATCCTTACGAATTTTCTCGGTTGTAATGGGGCTAGGGACCAGGGTAAGGGTAAGTCAAAGAGGTTAATCATTGAAGTTTAAATCATTCAGCATGCACAACATAACCAAATTGAAATATTTGAAGCTCCTCTATCAATACAAATCTGCTCCCCCAAAGTTATGCCTTGGCCAATTTCTATCCAAAATTTCACATCACCCCTTTTTTGAGAATTCCAAGCGTTTATGGCATTGGGTCAGTCAACGTTTTGGTGTTTGACTTATTTTTTGCACAAAACTTGTTTTGCAAGTGTTTTCCCTTTTTTATACCCCAAATTGCTTTCACTCAATGCTCCTTAGGAGTTTCAACACCAACCTGATTCATTTATGCAATTTGAATGATAGGTCATGCAAGAAAAAGTTAAAAATTAAAGTATTCTTATTGGGTGGTTTTCCCTTTTTTATACCCCAAATTGCTTTCACTCATTGCTCCTTAGGAGTTTCAACTCCAACCTGATTCATTTATGCAATTTGAATGATGGGTCATGCAAGAAAAAGTTAAAAATAAAAGTATTCTTATTGGGTGGTTTGAAAAAAATGTTAGATTGAAAAATTTATAGTTTCCTTAGGCTCCAAATTTTACCTAAGGAATATACGTAGGTTGGCTTCAAAGGCCCAAATGGCCCAAACAGTTTGCCTTGAGCTTCATTCAAAGCTAGTTCTAGTAGGAAAGAGTGAAGACTAAGTGCATGCCAGCATTCAATCCACAAGTTCAGAACTAATGAGATAGCTATATTGGCAAGTTAGTGTGTGGCTAGTAAAAAAATTTAAGACTTGCTAGACTCTTTCATACAACCCTCTACTAAAGACCATCAACATGGAGTAGTTAATTTTGGTAATGTAAAAGAGTGTTGCAATTTTGAAAATCTTCATCTCATATTGAAATAAACTCAATCATGGAAAATAGAATGGGATAACGTAAGGCTGAGAATGTTATTCCCTTCCCCCAAACTTAAATGAAACATTGTCCTCAATGTTTGAATTGAAAAAATATAGATAGAGAGGTGGCTAATGGACTCCATGGTTCTGCTTGCAGTCGACTCTTGTTTACTTCTTCATGGGGCTCTTGGATAATTTATTGAAACTATAAAAGGATAACTACAATATTGTAACAAAAGTTATCTTGGGATAGAAGTTGGCATTTATAACCATGAAGGATAAAGTTGTTCATATATTCAAAAGGACAAAAACAGTACATAACTACAGTCATTTCAATAACTGCCTACAACAAAAAGCTACAAAGAACTACATTAACCTGGATTCTAAGTACCTCGGTTTACATCAAAATTTAACTCCAAATCCTAGGTGATACATTGTTGATGTCTCTCTATTTTCCTACTCAATCTACTCACTCTCACTTTTTTCAGTGGGATCCTCCTCCTGTGCTGTGAAATGTAACTTCGGTGGGTGGTATGAGGGGAAACCTCGCAATCAGATTTTCATGGAGGGTGCGTGAGTTGTGAACCAGCTGTACACTTCTCATATGTATCCTACATTGTAAGCCAACAAGTGAGTGATGTTGGCGACATCTTCACCCAAGCAATCCAGTTGTTCTTTGATTGCTGCCTAGGGTGGTTCATGCAGGGCTGATTGTGTTTCTTTGTCTTGATTTTCTTGTGCAACCGATCTAAGGATTTCTCGTTTATCGGCTCTTCTGGTTCTTTTATAGAGACGTCGAGGAGAGTGTTACTTTACTGGCTTGACAAAGAGTGATGATCAAGGACGGAATGTACAATCCCTCTTCCGTTGAAGCTCCACATCTAAGAATTTCATCATGAATCTTTTGACCTATATCAAATGGTATAACCCATCATAATGGTGTAAACCTCATGGGTCCTTTCCAAGGGAACCACAGATATGTTTGTTGACGGTAAAAGAAGGGCACAGACAAAGTAGAACCACCCCTTTGCCTCCACAGATAGCCTGACGGCCGGAAGATGCAGGTGCTCACTATCTGAAGACTACACACAACTCGTCGGGTGAGAACATTGTATGTCAGCCACTTCCTCAACCTCCACTGAATTGTTCTGCTTAGCCCACTTATTTTTTCCATTGTTGATTGGTTTTGGGTGGTGTTGAATTGACTCAGAGAATCTTTTTATCTCCGTTAGCCCTTTCTCGACGCCTAACGGCACCAGGTTCCTGCGTGGCGTCACCCCATTTAAGACCTTTTAGGTCAGTGACACCACGTTGCTTCGCCATTCTTCTTATGGTGTTGAGTCAACACCGCGTGCTGTCACCAATTTCCTCATGGCATCAGCCTGTCGGCTTGTGGCGCCAGTGTTGCAGCTGTGGCGTCACCTTAGTAGTTTGAATTATGTGGGGAGAGTGAGTTCCTTAGTTTTTCAGCTTGGTCTTGTCATGAAAACTTATATTCCTCTTCCAAGCTTGATTACTCAGTTTATTTGTTTAAAGTAATCTACCTCTATGCTCCTTCCAAAATCTTATTTACAAGTCATGGGTTACCTTTCAAGAAGCACCAATATTTGAAGTCGTTTGCAAGACACTCACCTGATTTAATCCTATCCCAGATCTATCTTATCGCAAGAAGGGGTATTCGTGATCACCTTCTTCATGCCTGGAAATGTCTACCTTTTTATATAGCTGCTCAAAGATTGATATGGATTCTTAGGTGCTGGAGATTGGTTTGGTGGATATGTGAATGGTGACAGAAGCTTTGTATTATATTTTTCTGATTGAACAAGTTTTGACACATCTTTCCTTTCTACTTGAGCCATCGCCACCAAGGGTATCTCGGGCCCAGTTCATGCTTCCTTTATCTTGGTCATCTAATGCCACTCATCCCTGTTTAGCCAATGACGTTCTTCATATGGCTGATTTCCCTGTTTTGTGTATGGGTCTACCGGCTCTTCCTTTTATTGTTCTTTATTTACTGCATCCTCCCTTTTTCTTTCCTTTCTTGTCGTAAGATTGCTGAATGTGATGCATTCATTAATAGCTGACCTCTTGATGAATTTACCTTTTACATCTTTCCACTTCAAATAGTGTTCTGGAGTTAGCTAGGAAAGGTCGCCCAAGGATGATTGGTGTCTGTCTATCCTTCTCTATATCCACTTTTAAAAACTTAGCAGGGTAGACAAATATCTTAACCTTGACTAGCACATTTTCTATTACTCCTCTGGGGTAGCTTATTGAACCATCAGCTAACATGATGTTTTACATCAGTAGGAAGAGGTTCAATTAAACCGAGCTTATTGATCCCCTAAATCACATAAAGCGTCCCTGATGATCTGAGTACCTATTTTGCAAGAAATGCTGAAACTTCCTGGGTCCTTCATCTGAGGGGAATGCTTCTTTTTCATACTATCGCTGCATTTTTCTATGAGGTTGGCCACTACTGATTCTTCTAATCTTTGTTTCCTAGCTAGAGCTTCCTTCATGAACTTCGCATAGCTAATCATATCTTCCAAAGTCTTCAAAATCGGAAGATTTATCGGAAGCTCTGTAAAGACTTCACAGAACTGTTTGGCTTCTTGTTCCTCCTTGGCATCTTCCAACTCATTGGGGACTAATGAGGGTACCCAAATTTTCTTTTTATGATTTCTATCTTCATGGACCTGGGGCAGCTGTTCTTCTATTCTTGACTCCAGGATGGGAGGGGGCCTGCCTTTATGATCAATGGAAAATACCTCATGAGAATGCTCTTTTAACTGACTCAGGAGTGATGGGTTTGACATTACCTTCTTTTCTTCCCTCAAATTTTCTTTGCGGGCCGTGTCGTCCTCTCTATTTTGGTCCACCAGAAGGGTTACTCTTCTTCCTCCCCTACTCCCATGCTTTTAGAAGGACTTGGAACTTCCACTTTCACTGAGGGGAGTTCTTCCCCTAATTGTTCTCGTTCCTAGTCCATTGTTTCCTTTGGATTTGGTTAGCTTCCTTTTTATCATTCATCAAAATTGCATTATATTTTTCGAGTCCTTTCCTTCTGTGCTCAGAATCTGAACTGAATTTCTTTTAAGAGCCTACACAAATTCCAGGTCATCCGAGAGCTATTTCAGTGTATTCTCCGTCTTTTTAAGAGGTTCATTATGACTTTCTACCAGTGTCAACTTGTCTGTGGTTGAACCGTCATTTTCAGCTTGCGGTTGACGACTACTACAGCTATGACATCATCATATTCAAAAAGATGGACCTGATTCGATGATTTACCATTAGTCTTGTCATTTGTCCTATATTGCTAGTCATGGCATTCACAACATGGGTAAGCTTAATGTCCGATTTTCTTTCACACGTGGCACTCCACTTTGGTGTTTTTTTTTAATATTCTTATCAGATTTTCTGGTGCTGATCTTCTTCTTAAAGTCCCCTTTGTTCTGTCCTTTCTGGGGACCCTTCTTACACTCATTCTTACACTTATTCTTACCAGATTCAATTAGATTAGCTTTATGGCCTGTAACTGATGAGGAGTTTGGATTATCTTTGAGGCGATTGGCTTCTTCGGTTCTTATATGGCCTATAACTTCTTAAAGCATCATTATTTTCTTTTATGTGTATGAGTGTGTTTTATAGTCGTTCCAAGACAGTGGGAATTTATCCAGCAAGGCGTCAGATTGGAATATATCATTTATCTTATAACCTTCACTAAGTAATTCTAAAATTATATTTTTATAATCATGTAGTTCTTCCATGATAGGTTTGTCGTCAACCATTTTGAATTCAACGAATTTTCCGGTTATATGTTTCTTCTTTCCGACTTCATCTCCTCCATATCATTTCTCCAAAATGTCCAAAATTTCTTTTGCTGATTTCATGTTTACAAACAAGTGAATAAGGTTATCTTTCATGCGAGTTATTATCTCACAAATGTATTGTCCCTCTCATATTGGCTTTTGCCTCAAGTTCTGAAGTCTTAGTTCTAACAGTAGCTGGTGTGGTAATAAGCATTTCTGTGGAGGTTCCACCCACGTCTGTCTCAGGAGGTTCTGATAAGAAGACATAATCAACTTCTAATTACCTAATGAAGATATAAATAAATCGGGACCACAGTTTATAACTCGTTCTGTCTTGTAATTCAAACTTAGACAGGTCAATTAATTCTTTCTTTCCCTTTAGGAGATTTATGTAAAATAATAAAATTGGATAGGGTTTTTAAATTGTTGCCCCTAATGGATAAATATTATTCAATCTCTAAATTATCAGAATCTTACACTTGACTAAAGAAATCAAATTAATCTTAATCTTAAAGATTGGAACAACAAACTGACCTGAGGTACATTCCAAAATTTGATAGTGCTGCAAACAGTCAAAATTATCACAAGGTAATAATTTTAATCTAGAAAATACAAGTAATTCCACAACAACATAATCTGATTCAGAATATTTATATTTTTTCATCTAATCAACTTCCTTCATACAAATTCGAATATTTATGTAACGAGCCAGTCCTAATTCTATAATATCTTTAACAGTAAAATCTATTTCTAAAGAAGTCTCATTCATCTATCAATTTTCAGAAACTATATGAACAAAAATAGTAAAGTAAATTACATCAAGGTTTATAGCATTCAAATAACCACAGAAGAGTCCTTAGACTTAAATGTGGAATAGCATTCTGACTAGAGAAACAGTTTAAATCTGAAATCGTAAATCTCAACCAACCACAAATGATTAAACGTCAATTAGACTGACTCTATTAAGGACCATTAGAGAACTTGAGTCTACAGATTCATCTACACAAGTAGTCATTGCATCTACAGGCTCTATCCCAGATAAGGCAAGCCGTGTCATGATCTAAGGCAATCATTACAATTACCTTATTGTGTAAAATTCCGTAAAGATGTATTTCTTAAACAATAAGCTTCTGAGTCAGTTTCCTAATGTGACTCGGAGATTCCTGTAACTATATGTACACGTGAAGTCTAAGACATCAATAAAAATTTACACACATTACATGGTATCAAGCCAACCCTAGGCACATATTCTAGGCTGACATCTTCTTCCTTTCTGGACGACTTCCTTCATAGTTTCTTCATTGTTGAGCTTCTCTTAAGGCCACCGACCAATCCACTTCTTCCTCTTTAACTCCATTCATCCTCAATAACGAATCTTCTATGGTCCCACCTCCCCACGGCCTTGTCTTTGATCTTGGCTCTATCCATGGCCAGTTCAACCTCACCATTTCCAATATATCGCATTGCATTTCCATCAAACTCGATCGCCAGAATTATTTGCTATGGCGCCAGCAGATGCTTCTGGTCGATGGCTCAATCACTCCACCAAATCAGTGTCTCTTTAACGATGACTCTTCCATGCCAATTACGATCTTGCAGTATAGTCAGTGGTTCCTCATTGATCAGACAATCCAATGCTGGATCGTCGCCACCCTTTCAGAGACCCTGCTCGGCCACACTCTCGGCCTGTCGACTGCTCCAGCCATGTGGCAAAAGCTGAAGACAGTTTATGTATCAACCTCGCAGTCTTGACTTAAAATCTGTGATTTCAATTACAGACTCTTTGCAAAGGGTCTCTTTCAATGTCTGCTTATCTCGAAAATAATAAGAAAACTATTGATGATCTCCCTTATTCAGTACAGACCCTCGACGACCAGACGATCACCCATTACGCCGTTTCACATCTCAGACAACAGTTCGAATCGTTCATCCAGTCTGTCATAAGCAGAGATGAGACCCACAGTTTTGACTTGCTGCAGAATCTTCTTCTCACATAGGAGCACCACATTCAAATGCAGCAACAGTTCAATCAATTTGATATTTCTGATTATCAGCCTGCTAATGTTGCTGCCAGAGGAGGTCGAGGTTGCTCCTCACCCAGGGCCCATGGTCGTTCTAATCGTGGCTAAGGGCAACAACTTGGTGGATCCCAAGGTCACGGTCAGCAAGACAGACCTGACAATGCACCTTGCCCAACGTGCGAGATATGTCAAAAGGTTGCTCATCTGGCTCTTCAGTGTCGCAATCGATTTAATCTCTCATACCAACCAGCCAGTCCTCCCCCTCAAGCCTATTCGGCACAGACTGACCCAAATCATGACTCGGCCTGGTATATTGACTCCAGTGCTAGTCATCAAATCACTTCGGACGCCTCTCAGTTCGCGGACAATACACCCTACACAGGTTCGGACCAAGTAATTCTAGGAAAGGAATGAGGTTTGCCATTTTCCACTGTCAGTTTGCCTATTTCCACTGTCGCTTCACTTCCTTTGACTATTTCAGTTCATCTTCGCAATGTTGCCTATGTTCCGACCTCTCTCAAAAATCTCCTCTCAGTTTTTCGTCTTACTTTAGACCATAATCGCATTGTTACTTTCTCCTCTAATGGTTTTTGTGTACAGGAAGCCAATTCGAGACGCATCCTGCTCAGGGGACTGAATAAAAACTGTCTCCACGTCATCGATCATGCTGCTTCACCAACCTATTGCTTTCTGTCAAATCTTCTTTTTCGTTTTGGCATAAACGTTTAGGTCATCCAGGTTTTTCTATTTTACGTAATGTACTTAGGAGTTTGAATATAGAAGTCTCTAATTTCAATAAAATGGCATCTTGCCCTAGTTGCTGTGTGACAAAATCTATTTCTTTGCCATTTTCTGTCTTTTTCGTCATCTCTTTCTCCTTTCCATATAATCTCTGACAAAGTGTGGGGACTAATGGTTTCAAGTATTATGTATCTTTTAATGATCATTTTAGTCGATTTACGTGGCTGTTTTTGCTTCTATCAAAATCCAAAGTTTATTCAGCGTTTCTGAAGTTCAAATCGTCTGTTGAAAATTTATTTAGTATGAAAACAAATATATATTCAATCAGATGGTGGATCTGAATTTTTCAATTTCCTATTTAAGAAGCTTTTGTTGTCTTGTGGAACAAACGTCAATGCCAAAAGAACATTGGGATTTGGCTCTTTCTACAGCCACATGTATCATAAACAGACTTCCCACTCTTGTTTTATCTTCCAAAAGTCTGTTTGAACTTCTTTTGGGGCGTAAACCAGATTATTATTCTTTGCACATTTTTGGGTGCCTTTGCTATCCTTATTTTTGACCTTATGTGTCTCAAAAACTGGATGACCGATCTGCTCAATGTGTTTTACTTGGCTATCACCCTAATTACCAGGGATACAGGTGTCTTCGTGTTCCCATAGGTCGCAAATACATCAGCCGCAGTGTGAACTTCAATGAGATGACGTTTCCATACTCCAAGGCAGTCTTGCTGCCAACTCCATCAGGCGAGTCTTCCAGGACCCTACCAGCTAAATTGCTTCCTCTTCCTAAGAAGATCCGGTGATCTTCCTTCCTGTCCCTCCCATGGGCTGACCAGAGTCTCCCTTCCCTTTGGTCAGCCAGTCTCTCTGCACTCCTTTGCAGCCCGAAAATGACCAGGTCTCCAATTGTGTACCCGAACCAAATGTTCCTTCTCCAGTTACTTTACCTCCTCCAGAACCTTCACAGACTGCTCGTCCCAGTTCTCCGTTTGCTAGCCATCGCATGACCACTAGGTCTATGACTGGGTCACTAAAACTAAGAATCCTCGTGTCATTTTGTCATCCGTCTATTCCACTCTCCTCCCCAGTTGAGCCAACATGTTACTCTCAAGTAGTCAAAACCCAGCACTGGTGTGAAGCCATGCAAATCAGATTTAATGCTTTATTATCTAAGTATACATGGAGACTTCTTTCTTTGCCACAGGGGAGACGCCCTATAGGTTGCAAGTGGGTGTTTCGGATTAAAACAAAACCTGATGGCAGTATTGACCGCTACAAAGCACGTCTTGTAGAGAAAGGATTAAATCAGCGGGAAGGGTACTTGCACTAGCTGTGAGCAAAGGGTGGAGCAACAAACAATTAGACGTTAGCAATGCTTTTCTGAATGGCGAGCTTGCCGAAGAGATTTATATGTCTCATCCTCCCAGGTTTGTTGACACCACTCAACTGAATGCAGTTTGCTTTCTTCAAAAGTCCTTATACTATTTAAAACAGAGCCCCTGTGCATGGTACTATCATTTGACTTTGTTTCTACTTGAACTTGGATTCGTGTTATCCAAGGCTGATTCCTCTATGTTGTATCGATATAGTGCTGGTTCTATTGTATATATTTTGGTGTATGTGGATGACTTAATTGTTACAGGGGACTGTCCATGAGCTATGTCTGCTATTATTCACAGCCTCCGGACTGAGTTCTCAGTCAAAAATCTTTGTCCCTTGCATTACTTCCTCGGCATCGTAGTCACCCGCAATACAAATGGTCTTCACCTTTGCCAGTCCAAATATGCAAATGACTTGTTGCATCGCCTTGGACTAGCCGACGTTAAGCCACTCTCTACACAGTTGCTGCTGGCTCAAAGTTGTCCATGTTTGAAGGTGTTCTTCTACATGATGCATCTGAATGTCATTCTACAGGTGGGACACTTCAGTATTTGATGCTAACAAGACCAGATACACAGTATGCAGTAAATCAAACATGCCAGTTTCATCAAGTTCCTACTGATGTTCACTGGTCGTATGGATTTCTTATTCAACCAACTCGGGATGTAGGCATTGACGTTTATTACGATTCTGATTGAGGTGGCTGCCCAGATGATCGACGATCAGTCACGGGCTTCATTATGTATCTTGGGGGTTCTCTCGTATCTTGGTAGTCTAAAAAGCAAGCTAGTGTAGCCGCCAGTGCTGAGGCCGAATACAGAGAATTTGCCATAGCTGATGCAGAGATGTCATGGATTTTTCATCTATTCCGTGAGGTGCGAATTATTCTGCGGGACCCTCCTATCCTATGGTGTGATAACCTGTCCGCTACATATATTGCGGCCAATCCTGTTTTTCAGGGCCGCGTCGAGCATGTAGAACTTGACTATCATATCATTCACGAACGAGTGTGCAGTGGATAGCTCCAGGTCAAGTTTGTCTCCACCCAAGATCAGGTACTTGATATCTTCACCAAAAGCTTATCTAGAGGGTAGTTTAGCCGATTTTTAATCAAGTTTTACATCTTTCCAAAGATGCAAATCTTATGGGGGAATGTTAGAACGTGAGTCTCCAGAATCATCTACACAAGGAGTCTTAGCTTCTATTGACTCTTTCCAGATAAGGCAAGCCATTTCATGATCAAAGGCAATCTTCACAATTTCCTTATTGGGTAAAATTTTGTGAAGATGTATTTCTTACACACTAAGCTTCCGAGTCAGTTTCCAAATGTGACCTGGGCTCTCTTCTTCCTCTAACTATATGTACACGTGAAGCCTAAGAGATCAATAAGAAATTACACACAATATAGAGTGGATTAAACTAAAACAAAGATATAACTAAGGAAGGATGAAATAAACAACTATAATTAAATATCTATATGCTTAACTCTTACAACAGAAAATAAATCCAAATTTGACTATATAATTTATCAGAATATTTTCACTGATTCAATCACATACAATTTAAAATTGCAGAAAAAGTGTGATACACATGTATGCATTAAAGAGTTTTACTAATATACTATCAGGTATTCAACATAGAGCATGAAAAATTTAATTAATTAGAATTAAATATAATTTTAAATTGAAGAAGAAGACTTATCCGACAAAAGAGTGCAGTGTACGATTCCCTCTATTTTTTGGAAGATCCCTCTCAAGCTTCCGTATCGTGCCCTATGGATAGCGATGCATAACCATTAATTGACTCTCGAACGTGGGTTCAGATAAGATTCGGACCCTCCTGATCTTAGTAAAATGTGTTAGAACGCTGTCATTTACCCAACAGTAGGCACTTTTTTTCTCTCAGTGCACTAGTATTCTTCCTAGAGAAAGCCTTTCAGGTTTCACTTCCTGTACTTTTAATGAATTATTTTTTTCAACTCTTTAATAGATTTATCCTCCTTATCAGAATTTTGTAGCTACACAAGGTCTGTGATTTTAAGTTGATTCACAGTTGATCTTATGCCACAAAATGTACTTATGTAGTTTTTAGATGTTGTGATCTTATGACTTGTTTTCCTCGAGTGCCGTTAGAGGTTGTATGATTTTTAATTTATAAATTATCCTTACAAAAAGGTTGTTCATTTTCTTTTTATCTTTGTCATCACAGAAAAACAGACCCTTTTCTGCTTCTATTATCTCCTTTCCGCCAAATAAGGGATAATGAACCCATTTATTTCTTGTTTGTCTATTTAGTAATAGAAAATTATGTCATTACTGCCTTATTTTACTTTGGGGTTTTACATCCTGACATGGCAACAGTTGGAGGTCCATGTAAGAGAAAATGTAAGGTTTAGGGTTTACTCATAGTGTAAGAAGATGATATTTTATTTAAAAAAAATATCGACGATTTTATCTCGGACTTTATCTCTTACATGACTGCAAGGTGGATGCCACCTCAGGATGTAAACAGTTGCAGTAACACTTTGCGATAATCATATCACCACTCTTAGTAATATTCTTTCCCTTTTCTCTTCAATGATGTGATGGATCAAGCTGTATCACTAACATAATTGTATCTCAAGCAGAATGAAGGAAGCAATCTGTGAGAGTGGTTTTATAATCTTGACAGAGCAAAGGTTTTGGTTTTCACTTCTTGTGAATTCATCAAACAAAGAGATTGTAACGGGAAGATGGATGAGAGAATACAACGGGAAGATGGATGAGAGAATACAACATGAACAGCGGATCACTCCCTTGGAGCGTCTTCCACATGTTGATTTTTGTTGTGCGTATGGATCTGCTCGACTTCCGAGCAGCCCAAAGACAGTATTTAGCAGCCAGTTTTATTTCCTTCCATCATAAACTGTTGTTTTAAAAATAAAATGATGACACCTTTTTCCATTTAAAAGTTATTGAATGGAAATCATTACCATTCTTTGAATGGAAATCATTACCATTCTTTGATTGGTTTGTATCTGTAGTAGTGTACTTTATTTTCCCATCCAGGCAACAACCATGGTGGATTATAAATTGGATGTTTCAGATCCCTTTTGTGACTTTCTGATGTTTTCTACCTTTTGTTATTTCTCATCTATATATAAAAAAAATACTAGTACGATTCCATCGTCTTATAAGTGAATTTATATATGTATAGAATCATGAAAGGAACAGACAACATTACGCTTCATGGATGGCACACCTTGGTCCAACAGTGGTTCGTTTTCCACTCTCACTAACTCTCTCCGGTAGAGTCAAACATGAGTAGCTTACTCTTCTTGTGGCTGGGAAAAGGTTACGCAAAGTTGCTGATAGAAATGGAGTCGGTGCGCATTTCAACCCGTTTGTCATATTGGGTGAGAAGGTACTACCCTCATTCTACTAGGTCTAATTTTTTTCATTTGCAGATGAGAATTGTATAAATGTTACCATGGGATTTGTTTCTTGTTTTCAAGTCATGATCAAGTACGGGGTAGTTTGCATGCATGATTTGATTCAGGATATATTGAACAGGGAGAGGCTTTATATTAGTCAGCGGTTGCAAAAACCAGTATGTGGAGGTCTGGTATCCTTGTACGAGTTTAATACATAATGGTGTACTATATGTGCTTTGTATTTATGTTACTTTCTATACTTATCTCTGTCGTTATGAAATATCTTCTTCTCCTTATAAATTTGTCTGTCTTGATTTTTGGTGATATTCTGGGTTTTGGTTTCAAGTATGTTGATGAAATTCATAAGGAAAGAAAAAGGTTTGAGTTGGTTATTGGAATTTATTGTGTCTATTTTGGGTTGAGGCTACTTGTGTCTTCGACATCTACTTGTTGCAACTAAACCTCTTAACTAGCCGCCTGAGCATCCACCTAGCAGTTTTATCATTTCTCTTATGCCAGCATAAGATTTTTTTTAAATTGCCAGCATTAGATATATTTTTGAGATTATTATCAATTTGACAGCTGGATTATTTGAGCAAGAGTTGTAGACTTTAATTATCAAATGCTATTCTCTGATCTAGATTGAATTTTTTTGAGCTTCGATTTAAATTTTCAGCCTTCGTCTTAGTTAAGGCAACTTGCCACTGAGATTGGGGTTGAGATCCAGAGAGATGAGAGTTGATGTAGAGGGGCAAGTCAAACTCGTGGGATTCGGGGTGCAAGCAGAAAGTGTTGAAGATGAAAAGTCTCGAATGGCTTTTGCGATTGGTATGGAGGGGCAAGCTGGAAAAGAGTCTACATATTTAGAAGCAGCAGGTTTGCAAGCTAACGAGCTGAACTCATGGAAATCAGGTTAAGCTCGTACATATTATCAAGATTCAAGTGGAACTCAAACTTAGCCAAGCCAGACTGTTTGTGAGCCAACTCAATTTGATTCCAAATATTACTTTTAGTTGGAAGCTACATCGTTTTGTTTCTTATTTTTTACTGTACATTATTCTTCTCCCACCTCCTCTTAACCTGGTGTGGATGATTTTAGCTTATAATTGATCAAATTAAAAGAAATTAGTTTATTTGCTGAGATAACATGACACTATGATGTAGAACGAGGGAAAACAATGGCTAGACAGAGGAAGAAAGAGGGAGAAAAGGGAAAAGTGAAGAAGAAGTTTCAATATTTCATAGTGTCAATTTAAAATAACCATGGCCTAATCGAAAAACAACTAATAACAATTTGTTTCTTAATAAAACACAAACTAAATAAGGTATACAAAATCAAACCACCCTCAAATATCCTAATTCAACACTGATTAGGACTGTAAAGTCTGGTTTTTGCGCCTAATAGAAGTGTCGAGATTCTGTACAACAAAATTCCAACCCCCCCCCCCCCCCCCCTAATAGAAAAGAACTCAACTCTGGTTTGTTAAAGTGCAAATAAGAATCCCACAAAGCAGGGGCGAGCTGATGTATTTCATCTTTTAGTGATCCAATTATCATAAAATGAAGGACGATCTTTCCAAGACAGAAGGAATTTGCGAACACCTCCAATCAAAGAAGTAACGTATTTATCATCAAGAGCATCCACAATCACATCTCTCGGAGGAATAGGTTGTGTAGGCAATCGGGGAAGCAAAACTGAAGAGGGACCTACAACCATAGAAGAAGGCAAAATGGGAGACTCAAATGTGCTTCGGTAAGCAAATAAATCTGCCACATTGAATATAGGATTGATAGAGAAATTAGGAGATAAGTCAAGGAATATGCATTGGATCCGAGTCGACGTGTAACTGGAAAGGGACCAATGGAACAGGCAAGAAGTTTCTTTATGGCATTTGGTGGAAAACATGCAAGGTTAAAACGAGCCATAACATATTCACCAATCTGAAATTCCTTAAACCAACGATGTGCATCAGCAGAAAGTTTATAATTTTCATTACTCAAAGCAATTTTTTGTTTTATCTCAAAATGTACATTATGGATGTCTTCAGCAAAAGTGTGGGCAAATTCAGAAGGCCGATAGGTTGGGGTAGAGTAATAAGGTCAACAGGTTGTTTTGGTGATATGCCATAGATAATTTCAAATGGGCTTTTACCAGTGGTACGATTGACAGAGTTATTGTAAGCAAACTCAGCTATGGGTAAAATGACATCCCACGTCCAGGGCTTGTCCCCAACCAAACAGTGAAGCAAAATACCCTAAACTATGTTTATTCACCTCCGTTTGACCATCAGTCTGTGGATGAAAATCAGACAAAAATTTCAATTTGGTACCAAATAATTTCCAAAGTGTCTTCTAAAAGTAGCTAACAAATTTAACATCGCGGTCAAACACTATAGTCGAAGGTAGGCCATGTAAGCACACAATCTCAATAGAGAACAGTTTAGCTATATAGGATGCATCTGTAGTCCTACAACATGGAATGAAGTCAGCCATTTTGGAGAATCGATCAACCACTACAAAAATAACATCATGCTTTGTAACAGTCTGTGGTAACCCTAAAACAACATCCATACTATGGTCACACCAGGGGGAGTGGGGAAGAGGGAGTGGAGTATATAAACCAGTGTTTTGTTTCCGGGTTTTGCTTAATTGACAGGTACGACACTAAGAGACAATTTGAGCAACATCCTTTTCAGAGAAGGCCAATGAAAACAATCCTCAACCAAGGCAATGGTCTTATCTCGACCAAAGTGACCAGCTAGTCCTCCTGCATATAATCCCCACACCAAGAAATCTTGGAGGGATGTACGAGGAATACACAATTCAGTACCTTTTAAGAGGTATCCATCCTGGAATAGAAATCCCACATGCTGTCGGGATAGAGCGTCGTTGATATCATTGTAAATCATACCAAAAGGTTGGACAACTGGGGTATTCATCACGGATATACTCGAACCCCGTGACATGAGTGGTATGGAATGGAGAACAAGGGACATCCGGCTAAGAGCAGCAGCAACTGTATAGTACTGGTTCGTACAATGCTTATGGACAAAGATAAAATCTTGAAGAAACTCAACCCACTTTGCATGTCTATCACTTAAATTGCACTGGGAGTTCAAGTTGTGGAGGGCTTGATGGTCTTATTAACGTACAAATTCCTTAGATAAAAGCTAAAAGGGCCGGTGACGGAGAGATTAAACCACCGTATAAAATTATTTATCATAAGTAGAGTAGTTTGTTTTGCCTCATTAAGTTTCTCATTGAAGAACGCTACAGGATGAACTTCTTGACTGAGAACGCCACCGATTTTCATACCCAACACATCACAAGCGACCTCAAAGACTTTAGATAAATCCGGGTGGTGCACCAAGGGGGCAGTAGTGAGTTTGTTCTTACTTTCAAGGAAAGTCTTATGGGCAGCAGTTGTCCACTTAAATTCTCCCTTTTATAGGCACTCAGTGATTTGTGTAGTCATAGTACTAAACCCTCTAATGAATCCCCGATAAAAAGATGTTGACCCATGAAAGCAACGAGCTTCAATCGGAGTAGTTCGAATAGCCTTAATTTTATTGGGGTCAGTCGCAATTTCTTAAGATCACACAATGTAGCAGAGAAAATGGACCCCACTTTACAAAAAGGCACACTTCTTGAGGTTTGCATATAATTTTGTGGCTCTTAGAGTAGTCAGGATTTAACGAAGATGGTTTACATGCTGCCCCTCAAATTTATTGTAAATCAAAATGTCATCAAAGTAGACCACAAGGAATTTACTAATGAAAGGACGAAAAATGTCGGTCAAGACTCTCATGAAAGTGCTTGGGCCATTAGACATACCAAAAGGTATTACCACCCATCCATAACACACATCCTTAGTTTTAAAAGAAGTTTTCCACTCATCACTTGGGCGAATTATAATCTGGTGGTATCCACTCCGTAGATTTATCTTTGAGAACACTTGAGCACCGGCTAGGTCATCGAGTAAATCGTCTAACCGCAAGATGGGGAATCAATATTTTACAATGATTTTATAGATAGCTCTATTATCCCCATACATATGCCATGATCCATCTTTCTTAGGGGTTAACTGGACAGGAGCTGCACAAGGACTTAGGCTATGATGACTAAAACCTTTCTGCTACAGACCCTCTATTTGCCTATTCAACTCAGCTCACTCGGTGGGGTTCATCCTATAATGTGGAAGGTTAGGCAATTGGGCACCTGAGGTGAGGTCAATGGCATGTTGGATGTCTCTCATAGGGGGTAATTGATTCGGGAGTTCTTCTGGCATGACCTCTTGAAACTCTATCTATTGTGGGTGGACACGGCGGAGGATGGAAGCATACGTAGGGAAGCAAAAACTGTCCTTGTTTGCTTTCGAGATAATATGTTACGGTTATTATTAGGGATTGTGCTAGGAGAAAGGGAAACAGACGTTTGTGCAGGGGTAGGTTTGGCAGGGTGTAGGAGGACAGTTAATTGCCATGAATAAACGAGTAGGTGAACTCTGCCAAAATGCCTAACATCATGATCGTACAGCAAAGGTCAACCTAGCAAAATGTGAGAAACATCTATAGGTAAGACATCACAGTACATACCCTCTGAATAAGGTTCAATCTTAAGGGGTCCTAGATAGCATTCTGTGACTGGAAGATAAGTCTTATCTACCCAAGCAACTCGAAAAGGATGTGGATGAGGTTCTGTATAAAGATTGAACCGAGTAAGAACTGTTCTAGAAATTACATTCATGGTATTACCCCCATCAAAAATGATTTTACAGGTTTTGTTTTTCAGAAGAACAACAGTGTGAAATATGTTGGTGCGCTTCCAAGTGTCAGGTCGAGCTGGAGCAGACAAAATGCATCTCATAATTGCAGAATGATGTTGTGGATTGGTAGGAGGATCATGGTCCAGTAAGTCATTTTCAAAGTCGTGATCCTCCATAGGAGTAATAGCAGCAATTTCAGAATCTTCGTCAAGGGTGGTTTTATCAACACATTCCATTGCTAAAGTGCGGTTTCGGGAAGTGATGTGACCCTTCGCATGATAATAATGACAATATGGCATTCCTAGAATCAGAGAAAGGATTTTGAGGAACCTTGTTCTCACCAGGAAGAATTATGGACCAAGGAGTTGTGGAGGCCCGAGGGAAGGTGGATTGTGGTCGAGTGTTCAACCTTGGCGATGGAGTCACTGGACCTTGACGAAGATCATTGGATGAGATGAAACAATTCTAGGGCTTTATTGTATGCCTCCTCTAGGGAGTGTAGGGCATGGATAGTAACGTCTCGTTTGAAATCCGATCGTAACCCATTACCAAACCTAGTCACAGTGAATCTACGATCCTCATTAATATCACTCCTTAATAACAATTCCTCAAATTTGGCAATATAATTGTCTACACTAGACGATCCTTGCCTATGGTTTATAAACTGGCTGTACAACTGGTCTTTGTAGTAAAGTGGGAGATATTTTTCTTCCAACTTTTTTGTCATCTCTGCCCAAGCGGAAAGGGAGGATGTCCCAAAATTTTAGTGTTATGCTGAACAGTTTGCCAATAGCGTCTGACAGAACCTACCAATTTCATGTTCGTAAAATAAATGCGTTGAGCATCGTTCATTTGGTACCACTCAAAATAATCTTCCATGTTGTATAACCAATCGATAAATACACTGCGATCTAATTTTCCATTGAACTCAAGAGCATCCACCTTGACTGTCCTAGACATGTCACCTACTTCATCACGAGGATACCTAGGATCACTAGTAGGAAACTGGCTTTTAGGGATGGGTTATCACCATAACCATCCCTAAAAAAATTCTTTAGAGGCGGATGGTCTAAAGCCCATCCCTAATTATTTGATTATTAGCCAACCATCGTTAAAGCTCGTTTTATTATGTTTTAAAATCCTAAACCGTCTCTAATAAAATTTTAATTTTATTTTGTTTTCCGCACGCTTCTCTCGCCCGCCTTAAACGTAAAGATTATAAACCCCACCCCTTAATTAACCTAGTCTCCGGTCTCCCATCTCTGTCTCCCGTCTCCCATCTCCCGCGCGCTTCAGCTTCTTGCAAAAAAATTTTCTTGCAAACTCCTGCTTCTCATACGAAAATATCTTCAAACTCATTGCAAAGAGCCCGTAAGAACCTTGGCTGAGAGATCCCACGTTCCCCATCGCTCGGCAGCAACAACAGGTAGATTAATCTTGGCATCATTGTACTGTTAGCTTCATATTGTTTTTCATTTAAGGAATTAATATTAAAATATTGTTTTTCTTGTGTGTCCTCCTCCTGTTCTCCTTATCTTCTCGCTTTTTCTTTTTCAATTTGACTTTGAGGTTTGACAGCTGTATCCTCTTCCTCTTCTCCTCCTCTTCTCGTTTTTTCTTTCTCAGTTTGACTTTGAGGTTTGACTGGTGTGAGAGGAGATCAGGTGAGGGAAACATTTTTCTTTTCTTTCCTTTTTCTCTTTGGATTGACCTGGTTTTGGTTTTAATACTAAGGAATTGAATACCACAAAAATCAGTGTGATAGAAAGAAGTAAAGGAAAAGAATAGGCGCTCATATATTATAATTAACTCTTTTGAATACCTTGATAAGAAAAGAGAACCATATTATATTTGAAACTATATTTCCTCTTGTAATCTATTTTAGCACTACATGCAAGGAGAAAATGCAAGAGTTATCAATTGTTAATCATATACTTTTGCTTGTCAATTTTTCCCTTGACTGTTTAATGTTGTTACATAATTTTTTTGTTGAATTACATCTTAGTAGATTCGAGAAATTGGTGTACGTATATTAACTTTACAAAAATATGTGGTAGATATACATAATTAACTCTTATTTTGGAGGTATATTTGATTCTAGATCTGGTATTATAAAGAATTTTGTCCACATTCCACAGGATCTCTTATTTGTTGGCATATAAATGTAAGTTAGAGTGGATTTAACTGTTTTGATTTAAGAATGTTGGAATGAAAAATGCTTTACTTCTTCAAAAAAACTAGCATTTCTCTCTTATTTGACTAGATTAACAATCCATGATTTATACTATGTCGTAAATGAGAGTCTTTTCTTTGTTCTAGGCCCTTCACAGATTCCTGACATTAGAATATTCTACCCTATTTATCAATCTCCTGAAGAATCTAATGGAGGTATATATGCAACTTTATTTATTCCACTCCTAACTTGTACAGATTTATATACATGTTACGTGGTATTTCTATTCCCTTTGTTTTAGGATCTTTACGAACGATACCGAGCGATCCCCTCCCCAATGAAGATGATGAAACAGAAGAGCCGATGGATGACAGTCTCGTCCCCTTTGAGGATGAGGAAACACAAGAACCGGAGGATCAGGATCCCCTCCCCTTTCAGGATGAAGAAGCACAAGAACCAGACGATGAGGATCCCCTCCCCTTTGACGATGAAGAAACACAAGAAATGGAGGATCAGGATCCCCTCCCCTTTGAGGATGAGGAAACACAAGAACCGAGAGATCAAGAACCCCTCCCCATTGAACATGAAGAAGTAGAAGAACCGATGGATCAGGAGCCGTCAAAGCGGCGTAGAGCGAGAGGTCCGACTCGGGCAATCAATCTTGCGCCCAGAGAAAATGAAGGAAAATGGACAATAAAGATTGAAAACCGACAATTAACTTCAGATAGACAGAAGGTGTTGGTTAGATTAATTGGCTCAGAAGTGCGTTCGGAGGAATTTTTTCCCCTTCACAAGCAATGGTCTGAGTATGTTAACGGTGAATTCGAAAATTTGTTTGAACACATCAAGGTATGTCAATAACCCCTATAATTCTTTATTTAACATGTTCAAGTTATAAATTAGTTATAGATGTCCAACTATTTCATACAGGAAAAGTACGAATTTAAGAATTCCAAAGATCAGACACTTGATGATGAAGTTACGAAGGCAACACTCGTGCCTGTCGTCCAAAAAGTTATAAGGAACAATCGGTGTAACTTTAGAAAAAAATACTTCAAAGGGAAGACAGAGGAAGAGCTCAAGTATAATCCCACTTCGACACTCACAGATGACTCTTGGAAAGAACTTATACATTACTGGAAACAAAAACATGTGGTCAAAATGTCAGAAAGAAATAAGAAGAATAGAAAGTGTCTAAAGACTACTCACACACTTGGGACAATGCCCTTAGCTCGTTATTATGAGAAAGAGGTATTTCAATATTAACTCTCTCCACTTGTCATTTTTTTTTTGAAAATGTTTAACTTCAAAATAATCAAAATAGCGAAAAGAGAAAGGGATAGCCTTTGGAATGGTGAATGCGTACTTGGGGGCCCATACTACCAAAGATGGGGATTATCCAAATGAGATAACAACACGATATTGTGTAAGTAATTTCAAGTTTGAATTTGTTTGTTTTATTATTGGTTACAATATGAACTTAAACTTCAATTTTATTGTTATTGTAGAACGTTGTACGGGATAAGGTTGTTGAACGACAGATTATGGAGAGCAAGGACCCTCAACGTCTTACTCCTGTCTTAAATGAGGTTTTTGGAGGCCATCACGGTGGATACGAGAGAGGTATCGGGCTTGGTTACACAAGAGGTCGAAGTGGCTCTTCTGTTAATTCTGCACAAATGGATGCAATGAGATCAAAGCTCGAAGCTGCAGAGAAGGAGTCGTCAAGACAAAGGGAAATCAATGAAATACTTATGACTCGAATGCAATCATTGGAGAATTTTATGCATCAAATTAGGTCTGAGCACAATTCAACCACTCCCACAACCTCAGGTTTTACTTCTTTAAACTACTCAATTACGTACGTAGATTCATTTTAATTTTTCCTCCATTAAGTTTCATTACATTCATTGCAGGTGCACAAGATAGCGATGAGGAAGCCTATGAGTGATTGGGTGCTTAGTTATATACTCGACAATGTAGGTTTTCCACACTTAGAGAATTTTTTTCTAAACTTCTGCAGGTGCACAGGATAGCGATGACGATTTCTTTCAGTGATAGAGTGATCTAGTTTTATGGATGGCGGTGCAGGTTTCATACATAGACGAAGGATTTTTCAGTTAATGCCATTTAGATTTTTTGAGAACTTAAGAAAATATTACGAAGAAAGGATATTTTAAATATTTTTTGTGAACTTTTGAATTGATTATGGAGAATCAATGTTTTTGGTGATTATTTCAATGTCTTCATTTTGCTTTAGTGAATGGAGAATGGTGAATTGGTTACATTGTATGGCATTCAATAGCTATATAATTAATGTTAAGTGTCAAGTACAGATGTTTGCCATTGAAAATATTTTTGTAAAAAAAAAGTAAACGTATTAGGGGCGGTTGTGATGCCGCCCCTTAAATTAAACGGAAAATCATTATTTTTAGAGGCAGTTGAAAGGACAGCGCCTAATACGTTTTACGGACTGTTTTTGTTGACTGCCGCTAATATTAAATCGGAAACCATGATTATTAGGGGCCATTGAATGATCCACCCCTAAAAAGTTTTAAGGACGCTGTCGGAGACCGCCACTAAAAAGTTTTAAGGACCCTGTCGGAGACCGCCACTATAAAGTTTTAAGGACGCTATTGGAGACTGCCTCTAAAAACATCATCGGGGATGGCACTAAACCGTCCCTATTAATATTTTTTATCAGCGACGGTGGAATGCTGTCCCTATTGTTTTCCTGTAATAGGGACGGTGTTTTTTTATTAGTGACGGTCTTTGCCGTCTCTAAATCGTAATAGCAACCCTCTTATTTGCGATGGCTGCTGGACCGCCTCTAATGAGAATAGCGACGGGTTTTGGCTCATTAGGGACTGATTTTAAACCACCCCTAAAAGCCAGTTTTTTACTAGTGGATGATCCAAGTGGTTACGAAGTTTGCTTGTAGCTCTTTAACCTTGTCGAGTAGGCAGGGGTGGCCGTGAGTATTCGTCATCAAAGAAGATGTCCTCCTCAGTAGTAGGTTGGTGGTCGACCAAGGATTTAGGTGTTGGTTGTGACAAGATATCCATCGTGTGTGTTCCGTCATTCTTGTAGAAAGGTGACACAATAGAGCTTTGACCCCTAAGCGATTCCCAAGTAGGTTCCCTTAATGGTTGTTTTTCAGGTTTTCTTTGATTGGTCACATAGTCATCATGAAATTGGTTAACCGATTTGGTAAATTGTTCAACTGTTTTGGTGAGTTGGTCAAGCCGGTTCTGGAGGTTTGTCATCTTGGCATCGCTGGTGGTCTCTCTTTCTTCAAGGTTATTGTGTTTTTCCTCAAGTGTATTGTATTTGGCTTCAAGTTCTTTCATGGTCATGATAGAAAGAAAAAGACAAGTATAACAAAAATGCTGAGATAAACTAAAATAACTAAATAGTAAGAAAATATAAAACTTCCGCTAACAAACTCAATAAGAAAGGAAATCAGCAATGAGTTTGTTTTTTCAAGTCTGGCTCAAAAATTCAAAAATAAGAAAGGAAATCAGATCCAAGAAATTAAAAGTATAAACCTCCTAATTACTCTATCAGACTTTAGTCAAAGGGGCAAAGATGCAGCGTATGGACTTACACTGTGTCAACCCACTGAGTCTTGTCGAGTCTTGTAGCTGAACGGAGCGAGTCGAGTCGAACCGAACCAAACCGATCTATAAGAACCGGACCTGATAGAGTCAAATTGAGCTGAACCAGAAGGAGCGAACTGAACCATGTGAACTCAAACCGTGCTGATCCTGAACCTAATCGGATCAAATTAAAATTGAGGCTCTAGTGACAGATTTAGATCTCAATTTTTCTAGAGCAGCGCAGTTGGTCACAGTGGAAGAGAAAGAGGAAGAGAAGGCGCTGCAGCGGAGAAATCTTAAGCGAATAGGGAGAAGAATTCGTAGAATCGATGGTGAAGAAGAACGGAAAAGTCTGTCCGAATAGCTTGCAGCCTCACAGAATGTAGGGGAAGAATCAGATTCTATCCCAGAGGATATTGCGGCAGATGGGGAAGTTCTGATGTTCTGAGTTTCTGAACTGTGAGAGAAAAGGGATTTCTATGCGAAGAAGAAGCAGTCAGAGGGACAGTTGAAGTAAAAAAAAAAATCTGCAGCGACAAAGCTGAGTTGCAGTAAAAAAAAGTGTCCTTTGAGCGTGGCTGAGGAGCTTCAAAAAGCCTGAATTTTGTGCTGTTTGTGCCGAGAGAGATGGACTCGCCAGACATGCTAAAGTGACTTGAATTCCAATTGTCTACCTCCCCTTTCCTAACCCCTTAACATTTGGAGTGACGACTTTACCATTTGAATGATATCTCGAATAAAATGACAATCCACTTCTATATGCTTTCATTTCTCATAAACCATATCCATAACATACTTTGCGTCAGAATCATTGATCCCCCTTTACTTTGGGCAATTTCAATGCCATGAAGTATCGTAAGAGACCAAGATCTTTCATTTCTACTCCCAAATACTTTTAAAACAAGGACGCCCACAACAGATCATTCACAGCATTCAATTTGAATAAGTAATCCGAATGGTATCCTTAGCTAGTATGGTAACATCGGCAGAGGTACTAGAATCGACAATTTCATAAGTAGATCTGAAAGCAAACAACCAACGAATTACACACAAGTTTAAAATAGATATCCGGAGAGCAAGAAATAACATTCAACAAATAGAATCCAACAAACCAAAAACCACTTCAAAATTACGAAATCAATACGTAGCAGACCAAAAACTTCAATTGGAGCATTGTAACTAATGACGTCAACACACCACAATTTCACACAAGAAACCTTAATTCGAGCACAAATCACACATAATATGCATCAGAAAATATCAGCTAACCAACCGCAGAACAATGTTTTGAAGCTTGCTGATGTCAGCATCAACAATGATGACGTCAACAAAGGAAACATATGGGATATACTTACCACATTGTTCAGAAAGGTTCAGAATTATCTGAAGATGTAGAATAGTGATTTCTGCCGGCATAGGTAACATATGGAAAGCTTGAACAAATCCCAAGGCAATGTAACATAAACTAATATTGTAGTAACAACAATGATAGTAGTAGTAGAATCAAGGCCCTACAGACCCATTAGAAGATATAAAACACTCATTTTTTAAGCAGCACCATGCGTGTAGAACACTTAAACATTAGTACTAACATAACTCTTTCCCCAGTAACAACTAGACAACCAAATCTATCTCTAGAGTATTAATTTCACAGCAGAAAAGTTTCTGACGTCAACTTTAAGTATGATGATGTCAGCCTTAAATTGAGAACAACACATATGAAAGATCTGAAGCACCTTGCAAACCTTTCCAAAGGCCAATTAACACCAACACAGGTCTACCACAGTTCCAAAGGCAAGAGCAAAAATGGTTTTTTAGCCGATGACATCAGCAGTAAGAGAACAAAAACCTCTATGCAGCCCACCCACACCACCTATCCAATCAATTTCCACAGAAATATATGTTAAATAGATGTTGACAGTAGCCCTAATGATGATGACATCAGCACAACATAAAGTCAGAATAAGCACACCTTTCTGCGATGAAAACCCTTGGAGTAGCCTCTCACACCCAAAAACACCTTTCTGTAGGCTTTAGGTAGCTAAAAAAAACTGGCACTATTAACACGGTAGTAAAAATTGAGTCTTTTCATGCTGCATTACGGTTGTGACTTCAGCAGTATGAGTCCAACGACTCTTTATCAGTAGAAAGCCCTTTTTAAAGGCAGTAAGTTGTGCATCTAGCACTTAAACACATGTATGACCCATACCGCACTTCATGGAACAAATAAAAGAAGGAAATGAGAGTCTTTTCCCAATCGCTTAGCAGCAGAATTTTATTTCAGACATCAAATTGTACAACGAAGTCTAGAGCAAGAAGATCCCTGGACATTTGTAAGTGACGAGTCGTCACATACAAATCGGCTCTAATACATTGTAAAGCTAGTTCGGAGGTCTATCTTTAAATGACTAGCCAAAGTTAGGAAGCTTGTTTCCCATTAATAAACCAGGATATTGTTTTACTCCCATTTGTATATGAGACTAATTTTTATCATTTTCCAAATGTTAGAGGGTAACAATAATAGATTATACTTTAAACCTTGCTTGCAAAACTAGCATAGACACTGACACGTTTCAGGGATGCGTATAGTTTCTAAGGGTTTTTCTTTTTATGTTCAGAAAGTAATTTCCAACATTCAACGTTGAACCACGTATTTGATCAGGTACAATTCTGCAGTGCAGACAGTGTTCCGTAGACAGGCTTCATTTAAAGGGGCGAAAATTGTATGCGCTCTGAAATTTCACATAACTCAACCTCACGTATCTTTTTAACATAACTCTTAACTCCTACTTTTGGGCTAAATCAATCCTTCCTACTTTCAAATATAAATCATTCTCCCCTACTTTTGAACATAACTCATTCTCTCCTATTTTTTAACATAACTCATTCTCTCCTACTTTTGATCATAACTCAATCTCTCCTACATTTGAACATAACTAAGTCTCTCCTACTTTTGAAAAAAAAAAATTATTCTCTCCAACTTTTGAACATCACTGATTCTATCCTACTTTTTAACATAACTCTTTCTGCAACTTTTGGACAACACTCATTTTCTCATATTTGGAACATAGCACATTTTCTCCTACTCTTGAACATAACTCATTCTCTCCTATTTTTTAACATAAATAATTCTCTCCTATTTTTTAAACATTGCACATTTTCTCTTACTTTTGAGCATAAATTATCAGCATTAAAATGGAAAAAATACCAAAAATTTTCTCTTTCCAATAAAACATACTTTTATGATGTTGAAAGTTACACAAGCATTCTGACGGCAATTAGTGAGATTACTAGAGGAGGTTTCTTAATTAATTAGCGAAATCCTTGAAGTCAAACTACCTGGCGACTATTGGCTCAGAAGCTCTTTATTTCAATGGCTTGATCATCAATATCATTAACCACAGCTCAAAGCGCACCAGACACTTTTATCCAGTCTCTGCTCCTTATTTTCCAGGTTTTCTCTATTTATCTCTGTTTTGTCTTTTTCCTAATTTTCCTTTAAAATGTTCCAACACTTTTCGAAAAATCAGCAATAAGTGAAGAGAAATATCTGTTGGCTCACATGAATGACAACCTATTTCCTCTTCATGCATGAATCTTTGTTCTAAGATATCTACCTACACACATGAAAAGGTTTTTAAGGGCAGATGCCTCCTTAAAGACCTATCTGGATTGCCCTCTACGTATATGCAAAACACTGTTTTACAAAATTCAGTTAGTCATTTAGGGATAGACTTCGCACCCAACTTTACAAAAAAAAAAACAATCATGGGCTGAGCCTTGTATAATATTAAGGATTACGATTCTAATTTATTATTATTATCCACCTTTATGTTTTTCGTGGGCAAGATAGTTTAGATATTTTATTAGCATACTCATGTTTTGTCTTTTATTTTTTAGATTACAGAGAAATGCTTAGTATGTTTTTTTAATTATTAACGAGTCTGAGAGTATATTTTATAACTGTATTTGTTAATATTGTGTTGGGTAATACAGTCGTAGGTAAAATGAATACTGTTTATGTACATTCTTTTTTTTTTTTTGTTCTGCGTAGATTTTAAATTTTCTAGCAACACATATATGAAACTCATCTTCTCTCTGATAACCCATGTGGTGATAAATCTCCTACATGATTCAACGTTATGTTTCAACAAGAACCTAATTTTTTCTTTTTTGCTCCAATTACAGGCTAGAAAGATAGTCAAAGGACATTTTGATTCATTCAGATCTATGTATAAGCCATTTACATATGAGCACTCTAGCAAGGGGTTGCTGAGGATTTCTACAGCTGCTGACCGTCAAGCAGTTATATCACCAGTTTTATTTGGACCCATTTTGTTATTGATGGCCATACTTCCTTTTTTCTGTATGGTCCAGTATTTAATACTCTTGAAGAATGATAGTAATCTGAATTATCTGCAACATTGTCTCTCGTTTCCTGTCTTCCAAGAAAGATTAGGATCAAAATGAGAAGGAAGCCTGAGTCACACCAAAGATCAAGGGAATGTGGTAAAGATTTGTTTGTGAAGCAGATTGTTGAACTTCTAGGTTTGCAGTCAGTCCTAAGTATGGACAGTTCTTCGAATGTTAAGTAATGAACCAAGTTGTGGTCAAGCAAAGGAGAGATGCTGCCAAATGCTTGGAAACGGTTCTCAAGCATATAGTAATGGAATCAAGTGCAAGGCACACCATTTCTGGATTTTTAGCTGTTGGTCGTCTGAATGTTGTTCGTTATCTTGCAAACATGATTGAGAAGGCATGGAAATCATGGACACGATCTTTTCTCTTCCTGAAAAGAATATATGTTATTAAACCTGGTCTGGTATGGGCTCGTTGTGGCTGTTGATGCTCTGGACTTATCTTGAAACAAATCAAATTCACACCATTAAAAAATCCACTAGATACTTGATTTGAAGTTATGAAGTCATTAAGGGCATTGTGTGATCTTTGTAGTTATATAATAAGTCTAATGACTTAACGCAGTTGCTAGGCAAGCAATGAACTTAGTTGCGCTTGAGCTCAAGCTTGAACTCAGCTTGTTTGATGATTCAAGCAACCTTGACCTTGAGCTCTATAGTTTTTCAAGAGTGGGAGATCTATTGTTCTGCAAGAGTCCGAGCATTTAGCACTACTCTGAGCATTTTTGAAGGACTCTACGCATTTTATTCAAGTGCAAGTGCTTTGCATGAGTCAGTCTAGGTGTTTTGCACAAGTCAGGGTGTTTTGTACGGGTCAGTCGGGGTGTTTTACACGAGTCGGTAGGGGTGTTTTGTTCCAGTCGGACAGGATGTGTTGCATGAGTCGGTCGGGGTGTTTTACACGAGTCGTTCAGGGTGTTTTGCACGAGTGGGTCAGGGTGTTTTGCACGAGTGGGTCGGGGTGTTTTGAACGAGTCAGAGGGGTATTTTGCACGAGTTGCTCAGGGTGATTTTTACTATTCGGTTGGAGTGTTTTGCATGACTCGGTCGGGGTGTTTTGCACGACTCGGTCGGAGTGTTTTGCACGAGTCGGTCAGAGTGTTTTGCCGAGCCAGTCTGGGTGTTTAGCACGAGTCGGTCGGGGTATTTTGCACGAGTAAGTCGGGGTGTTTTGCAATAGTCCCCAAACTTTGGGCAACTTCAATGCCCAAGAAGTACCAAAAAGACCAAGACCTTTCATTTTTTTGCCCTTAAATACTTTTAATCGAGGAAGTGCATAACAGATAAAATTCACCATTCAATTGCAACAAATTGAATGGTATCCTTAGCAAGTATGGTAACACTGACAGAGGCACTAGAGTAGACAGTCTCACCAGTAGACTTGATAGCTAACCACCAAAAAATAACTAACAAGTCCAAATAGATATCCAATTAGCACTAAAGAACCTTCAATAAATAGAACACTTAAAGTGTAAAGAGGGTTTTACGAACCCCAAAGCAGTAAAAAGAGGATTTTACGAACCCAACAATAGCTGTAGCAAAAAGTGGGTTTTACGAAACCAACAATAGCAAAATAACTCCTTTTGGAAGCAGTACCAAGTGTGTAGAACACTTAAAGCGAAGTACTAGATATCACCTTTGCATTCGTAACAACTCAACATCCAAATCTTTCTCCAGAGTATGAAATTCAGACAAGAAGAGTTGCTGACATTAGCCCTAAGTATGATGATAACAGCACAAGACAAAGTCAAAAAGAACACACCTTTATACTTCTAAAACCCTGGGGAAGTCTCTGATACCGAAAAAATACATTTCAACAGCCTAAGGTAAGCTAAAACAATTTGGCGCGATTACCGAGGGAGTAAAAATTGAGTCTTTTTTTGCAGCAATAAGACTCTAGTGACTCAGCAGTAGCAGAAACCTTTTATAAGGGTAGTACATTGTGCATCTAACACTTACACATGGATTAAAGCTATTAACCTTCCGAGAATGGCAGAAAAAAGTGAAAAAATGAATCTTTAGCTTCTGACAACACAATATATAACATCAGCAGCACCACCACCAGTAGGAGCACGAGCCAGAGCTTAGAAACACTAGAAAACCCTTTCAAATTCAGAAAAAACCTCTAGCATGATTCTCAAGGATGTGTAAAAACACGAGTTGTACGTACGTGGAAGCTTTGAAACAAGTTCAGAACTACCTGTGACCAGAAGTGACAGATTTTTGTAGCTCAAAGACAGGTTTTTGGTTCGGCATGAATCCCAATGCAGTGTAAAAATTCAGTTTTTTACCAGCAGCAGCAGTAGGAATCACAGATATAGGTTCCTATGAATCCAGAAGCAGAAAAGTACCTTTAGGATTAAACCCATATGCACAACACTTCAATTAGAAGTTGAAACCGTTATCATGGGATAATGCTTGAAAACACTGTAAAAAAAAAATGTATTCCGCCGGCGGTTCAGTCGGCAGAATGGGAATCGACTAGTGGTTCTTGACCGTCCGCCAGCTGAATTTGTGGGTTTGTAAACCTCCCACGCGACCTTTGTCTTCCCCCTTCCCCCGCGCCCTTCTTCTTCTCACTCTCCTATGCCCTTCTTCTTCTCCTTACCAAGCGCCCTTCTTCTTCTCCCTCCTCCGCACCCTCTCTAGAGGATGATGTTTGTGATAGGTTGTTGATGTGAGATACATTCTTTTTGTAGCTTGAACCGGGTCTCTAGGTATGGATTATCATATTTTTAATTTTGTCATTTGTAGACATGCTCTCATGCAAAATGAGTAGGTATGCTGCCTTTGGGTATGTACGGTTTTTCTTATTAACAAACTCAGTTAAGAAAGAAAACTATGTAACTGCCAGTTTTTGCTAAGTTCTGTCATCATTTTAAATTTTATCGTTATGTTTGACTTCCAAAATAGTTTCATTCTATTTTCCCCATGAGAGGTGCAAAAGTTGCAATGTTAAGTCTGCTGCATTTAGGGATCCTGTTAAATTCTCTAAATGTATCATGTGTGAATTATGCAACTAACTCAACTCATGTGGTTACATATTATTTGGCTCACCAATACTGAGATTAGATACATGTCATTTCTGGATTTGTTTTCTAGCGAATCCATTACTGTTAAAATTTTTGACTAAAGCTTAATTATGTGTCTTGAAGTTTGATCTAGCTAACTAAACCTCAATTAAGGTCATCTGCTTATGTGGTCATTGAATAAACTTGAAAACCACTCCCATGATCTGGCTCTGTTTTATAAAGCCAAGAGATATAACCAAAACGCTGAAACTTATTTAACATTGAATGCTTCCTGTTAGAATTCCTGACTAGGATGTACATGAATTCAATTGTTGTCATGATCACATTTTGTCATCTTTGATCCTTTGCTGGTTTCTTGATAAATCATAGCTTCAAGAAGTAGATTAGTTCTATCTGATTGCGATCTAGCTGATAGCGATCTAGTTAAATGTTAGTTAAAGAAACTAGAAAGAAAAATGGTCTTGTAGCAGTTAATTTATTGAATAGGCTTCCACATTTCTTTTTTATAAAAAAATCGTTAATTTATCTTATGACAAAAGATTTTGTTTGATTTCCCTTTCCTTTCCTGCCTTTCCCTACACACAGGTTCAAATAGCTACCGCTTATGAGAAAAGTGGAGCAGCATGTTGTTGGGTTTTTGGGTCCCTCCTATGTGGAAAACCCAAATATTCAATTTTGAGTTTGAGGCCCATTTATGGGGGGCCATTAGGGCTTAATGTATGCCCTAGTCGAATTCCAGTTTAGCAAGAGAGTGAATGCCTTTTTTTGAGAGAGGAGAAGGTTCTTCACGATTTTGTGCATACCAGAATCAGGCTTTTGCGGTTTACGGACTTGTTACCCGTTGGATCGTGCTGAAAATTTGAGTGCATGTTCCTCTCCTCTAGTTCGACATTCTGAATGGTGGAGATTTTGTTTCAAGGTTTGAAGGAGGCGTTATTGCAATTCGAACATAAACGTTTTTCAACCGAAAATCCTGTACCGACCAGTCTCGCATTTCAGGGCACTTCATTCTACATTCTGAATGGTACAGATTGAATTCGGACGGTTGCATTTTTCGTATCAATTCGGACAGAACTGAAATTTGGTGATAGATTCTATTACCCTTTATCTCTTTGTAATTTAATGTTGCATGAGATAATTTTTGGGTTATGAATTGTAATGGTGAATTGGCCTCTGTAAAACATTGATTTCATAGTAGATTTCACATTTGGACCGAGATAGGTCTTGTGGTTTTTTTAATACCCTCACATTGAAGGAGTTTTTCCGCGTTACCAAATTGTTGTGTGATGTTGTGATTGATTTGTGCTTAAGCATCTTTTAATTGTATTACTTTGCTCAAGAAATAGGGATTAGGAAGGATTTTATAGGTTGATTATTATCCGTTGCGCCTTTCCTTGCCTGATTTTCCCAACAGCCTTAGTGTTTTTAATTGATGAAAAGTACTTCAAGGTAATCAGTTTTCTCCTTGGTGAAAGAGCATCCTAACTTTCGCTTGTCAGTTTGGGATGAACCTGTCACAGTTTTAACCAAGTTAAATATTTCTTAGGGAGTTGTTGTATCAATTTTTGTACCTACTGTCCACAACTGTTGATTTAAGGAAGTTTTGACTACCTTAAATTTATACATAATGTTGGTGTGAAGTTGTGACTACCATCTTTTGGCAGCTTGAGAAAATGCTTGAAACTGGACTTGGCCATATGCTTGAAAGAAACTAGAAAAAAAAATTAATGTTCGTCGTTTTTTCCACTAGACATATATTTGAGATACAAAACTTTAATTATAAAATGAAAAATTAGTATCAAATTTCGTAATATGTTATTTTTATCTTTTCTGAAATAGGTTTGAATAGAAACATTGAGAGAAATGTTTTAATTTTCATGCTGATTTTGCATTCTTCTAATTTGGGTTTTTAATGATGCAAGTAAGAGCAAAGATCGAAGACAAATTGAAGGAAAAGAGTGTTTATGATTTCATACTACAAAAGACTCAGAGAACGCCCAGAAATTCTTTGGAGCCAGTGAACAGGTGTGCGCTCTCTCTCCTCTCTCTTCTCTCTTCTCTCTTCTCTCTCCTCTCTCTTCTCTCTCCTCACTCTCTCTCCTCGTTCTTGCTCTCTGCTCTCTCTTCTCTCTCTCCTCTATTTCACTACTCTCTCTCCCTCCTTTCTCTGTTATCTGTCCCCACGCTGTCTCTTTTCTCTCCTCACTTCTCTCTCTCCCCCTCACCTCTGTCCTCTGCCGTCCTCTGCCGGCGGACATCATTCGCCGTTGGAGGAGCATCAACCGGTAGTTGGGTCTTTGTTGTTCCACCGGCAGTCATGAAATCGTCGGCAGACAAGCATTCCGCCGGCGGTTACGCAGCTGCCCGTTGCAGGACGGTTTCTTCCGCCGGCAGATCCACCTGCCAGGAGAGGAAATCCACTTGTGGGGTGGGCTTTTCCGCGGGGGGGATGTGTCCGCCGACACTCCTTCCAGAGACGGAACTATCCCCGTCGTCGAAATGTTCTCCGGCAGTGATAACGATATTGTGGTAGTGAGAACACAGTAAAAAAGACAAACTTTAAGGATTATCCATAATTTTAAACCTTTCCACAACTTCTAACTTATAAAACGAGCTTCGAGGAAGAAGATCCCATGACCTTTGTAAGTGACGAGACCCGCAATGATACCATTATAGGTTTAGTGAAGGAAGATTGAAGTTGAGAGAAAAGTGAAGAGATAGGAGAAGGGGAAGAGAAAATAAGAGAAAGATGTCGTAAGGTCATAATGACCTACAACCCTAAAACGTGTATTAATAGAATCCGAAAATATTAAATTACAATGATGTCATTCATGGCTAGAGGAGCAAGTAAACTATACAATAAACAAATAATAACTAACTAACGTTTAGTAAAATTACTAAACTACCCCTGACTCTTAACAACTATTTGAGCCAAGACAGTTTGTGCCAAAGAAAAGAAAGTCTAAAAGTGTACAAGGATAAAATCCTGTCTTATGTAGCTTCAACCAATGTAGGTTTGACCCAGCTTGACTGGAGCTATAAGAGCCCAACTTGAGCTCTATATGAATCCCTACGTAAAAGGTGAGCATGTAACTTTTTTGAGCTTGCCATTCCAGCCGGCTCCGGAGACAAAATGAGCTTTTCTTTATGCATGTTTGAGTTCAGCTTGAGATTAATATAGAACTAGTTGAGCCACATTTTAACTGAGCGGCTCAAACTATTGGCTGATTGGCTCGGCTCACATGTCAACCACCATAAGTCTTTAATGGCAATCTATACGTCCCGAGCAGGCTGAAGAGTACCTTTGACAATCTAAAATGGTATAAGAGTGCAAAAATCTTAATAACAAAGTTAAAGGACGTTTGACATTCTAAAAGGGATAATAGTACTTTTGGCATATAAGATTTAAAAAATAAAGATTAGCAACAAAATGAACCTTTTTGCAACCCCTTTACTCCCCAAACCTAGCAAGTCTATGCACCTAACTACAACTTTATTTAAATTAAAAATTCTAAAGAACCTCACATCTTTAGCCATCCATCCAATGTTGTTGTATCGGAGATACACAATGTATCAAGAATTAAAGAAAAGAATATGTATCTTGGATACACATGGATATGCTATGGTATGCAATCAATAACTACGAATGCTTAATGAAAGTTTTTTAAAACTACGAAAAAATACAATTATTCATTAAAGTTTTATATGAAAAGCGTAATGTTCTTATTGATACAAATATTTGTAAAATAAAATAACTACCTAAAATACCACCACCTAGTCTCTCTATTGTGTCCTTGATTACTTTCACTATTTGCACATAAAATATTTAACAGCCTTATTCCAAGACTATTCTCCCATAATTATCAACATTAACGAGTGTAAACTATATATCTAAATAGGACACACTTTCAAAAAAAACAACAATTAACCCGAGAAGTTATACCTTTTATGAGTCAATACAACAAATACAACGATTTGATTCCTCTTGGAACTAGTTTACACCAAATTAGTCCCTTAAAAATTGAGCATAAGTAGGACCGGAGAATTTTATCCATAATAACAACATAATATCATGACACTTTCAGTCAATCTAATTACACACTATTTTCTACTTGTGGACAAACATGTTTTCCAAGAGTACAAGAAAACATTTATATTTCAAGGATATTCAACTCGTCTTTATAGGGTTAATCCCTTATAAAATATCATAGATACATCAGAAACAGGAAAATATACTTTGAGATTAATTGAGGAACAAAAGATTGCACACAAATCAATAATGGTTGTGTACTTTATAAATTCAATGTTGAGATCTTAATAATTTTGACAAAGTATGCTTAAAACGAACTTAACCAGTTCAGCCATACAGGCTTCTAAGAAAATTTTCAGACACAAGTTCCTACTGCTAATATGTATAAAACTACTTCCAATTTTCATCTAATAGAACTTTAGGTTTTTTAACCAAAAGGAAAAAAGAAACAGGGAACAGAAAATGATCCATACCAAACGAGACATGTAAGATGCAAGTTCAACAAACAAGACTTGTAAGATGCAAGTTTAACAATCGAGACAAGTAGAAAGAATATAAATCAATGTAGAAGATTGAGAAATATTAAGCGTGATGGCTAGTCACTTGGCTATAAGCCTTTAACAAACAAAAAAAAACAACAGAAATAACAAGATGAGAAGCTATAAATTGGTCATGCACGAGTAATTGTATTAGAAAAGAAGAGAAAAAGAAGCCATAAAAGTCATAGAAGAGAAGCCATTAAAAACCCAAAAAACAGTAAAAAGAAAGTCAGATATGATGAACAAACAGTGGTGCAGCTCCAAAGTTCTAGCCTTCATCACAGTGCAACCAATTTTCTATGAAGAACAAACTATTCTTTTTCCTAATTTAATTTTCATCCATTTATGGATGGTTGAATTTCCGTAGATTTTGTTTTCAAATCTTCTTCAAAATGTGATTCCTCGTAGGTTTTGTATCTTATCATGAGTTTTCAATATCGATGTGTATTGGCTTGTATCGGCCGATACGTATACAGGCTGATACGTTTTCGTTTCCTTAAAGAATGAAACAAAACATGAGGGAGTTTTTTTACAGGAAAATCACCCCGTTATCATCTGTTTCGGAAAAATTCTTAACTTATCGAGGATACCTTTCAATGCGCATCCACCAACAGTAGAAAAATTTGAAGAGCCGCGATTCACTGATTTACAAAATCACAATGGGAAAGGGAGATCAGAGGATTCAAAACAGCATCCAAAGTACGAAACCTAAATTTTTAGGAAAGGAGGAGGAAGAGAAGGAGCTGCTACAGAAACCAGAAACTGACTGCAGCAACAGAAACCAGAAACCAAAAATTCTGGGTAGGAGTTGCTACTATTTTTTTTTATGAGGAAGCTGCTGGATTTTTCTGGTAAGTGAGATTCATATTCTGGTATCAATGATTTGATTCACTTCTCTTCTTTTCTCGTAGCGCTCCCTCGATGCATGGGAGCGTTTAATTCTCGACCAGACACTCTCTGCTCTTCTTCGATTCTATCTCTTTCCTGTTTTTGTATTTTATTTACGCAATGAAACAAGATTTAATATATTATACAATACTCGGCCTGTCTTCCATAAACGGAGAATATCATTTATTCATAGTAAATCCTGGCCTCCAATTAGCTGCAGAATGTAGAAACTTGCATCCATACACAGATTAGTTTTCTATCAATTACGTACCTCTGGTGACAATCCTCTTCTATCGGAGGTGAAGTTATGTAAGGGGATCCTTTAAAAGAGTGTGGCTCAGGTGTCAAGCTTCTCAGCTATGGCGCTAGCCAATACTGGGAACTTCCTCTAGCACATGTGAGTTACACTGACTTATTAAGGCAAGGGCCTCAGCGCGGCGATGCGGCTTCAAGGGATTGAATCTTGTCCCTCAATTTAATGCTAGGTGATCTGTCCAGCACCGTAGGGGCCCTGGGATCAGCTGCAGGAACTTGATTAGAAAAATTCATCTTGTTTTTTACCCATGTATTTTTAGAGCTTTCTGAATAAATTTTGCAAAATTAATCCCTTTTTGTCTTTCTAAGGTAGGATATTGACTGGGGTATATTGTTCACCCACTTTCATTCTTTTTTGGCCAATTTATTGGATATTTAACCCCACTTGACTTAGTTTCTTTTTCTTTTGCAGAAAAACATGAAAAAATAAAAAAGGAAGCCAAGAGAACAAATCTCATGAAAATCAGACAGAAATGAAGAAAGTAGCCTGAAAATGGTTGAGTACAAAATTTGGCGCGGCACGGCACCAGAATAGGGTCTCAGCTTCACCGCTATGTCATATGGCGTGAAAGGAGAGTTACGGTGTTACGTCACACAAAATTAAAATATATTAAATCATGGCCAAGTAGCCAGCGCCACGGTGCTGAACCTCAGCCCAGAGGTTCTGAATTTCGGCACCTCAGCGCTGCAGTACTGGCTTCCCAGCGCCGATGCACTTGAGTGGAATGCACTGGCATCTTTTATCTTCATGACGTGGGTTAGACGCCGCATGGGAGAGCCTTCCGGACCGCAGGACAGACATGTGACAACGATTTGAGGCCAACTTTGGCCGAGACTACGGATCTAGAAGAGCTCAAGAGCTTGGATTTGGAGCCACCGAAGGAGGAGATTCTGTTAAGAGTCAGAAGTAGTTTGGTAATTTTACAAAACTTCAGTTAGTTATTATTTGTTTATTATTTAGTTTACTTGCTCCTGAAGCCATGAAACATTGTAATTTTGTATTTTTGGATTCTATTAATACATGTTTTAGGGTTGTAGGTCATTATGGCGTTACGACCTCTCTCTCTCCTTCTCGCTTCCCCTTCTTCCTATCTCTTCACCTTTCTCTCATCTTCTATTTTCCTTTACTAAATCTAATATGGTACCAGAGTAAGTCTGTATGTGACGACTCATCACTTACAGAGGTCATGGGACCTTATTCTTCGAAGCTCGTTGTACAAGTTAGAAGTTCTAGAAAGGTCGTAGATTCTGTGCAATCCTTAAAGTTTGTCTCTTTTCTGTGTTGTTCTGCCATTATCCCTTGAAAATGGCTTCCACTGCTGATTGAAGTGTTGCGTGTATGGGTTTCCTCCTTAACGGAGTTCTTTTATTGTTTTTGGGTTTGTAGGAACCTATATTTGCTGCTGGTAAAAAATTAAATTCTTACACTGCCTCAGTATTCATGCCGAACCAAAAAAACTGTCTTTGTGCTGCAAAAATCTGCCACTTCCAGTCATAGGTAGTTCTGACATGCTTTAGATCTTCCAGTCACTCTTGTTTTTACACTACCTCGGGAACTATGCCAGGGGATTTTATTGAATTTGCAAGGGTTTGTTGTTTTTGAGCCCTTGCCCGTGCTGATACTACTGCTGCTGCTGGTGGTGATGTCATCATTCTGCCATCGAGCCTTTTTTAGTTTTGCCTAGGAAACTGTGGCAAATGTATTTTTCTGAATTAGGAAGGGTTTTATGGTATTTCTGAGTTCTAGTTGGTGCTGCTACTACTGCTTCTACTGACATCATCATGCTGCTACTTTCCCTTTTTCTTTGCTTTGGTAATCATGCCTGATTGTTTTAGCTCACTTAAGGCCGTCAAAAGGTGTTTTATCTCTAGAGAATGATTTTGATGTCTAGTTGTTACTGCAGCAAGGGTGATCGCTAGTGCTGTTGTTTAAGTGTTTTACACGCTAAGTGCAGCTCCGAAAATAAATTATTTTGCTGTTAATCGGTTCAGAAACGCACTTTTTGCTACTACTGTTTTTGGGTTTGTAAAACCCTCTTTCTACTATTGTTGGATTCGTATAACCCTCTTTTTGCCACTGCTACTACTAAAGTGTTTGCCTCTATTTCACTGTCTTCCTCGGGATTCATTCATTCTCTCTACATATTACCTGAGCATTTAGAAATCACTATTCTCAATATCCTGGTAGTTCTGAACTTTTTCATAACAACCAGGTTTGCAAATTCCATATTTTTCCGTGCTGACATCTTCATTGCTCATACTGACATCAGCAAGCTTCAAGAAATTTGTGGTGTGATCGCTTTGCTGGTATTTTTCGAGGTATATTATGTGCTATTTGAATTAAGGTTTATGAGTGTAAACTTGTGGTTTTCGGACATCGTCGGTCACCGTGCTCAAATTGAGATTTTTGGTATACTGCATATTAATTTAGTGACCATGAAGTGTTTTTTGGTTACTGGATTCTATTTCCAAAAAGTTGTTTAGTGTTAACTAGATATCTATTTTGGACTTGTGAGTTATTCTTTGCTGGTTTTATATGATGTCTGTTGGTGAGATTGTCGACTCTAGTGCCTCTGACAGTGTTTCCATACTTGCTACGGATACCATTTTGTTTGTTGCATCTAAATTGAATGGTAAATTATTTCTTGTGGACTTCCTCGATTAAAAGTATTTGAGGGCAAAAATAAATAGTCTTGGTCTCTTTCGGTACTTCTTGGGCTTTGAAGTTGCCCGATGTAAACGGGGATCAGCGGTTCCATTACAGAGAAAGTATGTTATGAATGTGTTTCCTGAGGGGACAAAGCATATAAAGGTCGATTGTCACTTTATTTGAGATGTGTTCCTACAAGTCACGGTAGTCACTCCATATGTTAATTCTGGGGTCCAATTGGCTGATCTGCTCATTAAAATTATTCGAATAAAGGAGTTTGAGTATTTTCTCTCCAAGCTGGGCCTTCATGATATCTACGCTCCAGATTGAGGGGGAGTGTTAAGAGTCTGGGGTAGTTTAGTAATTTTACTAAACTTCAGTTAATTATTATTTGTTTATTATTTAGTTTACTTGCTTCTTAAGCCATAAATGGCATCATTGTAATTTTGTATTTTCGGATTCTATTAATATATGTTTCAGGGGTGTAGGTCATTATAACCTCACAACCTCTTTCTCTCCTTCTCTCTTCCCCTTCGTCGTATCTTTTCTCTTTTCTCTCATCTTCTATCTTCCTTCTCTAAATCTAACAAATTCGATCTGGGAGGACGTATCCTACAAAAGGAGCAACCTTTTATGAATTTTTCTATCCATATTTCTCTTATTTATCTTCTTGTTTATTTAGTTGTGTTAGAACTTGTGTATGAGTTTACAATTGCATACTTTGGATGCCTTTCAAATATTTCACCTAACGGATTGTAATGATTGTATTGTGTTGCATTTATTAGTTAATTTCACTTCATTTGAGGTAGTGGTGCATGTTTGTACGTCTAGCGCATACTAAGTACTCGATTAATTGCCCCAAAATAAATAAACAACGATTTGGAACCCTCCATGATCCCGAGAGGGTAGTTTAGTGTAGGGCTAAAATTAGGAATCCTTAATGATCCCGAGAGGGTAGTTTTGGGTAGACTTGCTTTGGGTAGTGTACGATCCAAAGTCTCCTTGGGAGAAGACAGTTGATTTATCAGTAAGATATGAGATAATTTACTGCCGTACATTTCTATTAGGCTAGGTGCAAAGTGTCTTCTATACTTAGCTACAATTGAGAGAGGAGTTAAGATAGGGGGCACGGTTACGATGTACTCGAGAGAGGCTCATAACAACTATAGTTCCTAGGTCCACAAGTGCTCGACAAAATGCCTAAGTGAGGGAATTTGTCTAATATAGAGCAAATGAGTGTGTAATTTACACCCCTAGTGCTTCATCATACCCCCCAAGTCCGACTCATAGATCAGGTTTAGTTTGGGTTTGTTTTATACTTAGTCTAAGTGTAATCCTCATTAGAATGGACAAAATTATAGTATTCAATATCATACTTCCCTGTTGGATTGACCTGGACTCTCTATTTTATTACATACTACAACGCGTGCACTTGCGCACACAGTACTCAACCTACTTAGATAAGGTTTTGATGCATCAAGTTTTTCGGATAGTTGCTGGGGAAGTTTTTTATTGACACTATTACCAATCCAAGTTAACTATAGTCTAGTCATCGTTAGGTGTATTTTCTTTGCTTGATTGGTAGTTAGATATTTTGCTTATTTCTTAGTTAGAATATTATTATCTTAGAAAAAAATAAAAAAATGAGTGATTCCGAAATTGGTTTGTGTTCTTTCATGGATGGTTGTATGTGTTTTGAATAATATTAACTATAATTTGAATCAAGTAGCCAATTCGATAGGACCACTATGTGAGAATGAAGAATCTGTTGTCAAGAATGGCTTTAGTTGGGAAGAACCTGATTGGTCATACCCACCTTTTTTAAGCATTTTGGTGAGGAAAGAGAGTGTAACAACTTTAGCCTGCCTTTTGAAAACTCTAGGAAGCCAAGTATTGATCTCAATAGGTGGGATCAGGAAAATGGGCTCTTTCAGCCCATGGAGGCCCCTAGGAGTAAGAGCCACCAAGAGAAGATAGTAGAACCACAGATTGAGGAGTTTTTGAGTCGTTCGACAAATAGTGGCCCTATAAAGAGAGTGGCTCTCTTACTTCCTGACAAGGTTTAATTTTGAAGGGAAGCAACAAGATGAAAATCTTGAAGAGGTGGAAGTAGAATTAAGGTCAAATTTGGGGAAAGGGATAGAACTGATCAGAAAATAATCCCTTAGAGCTTCTAGGTTTTTGGATGAGCAATAATTTGGAAAAACCAATTTCAAGAGAGAAGAAGTGAACAATCAAGAACATCTAGATGTGTTCATCCTTCCACCCCTTACTCCATCCTTAGATTCAAGGTTGAATATTCTGTTAGGAAAGGTTGGAGGGGGATAGAACACTTTGCAAAATCTCAGTTGTGCAAATTATTGATGCAAGTTGTAGGAGTCTCCCATTCTCATCTTGAGACACTTGGGAGACTTGAGAAATGGAGCTATATAATTAAAGATAAGTGACTCAACTTCCATTTTGATCCGAAAGGAGTGGGATAGGACATCTTTCTTTGTTTTCTCTTGCTTTCAATAAAAATATTTCATGATCTCCAGCTTTTAAAACATGATTTAAATTTCCTTGTAGGCTTATTTTGATCTTAGAGTTGCTTTGTGTATGTCCATGCTCACCCTTTTTTTTTCACCATGTGCATGCTTCATGAAAAAAAAATTTCAATTTAACTGTGTGAATCTTGAGTGTGGCTTTCAGTTTTTAAATGTTTCGTTGTGTTTTACTTTATTGTTCTTTGTTTTGTACAGTTTTTTGTTTTTTTAAATAAAAATGAACAACCCAGTCTCACTTTTGTTGGAATTAATTAAGACGTTTTGCTGATTTTGTCTCAAATGCAGATCTCCAAGGTTGACCTTTAGCATAGGAGAGGAGTGTGGTTTTCAGTATTGTGATGTCACCAGGGAGTTTTCTCTACCCCTCTATGTTTTTATATTTTGTATGATCTACTTGAAGACAATGTAGAATTTAATTTTGGGGGGTATCAATTTGCATGGATCCATTCATGTATTCAGTCATTCATGCAAAATGCATCTACCTTGTATCACATAGCATTGCAAATAGATCTTTCCTTTCTTAGGAATGCATTGTGATGATCATCATGCTTTAGAGTTGAAAATGGAATTGTGTGGGGCTCGGTCATTACAAGAATAGCTAGACCAAGGAGATTAGTACATTTAAAATGAAAAAGTCCACTCATGAGTCAAATTGTTTCGAGGAAAATTTGTTATTGCTTGGTATGTGGTGTGAATGGTGGATGTACTTGAGTTTAAAATAAAACTCAAGGTGAAAAGGAGGAAGATTGGATCGAAAGAAAGGATTTAGGCAATGTTTAGACTGATTGAGCTTTTCCAGCAACCTTACGCAGATCCGCTAGTTAACCAAATTTTAAACCTTCATTTATCTTTATGTTTTTCATAGCCAAGTTTTTATTACCCATATCCTTTTTGAATTTATCTTTTTCTTCTATGTCCAATCTCTCAAATTACATGGCTGAACTGAAAAAGAGTTTGAGCTCCTATTGTTTAGTGAGATAAAGCAAGTGAAGAGAAAAGGAGAAGAAGAAGAAAACAAAACAAAATGAAGAAGAAAATAAAAAGAAACAAAAGTGATTACAAAACTAAAGTCAAAAGATTAGTCAAAATTCAAAATTTGGCTAATCTAAATGAAGCAAAGTCGAGAAAAGTGCATAATGGAAGAAAACAAAAGTAAGAAATAGTTGAAAAGGGCAAAAGATCAAGTTTGGGGGAAGTTTTTTGCGGTAGCTCACTTTACGTAGGTTCAATCATGTGATTAGAGAGAATGAACCCTTCAAAATTGACTTTTTATCCTACCCAAGTCCCTAGCCCATTACAACCTCTATAAAGTCCTAATGATATTTAGAGCAACTTTTCACAATTAGTAGATAGTGGATTGAGAGACTAGCTTATGGAACTCTAGGAGCAATTAGTAGATAGTAGGGCAAGTTGATCTTAAATGAGTGAGTCTCTAAAACATAGTTAGAAAGGTAGTTGACCGAGCAACATAAATTTTTATTTCTTTAATTCAATTGCATGATTTTCATCCTCGGCATGCAAGATAGATAATTTAAAATCTGTGTGAGAGGTTCCTTGATCGAGGATGAGCAAAATTTCAAGTTTGGGGGTATGATTGGCGTATATTGTTCACCTATTTTCATTCTCTTTTGGCCAATTTAATTAGATATTTAAAGCCACTTGACATAGTTCTTTTCTTGTCTTATGTAGAGAAAACATGCAAAAAACAAGTAGCAAGCCAACTGAACAAATATCATACAAATCGGATATGACATGAAATAAACATTACGAAAATGTTTAAGTGAAGAATTTGATGCCACAGCGCCAAAACAGGTTCACGGCTTTACCACAATGTCATATGGCATCAAAGGAGAGTCATGGCATTGTGTCACACAAAATAAAAAGTATATAAGTCCTAGCCAAGTAGCCAGCGCCGCTGTGCTGAACCTCAGCACTGCACCTCTGGCTTCCCAGTGCCGAGGCCCTGGAGTCGAAGGGTTCAATGCCCCACAACACCGGGCCACTTACTGCAATGATATTTAAACGAAACTAGGGCATTTTTGTTGGAGAGTCTTCCCGAACGGAGGACAGACGGGTGAGGACGATTTGGAGGGCATTTTTGGCGAGTGTAGCGCTCTGGAAGAGCTCAAGAGTGTGGATTTGGAGCCACCCAAGGTAGAGATTTGACCCGGGGAGATGTATCCCACCATAGGAGCTACCTTTTATAACTCGTGTATTCCTATTTTTCATATATATTATCTTGTTTATGTAGTTGTGTTAGAACTCGTGTATGAGTTTAAAATTGCATATATTTTGATGTATTTAAGTTATTAGTAGTCGTTAGGGGATTCTAATAATTGTACTTTGTTTCATTTATTAGTAAAATTCACTTCATTTCAGGCACTTGTGCGAGTTTGTGTCTAACGCGCCCTAACAAACAATTAATCGAAGATTTGGAATCCTCAATGATCCCATGAGGGTAGTTTAGGGTTGGCCCAAAACTAGGAATCCTTAATGATCCTAAGATGGTAAAATAGGGTAGACCCATGTTAGGAAGTGTACGATCCTAAGTCTAGCAGAGACTAGACGGTGGATTTGTGGGTAAGATTAGAGATAATTTACTGCAGTAGGTTCAAAGGGTCGAAATCAACTAGGAGAACAAACCAGAAGGGGAAAAAGGGAGATTTACGACACAAGGGAAGGAGAGATCGAGCTCTACATTGGATCAAACCGTGAGGAAACATAATCCCCCTTCCTTTTCTTTAATTTCATTTATCTTTTATTTGTTTGAGCTGGATGATGTATGCATTAATTTTAATGAGGGATTCTTCCCAAATTATTGTTATGTCTACCTAAACCCCTAATAGAGGGGTGTGATTTCACTTTGTACTTACATCTATAATTCAAGATTTATTACTATTTGAGCATTAATATCACGATCCAATGGAGTTAGTGTTTTGCATCAAGAGCGCAATAGAGTTGACAAATATCTGCTCGTATGGGTTACCCTTATCCTAATGGGGGAATTGAAATTCTGTTCGTACACCGAATGCGAGTTCACCACCTCATGGTGTCTGTAGGTTTAAGTGCAACACCTTACTCGCAGGGCATGACACCTGAGATAAGTATGAAAACACAGTTGTAACACGATCGGGAACTAGTTACACGTACGTTTTCGCCAGGATCCATTAGGCATTCGATATTATGTTTGAGCACTAATCGCATTGAAGATGGAGTACAAGTAGAGTATCCAAGTTTATCTCTCTGTTCCAATTACGTAGGTAGCAAATTCTCTGAGTAGAATTGACAACTCTACCTCTAAGAATCCGTATCTAGATATTCGAAATTAAAGGTAATCATCAGTAGGTCATACAATCCTCGAGGGATTGACCCAGACTCCCCGGATTTCTTACTTGAACAATGCATGCACTTGCGCTGCTGGAACAACCTCTGACTTTAGTTTAATATAAATTTTTAGTATTGATAACATAGCATCAATGTTATGCTTCTTATGTTCCACCACGCAACGAGCCAAGTATTAGCTTCGTTGCCAGGGGCAAAGTGATATTGATACCAGCCTAATTATAGTAGTCTAGCCATAGCTTAGGTGTTATTGTTTTTCTTGGATTATTGATTTGTGTGTTAACTTTTCTATAGTGTTTGCTAATTTAGCGCAGTTAGATTAATTTATGTTCCTTGTATTTTGATGCATGAAATGTTTGACTTAATGTCCAAAGGACAAGAAACAGTAGGTACTTAGATTTGTTTTGCATCACATTCTAGTTTAGTGTAGCATTTATAAGCAAGTAAAAAAAGAGAAATGGAGAAGAAATGGGAAATTTTTGAATTGGACTGAATGTGTTGCATGGATAGTTAGAATTGTGAAAGGTGTGTTCAAGGAGAAACCCATTAATGTATGAAAAATACCGTGAGGAAAATGTATATGCTCACCAAAGCTCATCCTATAGCAGCTATTAATGAAGGTTAATATCATAATAATGGGGATTTGCTGCACCCTTCCTCTGAACATTATATTCCACAGGGATGTAACAAATAGTAAACAGGTAACACTAGGTCGATCCCACAGGGATGTAGGAGACTTGAGCACTATAATTATCTCAATTTAATTGTATCTAGTCAATGGAAATCAAATCTTTCTTAAGATAAACTAAGGAATAAACTAAGCTAACCTAAACCTAAATGAAGAGCTGGACTTGGGACAAAAGAATTAACCACTAGTGAATGTAATTACACGTTCCAATGCAATGGATTAGCCCACTTTTCCCTCTTGAACATTTTATTTAGCACGCAGTGGGTTAGGGAAACTTTTATCCGTACACTTCTAGTGAGAGCTCTACGGCGTATCCCTTGATTAGTCTCATCTCCAAATGAGGAACCAATTCTACTTAGCCCTCTTCATGTGGCGGTGATGTATTTCAAGTAATTCACATGCAAATTCCCCAAATTAATCCAATGAAAATAGGAAAATCACATGTTGCCTAATGGCAGTCTATCCTAACGTCTCCTTCCAGTCTCAATTAGGATTCCTTATAAATGATTAACTGATAGCTTAAAACTTAATCAATCATACAAAAAACATTAGACACACAAAACATGTTGGAAATGCTCAAAACAAAGAGGGAATTCACTAAAACAAACCTAATCTACGATCATTACATCCAAAAATAGGACTAATATCTCAAATACACAATCTTACATAGATAGGGTAAGGAAGAACCCTGAAAAAAAGTTCCAAAACTTAGAATTTTCCTTCTGGATTGTTTCTCTTCAAATCCGATCTTAGAGCCCTTCCTGAGCCTTAGAATACCCCTAGGTTGCTACCAAATCATCCCCATCATAAAAATCGTTTACCGGTCGAAATCCAGTAAAAAACGGCCCAAAATACCCTTTTCGGCTTTTATAAGTGTGCATTGAGTGGGTCGATGATTGCGGCGCGATCCCATAGTCACGACATAAAGTTATGACACCGTGCGGCTCCAAACCCATTGCCAAGACGTTGCCTTTGCATTTTGCGTATTTCGCTGCTGGGCGTGAAAAAAAAATGTCAAATGAGGTTAAACGGCCAATAATATGGCCATTACAAAAACGGAAATATGGGTATGAATTCACTAGTCAAATATCCCCAAACATGAATTCTTGCTCGTTCTCAAGCAAGGAACCCCACATGCAGATTTTGGCTTTTATACCTTATTTGAAAATGATGAATTATGCAATTGAATGAAAGAAAAAATGATATCGCTCGGTCATTATCCATGTAGCTATTCCTTAGAGACTCACTCATTGACGGTCTACCCAACTACTAATCATATCAAATGGTCCCCACACTATTGCACGCACCATCAAACCACAAGCCATGCACTCGAGAAATTGATACAAGAATTCCAAAAGCTAGTCACTCAATCCACTCTTCACTAATAATGAAAAGCATCTCTTATAATCAATTGGACTTTATAGAGGTTGTAATGGGGATAGAGACCAGGGCAAGATAAATGTTACAATCATCAATAGGGTATGTCAATCTAATCACATGACCTAACCTACTTGTAGTGACCTCCCACTAAGAATTTCACTCAAAATTGAGCTTTTTCCCTTTTCAATCATCTTCTTCCTTTTTCTTTTATTAAGAACTTTGCTTGACTTCTCTTAAATTTAGATTAGCAAAATTTTCAATTTTGACTAGTCTTTTGACTTCTCTTGCTTTTCAAGCACTCTCTCTCTCTTTTTTTTTCTTCTTCATGTTCTTTTCTTTTTCTTTTTCTTCGTATATCTCATTTTCCTTAATTTCATCACACAATGGAGGGTCAACCTCCATTTCAATTATACCATGCAATTTGAGAGATAGGACATAGAAAAGAAAGGTAAACCAAAAAGGATATGACTTAATAAAAAATCTAAAGTTAAATAAAGGCTCAAGATTTGGTTGACTATCGGATATGCATAGGGTACAAAGAAATGCTCAAACGGTCCAAACATTGCCTAAATCTTTTGTATGGATACAACTTTCATCCATTTGGTATGGCGCCAACAACTTCCTTGTGGCTTCGTGCTGACACTGTGTGGTGCCAAATTGTTTGCCGCGGAGCCACCCTCTCGGACAAGCAGATTTTCATAAGAGAGATGTGACTCCATGGCTTGTTGTTTTCATTCAGAACTTCATTCAATCTCCAAGAGTGACTGCCAAAACTACCAACTACTCGAGCAATTTAAAATCTAAACCGAGTCTCTTCTAACTTAAAATATAAATTTCAACTACATGGAGACTTTATGCTTTACTCGACTCATACATGCTTCCTAAAAGTTGTGATTTATAATTGAAGCTTGCAACTACCAAAATTGAGTCTCTTCTAACTTAAAATTGCCTAAAATACTACTTTCCCAAATTTTGTATTCACAAAATATGGGTTACCTCGCAAGAAGGACCAATTTTTAAAGTCTTCGGCAAGATTTTCTAGAATTTCTTCCAAACTCTCCTGAATCCAAAATTGAGTTTGAAGGGACATTGTAACTTACAACTTGTCCCCTTTTGCTCAAGCTCTTTCCGTTGACATTCTCCACAGTCTTGCATAAATTCTTTGGAGGATAAGGTTCATTCTTATTAATTTTAGGTGGGCTACTTAATTCCTCTTCCACCAACCTTCTCAGGTCCTTAAGCTTCTCCTCTCTGGTCTCAAAATGCACAACTAAGTACGGGTCGGAGCTTCCTCCATCTCTTCCAGTGGCTTTATACCACACATCACCTTTTAACTACCTCTTATCTTTGTATGGGTAATTGACTTTTATCAAGCAAGGGTGTACCCCTTCAGATGGGGGTCTTCCTTCTCAGACCTCTGTAGCCACTTCTAAAGGGTGCTTCACCCTTTGACTTCCATTCCCTCTCTTCTTCATGGTTTGAGGCATAAACAAGCTGACGTTTTCACCTCCTGCTGATGTCATGGTGATGTTCCTCTCTTCTACATCAACAATTGCTAGAGTTGTGGCAAGGAAGGGTCTTTCTAAAATGAGAGGCATTTTTGTGCCCTCTTCTATGTTAATCACCAGAAGAGTCCATTCACTTTCACCATTACATTTTCCAGAATTCCCCTTGGTAGCAGATGGAACCATCAACCATAATTATCTGCGTTTTTGTAGGGGGTGGCTCGTTGAGATCCAGCTCCTTGAATATGCCAAAAGGCATAATATCCACACTAGCTCCCAAGTCACACAGAGTGTCCTTGATCCTATGGGTCCCAATGGTGCATGGTATGGCAAAATTCCCAGGATCTTTTACCTTTGGGGAGCACCACTCTCTCCAATTGCAGTATACTTCTTTACACATCTTCCAATCCGAATTATCTAACTTATACTCATCAGTTTCTACATGGGAGGAAATTTCAACTTGAAGCTTCTTAAAATCTTCAGGTGGCTTATGCTTAAACTCATCTACTTCCCCAATTTCTTTTCTTTCATCATAGGGTGGTGGCCAAATCTTCTTCTCTCCCCATTCATTTTTACTTGACTAATTTAGATGGCCCCCTTCTTCAGCTTCTAGAATGGGATAATTTGTGTTTAACTCTTCCAATTTCAAATTCTTCTAGAGCTTATCTTCATGACTCCAGATTGGTGTTGGTTGGGACTCATAACCTAACTCTTCTTCTCTTTCGTCTACCTCTTACAAGTTAATCTCATCAATCTCAACTCATTCAAAGGAAGACACATGAGGCTGACATGCCTCAATCACTTCGTCGAAAGAGGGCGTTTGGCTTTGTTCAACGGAGAAGCAATCATACTCTTGATTCACTTCTTCCATTAGAATGTATGAACTTGTGACCACTTAGGAATTGAATAATGAGGACATTTCTTTAAAATAACTTTAAAACTATTCCAAGCTTTATAAAGAGATTCCTGATCCATTTGAGTAAAAAATTTGATATCATCCCTCTGCTTTACTGTTTTGTTCAAGATCCATCCTCGTGGTCACAGAACCTGAAGGCATAGAATTCAACCAGTGTTTTACCTCTCAGCGAAAATGGGAACAACATCAATCTTATCGCATCTTCTGACACACCATTGTGCTTTTAATGTATCACAGATTTCCTAGAAATCATCTAGATGCGAATTCAGATCATCATTTGGTAATCCACTAAACTGAATTGAAACTTGAATCATTTGAATAATTGTCAGCTTGATTTAAAAATTGTTAGCAAAAATTATCAGTCTTCTTATACTAGAGTGTGTACCTCAAGCTTGAGGCACAACAAACTCTCTCAGACTTCCTAGCTTTTCTTGCCATTTCATCCTCTCTTCTTTATAACTTTTACTGCCTAAGGTTGGCACTTGTTGTCCTCTCAATTTCAGGATCAAATGGAATCACAGCAAGGCCCCTACATTCCTGCATACTCAAGAGAGAGCAAGTATAACAATTTGGCTCACAAACATACTTAACAAAAAGAAAAAAAAATTAACTACAAACACTCCAAAAACGTACAAACAACAACAAAAACAGAATTTATACTTAAGCAAGTTATACTAACTAACAGAATTAGCTCTACTAACATGCCAAACCAATAAAGTTGCACTACACTAAGCATGCAACAAAGTTAGTCAGATTATAGTAAGTACTCTAAGCTAGATTACAGCTACAGAGCCCAAGGCTAATAACAGTACTCAACGGCGCCAAAAACTTGGTTGGGATAATACGACACTATAAATTCTACATGTGTACAAGTGCACGCGTCGAACAAAGTAATATACTAGATGAGTCCAGATCGATCCCCACGAGGACTATTCTACTTACTAACCAATGAATTCTCTACAACTATATCTATCTACTACAATTATAAATAATTATATAGTATCTTAATGCAAAACTACAAAAACATACTAACTATCTAATTACAGCAGTCCTATGTGATACACGTTCACTTGCTAGAGACTAAGCATATTAGGAGTAGGGGGAAGTGATTTCATGTAATTAAGGGTAGGATTCATGCAATTTAGCAAAGTGTGCAATTCTACAACTCGTTAGTGGGTCTAGAATTCACCACGCGTAACCTTCTCTCGAGGCGTTACGACCGTGCCCCCCTCAACCTGATTTTTCTCTCGAGGACACAGGTCTAAATCAAGGACCCATGAATGCTCAGCCAAAAGCGACCATATGCATCCGGACGCTGTTCTCAAAGTCTACCGGCGTACCCCTCACCTGCCCTTGCTGTACTTGCCGCGATTTGGAGATCACACGCAGAGTGGTAGTATCCTTTCGTATTACCTCTCAGTCTCAACAAAACAATAAGATGAACATGTGGAGGTCGTCAATGTCCTCATGTTAATAGCTCCCCAATGGCCACTCACACTAAATTAAAGAGTATTGCACTACATCAAATAAAATACCTGAAATTACATGAATCCAAATCTGAAATCACATTACATCACTCACCCCCTAAAGAAACTTAGCTATACATAATCAGGAATCGGGAAGAATCCATATCCATTGACATTAAATACATGATAATTTGAGATAAATAAGGTAAAAATAAGGCAAACGACTTCCCTTTTTCTCTTGAACTCCTTCCTCCTTGAATGTACAAAGTGTCTCTACTTCACTCCTACTGCTAACTCCGCCTCTACAGCGTGGACGCGTGATGCCCAAAGTTCGTTTATAACACATATTTATAGGGGAGTCTGAAAGATTACCCTTTTTTGTGTCCTAATTAATATGGCGCAACGCAGCGTAGGTCTCCTCCAATGGCTCTAGGTCTTGGCGCCATACGACTCTGTGGCATTGTGTAATGTTCTCCCTCGCGTCGCCAGCGCTCCAGTGCTAGCTTCAGTCACCGGTGCACTACACATTCAAGGTCGAGCGCTCTGGCATTGGCTTCTGTCACCGAGGCGTTGGATGATCGAGGATGAGCACTCTGGTTTGGATCTTGACACCAAGGTGCGGCACCCAGAACAGTTTACTGCTACTAGCGTTCCTGCGCCAAGTCGAGGGCCGAGACATTAGACACTTAGCCATTTTTTCACTGCTCGTAGCCCTTGTTCATGCGATGCCATAGCTTCGAATGTGGTGCCATGTGGCATCAGCCACCTTGCTTCTGCATTTGTCATTCAGATGTCGTGCCTCTGCTCTGGTGCCTTGTGGCGTTACGTGCATTGCTCCTCTTCTGCTTAGTGTCAGGGCTTCCCATCTGATGCCATGTGGTATCGCCCTCTGTATTGCACCAAAATGGGTGGATTTTAGCCTCAAAACGTCTGAATTGCATATTTCTCCTTCTGGTTGGTGTTTAGTGAAAATGAAGCACATTCCCAAAAAATTAACACCAAACGTTAGTGAAATTTGTACACAATTGAATTAAAATTTAGCCTAAAATGCAGCAAAATTTTCGCTAACCAAGTCCCCACCAACGGTGCCAAAAGCTTAGATGGGTGTAAATGACTATATAATAAATCGCCCATACGCAAGCGCACAAGTCGCACCAAGTAATATACCAGATGAGTCCAGATTGATCCCACAGGGACTATCACTACTTTCTAACAATGATATTTCTCTACAACTATATCTAACTACCAAAAATTAACAAGAATTGTCACAAGTATCTAAACGTATAAAATACAAAAAGATACTAAGCCTTACGATCTACGGAGCCTACCAAGAGTAATACACGGCATGCAACTAGAAACTCAAGAATTGGAGTCAGGGGTGGGGGGAGGGGTCATTGCCTTCATGTTATAAATAAGGGATTCATGAAAACTTCAGATGGGTGAGTAATTCCTTAGCTCATTAGCAGATCTGGAATTCAGTACGCGTAGCCCTCTCTTGAGGCACTACGGCTGTGCCTCCCTCCTTAGCTCTATTGTCTCTCGAGGTCAAGGGTCTAAATCAAAGGCCCATAAGCACTGCCAACACAACCACATGTATTCGGATGCTTCTCTCAAAGTCCATCCGCGTATCCCTCACCTGTTACTGATAGAAAACAATTGATTTGGGGATCAAACGCAGGTCTCAAGGGGGACATCGTATTTACACTAGGAGGTTGTCAATCTCCTTGTGTACAGAGTTTTCCATAAAGCCAACCACACTAAATTAAAGATTGATTACACTAATATAGATTGAAACTGAAATTTACATGAATCTGACCCAAATATCACATTACAACACGAACCCCCCTCCCCCATCCCCCTAAGGGTACTTAGCTAGACACAATAAGGATTGGGAAAAATCCCAATCCGAAATCATACAAGGCATAGTAGCTAATCAAAACACACAATAGATAGAAACACAGAGATAGAAGAGGGAGAAGAACTTTCCTTCAACTCCTAATCCACTGCTTCGTCCTTCCTTTGCTCCTCAGATGTGTTTCCCCTTTCCTCCAAAGTTTTCACAGCCTCTAGAGTGCAGAGGTGTGATGCCCAAAGTGCATTTATAATGCCTATTAATAGGGATTCTGAAAGATTCCCCTCTTTTTTGTGCCCTAAGTGATCCAGTGCCATGTGGCGTCGAACTCATACCGTGGCGCCAAGTCTCGGTGCCGAACATGGCACCGCACGATCCTGTGGCGTCGTACTTTGTGTTCGTTACGTGCCACCTGGACTCCTGCACTGAGCTTGAGCACCGAGACACTGATATTCGAAGATGAACACCCCTGCGCTGAGTTTAGTCAACGAGGTTCTCATCCCAGAAAAGTGTTTCTGCTCCTAGTGCCCCTGCCCTGAGTCGGGCACCAAGGCACCCGACTCTTAGTCAATTTCCTCGCTTGCAGACCTTGCTTAAGTGGCTCCATGGCTTCGATTTCGGTGCCATGTATCGGCCACTCTGCTTCCCCGATTGGCATTCTGACATCATGGCCTCGACCATGGCGCCATGTGGTGCTGCACATAGTGTATCTCTGCTTCTTGGTGTCATGGCTTCCATCTTGGTGCCATGTGGCACCAGCTTTTGTATTGCTCCAAAATGGGGTGTTTTTATCCCAAAATTACATAGTTGCGCTCCTTCCTTCTCCACTTGGTGTTTGCATCGTTTTGGGATCTGAACCTATAGATAAACACCAAAATTAAGTGAGAATGACCTCAACTCCATAAGGAATGTGGCATTAAAAATGTAGCATATTTTCCACTAACCACTCAGCTTCTGTCTTTTCTGCAAATTCAGGTTATGGGTCTTGGATCGTTGACTCTGGTGCATCGAATCATATGAAATTTGTGTTTTCATCTTCTCCTCGTCTCCTTTTCTTCGCTTACCTGTTGAAGTTCTTTGTCTCCCTTATCTATCCATGAATATATTATTTATTCGTCAATATTGTGATCTTGGGTTTCATGTTTTTTTTTTCTCTTTCAGGTATCAAAAAAAGGATCCTTCAACGAAAAAGGTTCTTGGGACAGATCATAAAATTGGAGGATTGTTTGAGCTTGATAATCTTATTATTTTTCAAGTGTAAATGCTTTGTTCGATTGTAGTTTTACTGCTAGTTCTAGTACATTGTTTGTACTTTGGCATTGTCGTTTGGGTCATGTATTTCACTCTACACTAATTAATTTATTAATACTAGTCCAGATAGACATGTTTCTTCCGAATTATTGCATTGTGTTAGTTGTAAACTTGGCAAACATACTACTTTACTGTTTAATTCGAATGATGTCTGTTCTTTAGCCCCATTTGACATTATATAATCTGATATTTAGGGACCATCTACGATTCTACCTGTGGGTGGATCTTGTTATTACTTTGTGTTCATTGATAATTATTTTCGATTTTTCTGGGTTTATTTGTTACAGTGTCACCAAAATTTTTACGCTACTTATGTTGAATTCTCCACCATGGTTCGTACTCAATTAACTAGAACAATAAACATTTTCGATCCAATTTTGAAGGGGAATTGCATAAATCTCATGGTTCCTAGCAATAACTTCCATGTTTTTATATTATGCAATAGAATGGGGTTGTTGAATGAGGATTGTATACTTTACACTCGCTTGCATATACGTTCGAGCATATTTGAGTAGCTATTTTCCCTCATTTGACTTAGTTTTGTTTGTCTTATTCAGGGAAAACATTCAAAAATCCAACAGGAGTCCGATGGAAAGAATCTCGCGTAAATCAGAGCAAAACCGAATAAAATTGGCCACAAATGGACAAGTGCAAGAGTTGGCGCCACATGGTGCCAAAGAGTTGATCACAACACCGAACTACAGTGGAAATCGAACCTGGTGCCATGGGATGGTTGCAGCATCACGACACCCAGCTACAGAGGAGACAAAATGAAGCTCTAGTGCCCCTGTGTAGGATGGATGCTTGCGGGGCGCTCGAGTTCGAAGATGGGCGCCCAGCATTTACTCCGGGTGCCCCGGCATTGACTTTGGGCACCACGGTGCTCAACCAAGAAGAAGAGAGCGCATGGGGCCAAACACACACTCAGCGCCCAACGGCGCTTCTTTCTAAGCGCTGTGAGCGCTTGGCACCACACGACGCCATAGGCCCAGCACCACTTGATGCACACGATGCCACCCAACACCGGACAACTTCCTGCATTTTTATGAAAGGCCTTTTTAGGGCATTTTCGAGACATACCTTTCGGAAGCAAAATGTGTGAGGACGATTTGGGGTGATTTTGGGTGGGACTCGGGCTTTAGAAGAGTTCAAATGTGTGGATTTGGATCTACCAAAGGAGTCGATCCGAGAGGACGATTCCTGCCATAGGAGTAATATTTTATGAGTTTCTTCTATCCCTATTTCTCTTTATCTATCTTTGTATTAATGTATTTATGCTAAAAGTTTTGTTTGAGTCTAGGTTTGCATTAATTTTGTTACATTTGAGATATTAGTCCTTAGGGGGTTGTAGGGATTGTACTTTGTTCTTATATTAGTTGATTTATCTTTACTTATGTTGATTTTATATATATATATATATACTTCTATGAGTGTGTGATACTTCCGTTACACAGCGACGGTAGTATAGTGGGCTAGTGTAAGGCATTATCAAGCCTAAGTGTGATTAATTTGGGATGGTTAGTATGTTAAGAGATTGATGTGAGACTAGGGATTTAGAAGATCTCAAATGTGTGTAAGCTACCAAAGGAGGAGATTCGATCCGAGAGGATGATTCCTGCCATAGGAGCAATCTTTTGTTAGTTTCTTCTATCTCCATTTCTCTTTATCTATCTTTGTATTCATGTATTTGTGCTAGAAGTCCTGTTTGAGTCTAGGTTTGCATTTATTTTGTTACATTTGTGATATTAGCCCTTAGGGGGTTGTAGTGATTGTACGTTGTTCTTATAATAGTTGATTTCGCTTTACCTGTTTTGATTTTATATATATATTGATATTTCTATGAGTGTGTGATGCTTCCGTTACTCGGCTACAGTAGTGTAGTGGGCTAGTGTTAGTCATTATCAAGCCTTAGTGTGATTAATTTGGGATAGTTAGTATGTTATGAGATTGACAACCTCATAACTTCAATCTGATGTCCCCAGATTGATGACCGGGATGGTATACTGGGATAGACACCCATTAATCAGCGTGTGATTCTAAAATCGACTCTAATTTACTCAGTGTCAGGTGAGGAATACGTAGGTACACTTCGAGAGAAGCGTCCTAATACACGCGGTAACGGTTGTTGTGGTGATGGACCACCGAATTAGTACCTTGACCTCGAGAGACAATAAGGCTAAGGAGGGGGTACGGTCATAGTGCCCCGAGATAGGGCTATGGCTACTGGTTTCCCCGATCTACTAAGCATTAGATAAAATACCCAGGTGAAGGACTTTAGCTAGTATATAGAGCAAAGTAGTAGGTGACCACGCCCCATCATGCTTAATTTAGTCCCCCAAGTCTGAATCGCAGTAGGATTAGGATTAGTTTAGTTTAATTTGCATTTAGTTAGTTTTAGCTCTCATTAGACTACCTTGGCTAGATATAACTAAACAATACAATTATAGTGTTCAATTCACACTTCCTTGTGGGATCGACCTGGACTTTCCAGTGTATTACTTGATGCGACATTTGCACTTGCGCACTCAATACTAAGCTTACTTAGGTATGGTTTAGACGCAATCATTGAACATATACATAGGCACATGATAGAAAATGCACACACTTTTTTTTGTCATCTCTTGTACCAAAACAATTCTAGGGTTAGGCTATTTTGTCCTCAGTGTACCTTATTAATCGGCTGCATTTCGTGGCTCTGAACGGTGGTACACCATTCACTCCTCTTTCTGACACATTTCTTTATTACTCTTATCTTCATTTATTTGGTTCCACATGTTTTGTTTTACTTCCCGCACATGAGTGTGATATGTTGTCTGCTAAATCTGTGATGTGTGTTTTTGTGCTATGGTATTCAGCGAAACGATTTTCAATGTCATAATCCTCGAGCTAAAATTTGTGTATTTCACGTCATGTTACTTTTCGGAAAAAATGGTGTACCATTAACTCTTTACCTTCTCATGAATCCAAGTTTAATATTTCTTCCATAAATGTTTTTATCCCTTTCGAGATAACTTTTCTTCTTTTGTGTCTTTTACAGCCAATCTATTACAGGCTTACAGTCTCAAGACTCCTTGTCACCAACACCCTCACTACATGATGAACATGTGCCTTCTTTGGATCAGCCCTCTAGTTCCTTTCTGATTGGTGAACACATGTCATCCTTGGATTCGCCTCCTAGGTCATCTGATATTCTATCTTTGGAGGATTCAGACTATTTGTCATGATATCCATCTCGAAATCACCACTATCATATACGTCTACTTGACTATCGTTGTTATTTTTCTGCTCTTAATTTTGTTTTTGAACCCTCTAGCTATATAGGGAAGCTTCTTCTAATCATCTTTGGCAGCAAGCTATGTCCGAGGAGTTACAGGATTTAACCAAAGCACATACAAGGAATCTTGTTATTTTTCCTCTTGATAAATCAACAATAGGTTGCAAGTGGGTTTACAAAATCAAGAAGTAAGGCAGATGGATTTGTTGATAGATATAAAGCTCGCCTAGTGGCTAAAGATTATACACAGGAGTACGAATTTGATTACGAGGAGACATTTGCTCTTGTTGCCAAGTTGACTTTTGTTCGCCTTTTAATATCTATTGTCTGAGTTCGCCATTGAGATCTATTTCAGATAGATATGAAAAATGTCTTTTTGAATGACAACTTGTTTAAAGAAGTTTATAAGTTGTCCCCACAAGGATTTTATGCATCTCCCTGGGCAAATGTGTAAACTTTGTAATGCATTATATGGTTTGAAGCAAGGGCTACATGCTTGGTTTTCCACCTTTTGTTTGAAGATTGTATAGTTTGGTTATAGACAAAGCACTCATGATTCTTCATTCTTCACTCATCAGACATCTTGGGGTTTTGTATTGCTTTTTTTGTATGTTGATGACATTGTAATAACAAGTCATGATCTGTAGGGCATCTCTAACCTTAAGGACTGTCTTAGTTCCTATTTTAAACGAAAGATCTTGGTCGTATGCGCTATTTTCTTGGCTTGGAAGTTCTCCCTTTATGTAATGGTTATGTTCTTTCTCAAGTGAAGTATGCTTATGAGATACACCATTAGAGCTTAATGTTAGCTCTGAGGAACAGATGGGGGAGTTACTACCAAACCCTACACTTTATCAACCGCTAGCTTGATTTATTTCACTATTACTTGTCCCGATATCTGCTATGTGGTTCAGTAGTCAGGCAGTTCACTTAAGCTCCTCCTATATTTAATTATGCAGCAAATTTGTATATATTGTGCTATGTTAAAGTCAGCTTGTATAAGGGTTTTCACTCCCCATTTTCTTCACCACTTTTTTATTTTGTATATTCTAATGTTGGTTGGGCACGTGATGATACATATCGTCTGTCTATTATATGTTACTTTGTTTTCTTAGGTGACTCTTTAATTTACTGGCGTAGTAAGAAACAATCTACTCTCTTGCTCTAGTCGTGAGGCTGAATTCCAGACTCTTGCTAACACTACTTTTGAGCTTGTTTGGATTCACCTACTCCACCTCATTATGACATTAAGAGTGCTCTTTAGATTGCCTACGACGATGTGTTTCATGAGAGGACAAAATATATAGAAGTTGACTATCATTTTGTTTGACATCATTGTATTTGTGATACTCTCACTTTATTGTGTATACCGTTTGAACACTTGACTCTTGATTTACTTATCAAGTTGCTTACTTCATAGCAATTTTGCTACTTGTGTACCAAACTCCAAACGAGGATTTTTGCTCCATCTTGAGTTTGAGCGGGTATGTTAGCTTATGTAATCAAGTTCATGGGTATTTTGGTCTTTTCATCATTACAAAGCTTGTATTTAAACACTTGAGTTGTTAAAAAGAATTATCACATTTTAGACTATTTTCTACAGTTAACACGCACCATCTGATGCAAAATAAACAGGTTTTTAAAGTGAATAGCGACTTGAGTTTTGGTACATGTTCTGATACGAGATGTTCCCTCACTAGCATCTGTGCTTTCCTCGGCTTCGCTTCGATTTCATATAAAAAAAAGCAAAATACAGTTTCTCGGTCAACATCGAAGCTAAATAAATACCGGCTTCTAAATTCTATATGGTGTGATAATAAAGCACCTCTCCATATTACAGCCAACCCAGTTCTCCACGAACGAACAAAACATTTAGACATCAATTGTCATTTGCTTCATGAAAAATACAAAGCACCGTTCATCCTTCTAAAACATATTTCTACCAATTTTCAGCTTCCAGACTTATTTACCAAGTCACTTTTTGGTGCTCAATTTTCCAAGTTACTCTCCAAGTTGGGCATGATTGATACGTGCTCCAACTTGAGGGGGGATGAAGAAATTGTGGGTTGACTGTAATAAGGCTGTTATATCTTATTTTTAGTTAGTTACACAGCTAGGTGACGTGTAATGCTACATGTAAAAATTTGTTATTCTGTTTGCTAAGTTTGTTAGAGACTCTCATGTATATATATAAGACTGTACAAACATTTTTTTTCATGAATGAAGAATGTATACTTTCTTCATCTTCACTTTCTTGAGTTTGTACAGTTACTGAAAGATTGTAGAACAAATGGATGGCTTTTATTCATGTTTCTCCACTGAGTTTTTTCTTTCGCAAGGCAATTTTCAACCTAGGAACAAAATTACTGAAATCATTTTCAGTTGCTAATGCATTTGAATCGACAACATGAAGTAGTTGAGCTCCTCTTGTCAATGTTTTCATAACAATGTGATTCCAAATTAGTCTACTTTTACAGCAATACAGCAGGGACACTATATGGGCATTCTACAGAACCAAAATTCAGTCTGACTCCCTTTTGCAACACCTAATATGTACCCCCAGATAAGTATCCCACTTCTGCTGAAACCTTGTTTTTGATTTTTCTGGTGAGGCTTCTTCTGAAATTTAGATCCAGTTCCTAAACATCTTTTGCTATCACAAGTTCAATCCACTCCAAGCAGCAACAATACATTCCCTTCCATCAAAGAAGAAGAGCTGAAACTACTTTTATCTTGGTATCCATGTGGTGTTGTAGAGTGTTAATTAATTATCAAAGAGTGGACTTAAGAAGAGCTGAAACTTCTTTTATCTTCTTATCCATGTGGTGATATAGAGTGTTAATTAATTATCAAAGAGTGGGCATAAGCTTCTCTACTTAGAAAAGGAGCAAAGAGTCGGCTATATATATATATATACAATATTTTAGTCGTTTACATTTATGTATGTATTTTGATCTATGATTATTATATTAAAGTACAAAAGTTAGGCTAAATATTGTTAAGAGAATTAGTCCTACATTGAAAAGAAGTGGTCAGAATCATGGGCATAAAAAAAGGAACCCACATCTTCATTGTCAGCTCCATCTTTCAATCGTATTCTTTCAAAGTTGGGCTTGTTAACATTTCAACAAGATCCAACTTCAGGGGGGATTGTAAAATATTATTGTAAAATATTTTTTTGTACAAGGGTACTTTTGTAAATATATATTTTAGAGTTTCTTTTAGGGCTACTCTCTTCTTTAGCCTATAGATTTGTAACAGTTCTATTTTCTTCTTGAGAGTTAATGCAATTTTTTTTTGAATTTTATTTTTTATCTCCTACAATCCAATAAATTTTGACATGGTATCAGAGCCACTTTCTGTGCATGGACCGGAACCTCCCTATCTGTCTGTGGGTTTAATCCAATTTGTTTGTGCAATCCAAAAGATGAGACCCGGTCCGTTTTTGGGCTTCATAAGATGAGGTCCAATTTGTTCACGTCTCAGACCTATTGTGTAAGCCTGGCTTGGATGTGAGGGAGAGTGTTAAAAGCATTGTTCCACGTTGAAAAGATGATGGAAGAATCATAGGCATAAAAGAAGGAGCCGACATCTCCATTGTAATGAGGGTTTTTGGGATAAAACCTATTAACAAAACCGTTCAGGCTTAGGCCCAAAGCAGACAGTATCATTACAATGTGGAGATGTGGGTCATACAAGCCCATCAAGAATTTTGACATATATCACTTATCTAGATAATTACCAAATTTTGCATAATAAACACTCGAAGAAAATTGTTGTCGTCCAATAAACTACCTTACACAAAGAGGTTTTCCAGGGGAATACATCTTTGATGGACTTCCCGAGAATGCCCTTTAAAAGGCTTGGCCTAAAGCAGGCTTATTTTGATATTGTTTATCTTATCTCATGAAATATTTTATTGCATTCAAATCTTTGAGTGCGCCCTTGCGTGGCATCTTTCTTTGCTGTTTCTCGGTTCTTCTTCATCACCTCTGCTCGTCATTTCATTAACTAATAACTGTCATATATCTGGCTCCTTCACTTTATTCTCGAGTTGCAATTTACATATTCAGTCCATCATAACTCATGAAGAGATTGTTTGTTAATTACGTTGTTTATAATTTCAGATGATATTCACCTCATCCATCAATTTACTTTGATTTCTAAGCTCAAATGTTAGTCGTCAATCATATCTAGAACTACATGGCTTAGCCATTCCAGACTTTATCTTCTGAGAGCTGTCAAAAGAAGAAAGCTTTATGAGGACGTGCAGCCATGCTGCCTACCGAAAGCTCTAATCCGGCAACACTCCCTGTTCCTTTATTCCTGACACCTTCAGCCCATGTAAATTGCTCCATCGACAGTAGGAAGAAGCAAATTATCTCTCTTATCATGGGTTAATCATTACAAAAGCTATAAATATTACCCCATTGTTGGGAAAAAAAATACCTGCAAAACCGTAATTCAAGAAAGCACACAGTACATGTATTTCAATGAATCAACCGGATCTCTTTTTCCATCTTTGTGCAATTAACGAGCATGCAAACCAATCCAAATCAATCTAAATGAACAGACAAATAGCAACATACAGATATACGTTGAAACCCTCCAATGTAGAGGGAGAAAACCACGGGCCAGGCTCAAATCTCCACTATGAAATAATGGGGTACACAAATATTCTTCTCTAGAATAACTAGAGGATCAACAATACATCAAGAAACACATTTCTTGGTTCAACATACAGTGCATACATCAATTTCATCATGTATGAGAAAGAATGAAGGGTTAATAGAGCAAAGAGAGCTAAAAGAAACTTCTCTGAGTTGCTGGCCACATGCTTCCTCAGTCTCAGCTTCTCTTCTTCTTCTTCTTCTTCTTCTTCTTCTTCTCTCTCTCTTTCTCCTTCTTTCTTCTTCTCTTTCTCTCTTTCTTCCTCTCCTCTTTCTTTCTTCCCCTCTTTCTTTCTTCTCCGCTCTCGGGAGGCTCTCCGACGCTCTCTCTCAAAAAACCCTCTCGAGCGCCCCTTTTTCCACCTATTAATTTTTCTCTCATGTGCCCTCTCTTTGGCACGCTCTCTTCGTCTATTTTTTTCTTTTTCTATAGCTGTGGGTCCCACCACATAAGACAAGGGCGGGACAGCACAACACCCATGTCGTTGATGCCATCTCTAAACCTACATGAGAAGTTGTAGTTTTCATTGTAAAAGAACTTCCACATAGCAGCTCAAATCAGAAAGAAACAATGAGTGAATTTCAGCAAGGCTCTGGTTCCCACTACTGTGCTCTCCCAGTGGTAAACAATTGTAGCATTCGTGTTCTGATCTTTTCTTCTTCAGCTGTAATTCTATGCTTCACTTATGCTTATGCGAAAATTTCTTACTGAGGTAGAAACTCCATCTGGGTTCATAAACTTCGTGAGGCCATTTGTTTGTTCACTTTACATTTTAAAGATGTCGCTTATTTTGTGATGACTACGATAATCATGCAGGAAGAACATTGCAGCATTGAGAAAGAAGGAACGGCAGACACCCTCTTAATCTCGGCAAGAGCCCTCAACATTGTATGGGGCAACGACAGGCGTTTCTGGAAATGGACTCCTCTCCCTGACCAACAAGAATATGCCAAGTGATCAGTAGCCCAGCTTTATAATATTTTCTTATTTTTTCCAGTGACATAATATTGACAATGATTTCATCTCATCCTTTCTCAGGTTACAGATATGTGCAGTGCTCCTCCAAGTAAACTGGATTCAAGTCACTGGGAAACTAGACACTCGGAAGATTACAAACTTTTTCCATCCCTCAGAACTGCCAAAGACGTATGAAATCTTTTGGGTGGGTGATGGAGTTCAATGTGGATGCATTCGTTTTCGCCAAGATGCCCATCAAATTCAAGGTTGCCACAGATGGTTTACAGCCAGCACGGAGAAGAGAGAACTTGGAAGCTTACCGATGGAAGAGCAACCAGTGGCATGAGATCCGAGGTGGGGATTTTACTGTTGGGCATCGAAGCAAGTCAGGGAACATTTATTTTGGCATGTATGAAACTGAGAGTGAGTGGTGGAAGGGCAGCATGGTTCTTGCAGGGGTGAAAATAAAACCCAAAGCATAGCTTCGTTTACTGATCATGAAGAATATGGGAATGAGAAGACTGCTTGTTGGTTTTGTTAGTGATAGTTTTTAAATGGTTATGCAGTAAGGAGAGTTTCTTATATATTTAGCTTTTCAAATAAGCAGGATGCCTAAACTGCCATGAGAAAGGATAGAAAAGCTTACCTGTTATAATCTCCTCATGGCTTTCGACGTGAATAAAACAGCGAAGATTTGCAGATGTCGATCGTGTTGTTATGGATGTGTTTACAAAGCAGTCTCGATTTACAGGCACATAATTTAGTTTAAATGCGTATTTCTTGTCTCAAGTATGATATGGTAAAGTAAGATAAATTTTGTTGCATAACTATGAAACTAAACACAAAATCCAGTCATATTGTCCATGTGTAAGAGTCTAAAGAAGAATTTCACTCATAAGGAAGTGTTAAGAGATTGCTAAAGTCTGGTCGTGAGGGGATTAGAGATTAATCTCATTCATATATCCGAGAAAAGAGTATTAGGATTATTACTTAGTGAAGTTAATTCTACTTGGCAAGTTTCTTAAGGATAAAGCGTTGGAGTCAACGTAATACTTACCATCTGAGGTCAACATCACTAGAACTAGGATATGAAACTGAAGCAGTCTTGAGTTTTCATTTCTAGATTGTATTTGTAGATTCGGAACTTTTCTTGAGTAGGTTAAATGGGTTACAAGTCTGCCATATTTAGTATATAAGATCCCTTTCTGGAATCCTCCACATTCATCTCTGAACCTAAAATTCATGTAACATATAAGTTTGCAAAGGCATGTGAAAATTAATTCAAGAATGGAAAGGGTACCAGATCCTCTGACAAAGTTTTTGTACCAGATATCTGCTTGGTTTGGTGCACCCGGTTGTGCAACCCACTTGTCTTTTCAGATACATCAGTCAGGTATGATGCCCGAAAGATGCTGCAGCAGTGGCATTGCAAATTTCCGTTGATTGAGAATCATCTTTTTATAAGGAATAAAGAAGAAAAGAATATTATACCACTGGAAAAGTGCTCTGGTCTTATTCTGATTGAGTGTCGCCTGAGATCAATTTGGCCAAAAAGAAGAGCAAATGGGTTCGGCAGACATGATAAACTTGAATAGATAACTTCCGAGTGTTAACTTTCATGTTCAATGGAATAATTGGTGAAGGTTCGACCTAATATAAAACTGTAAATATAGACGGGGAGGAAATCTTGCTCATTGTCTTCGCCTCAACTGTGCACACGGAAAATACAGGAAGGAAGATGGGGAACCAGCCCTCTGTGGAAGAAGCAGCTAAGCATCAGGTTGAAGAACCCAAGAATCAGCCAAGCGCCAGTGAAGTGCGACCACAGCTTGAAGACAAAGTAAGGCCTCCTACTGACCAAGAAGGTCATCAACAAGCGGTAAGGAAGCTTCCTCTTAATGACGAAGTTGGCACACCGAAGCCAACGTATATGTCAAACACAAAGCAACCGGTCAGTACTCCGAATAAAGAGGCAAGATTAAATCAAACTCAAATCTCTTCCTAAAATTGTGGAGACAATTAATATACATGTTTGGTTGGTGTACGAGGGTGCGAATATGTAAAAAGATGAGGACGAGTTCTCCAATTCTACTAATATTCTGTGCAGGGACAAGATGAACTTTCAAGAAATATGTTCTCGGACACCAAAAGGAAATTGAGTGTGTAATGCCTCAGGAGTTTGTAAAGCCCAGTGATATTATTCTTCCCATGCAGGTTCAAGAGAAAGAGAAGCCGAGTCCGAAGAGCTATGTAATCCCCGCAAAAGAACTCAAAATCACTTGGAGTGAAGAACCACGTTATTGGTCTTGGTTGTCATGGAAAGAACCAGCAAGGTAAAGTTGTAGATAGAAGATCCATTATAACCTTTTGGTAAAATTAAAGGTGAAATGAAACTTGTCATAGTCCCAACTTCATACAGAAATATCTGTGTTAAAGGCATACATTGATGGATCCCATCCTCCAAACTTAACTGATCAGCAGAATACATTCGGCAATAATATGATTATCCAGTGTATACAAAACCCACTTCACTCTCCTTGTATCCCAGCACACTTCAAAACACTAGACATGTTTGTATACCCCTGAAGATAACTTGCTATTTGGCAGCAACGCGATCGAAGTGGCTCACCTGTTGAACGTTTGCTGGTTGGAGGTGAATGGCAAGTTTGACGTGTCAAAGCTATTACCTGGAATTGTCTATGAGGTCGTGTTCGTGGTGATGCTCAAGGATCCAGCATATGGGTGGGAAGTTCCAGTAAATCTAAAAATAGTGAGTCCACAAGGACAGCCACAACAGCACCAGGAGAAGTTAGTTGAAAAAGGCAGAGCGCAATGGATAGAACTTCATGCGGGTGACTTCACCAGCACAAACAACGGGACAGGAGAGGTGGAGTTCTCTTTGTTTGAATACCACGGAGGACAGTGGAAAAGAGGGCTTATGATAAAAGGAGCAATAATCCGGTCAAAACTTTCTGTGGTCTAGCAGATTATCAAAGATGTATGACTTTGTGAGAAACATTTCTGTGGTTTAGCTGATTATCTAAGATGTATGACTTCATAAGACAACTTTCACTGCCAGGTGCTTAAATCATATTTAGTGGTCCATGTACTTTCATCATGATTCAAGCCAAGCTTGTGATCAAAATTTAAGATGTAATAACATTTCAACTGAGCAAAGCAGCGCTCACTGTAATGTTCAGCATGTGCATGTAGTAGATGCAAGAAAAAAATTTAAGGTGCAGTTAAATAAAATATGACAAGAGAGATAAATAGAGTAGAGCAGAGAAGAAAACAGCAAGTTTCAAAGGCTGAACCCGTGTTTATATTATCACGTTTATGGTTTGCAGGCGTGTATAGAGTACAAAGACAGTGGTCAACAAACTGCCAATCAATAAGAATATAAAAGACACTTCTCTATAAGACACAGCTGCTTTTGATGAAGGAAAATTAACTAAAAAGCAAATATGCTGAGATAGTTCATAAATCAGTTTCATAGTTTTCTGGCTTAAACCACAGTGAAAAATTAATCCCTTTTCCCTTGAGTTTCACGGTTGCAGGACCAATTCTCTGAAGAAGCTGCAGGAAATAAAAATATTGACAAAGTAAGTGATAGAGCTCTATTTTTTTTATATAGGGAAATTTTCATTATTATCCTCAATCAAACAAAAGTAGAGCTGACCTTTTCATGCAGCCGACCATTAGAGACTAGTACGGATCGATCAAAAACGCAAAAGTTTCCACCATCCATGCAAGTCACAGTGCCACCAGCTTCTTCAACCATCTGGTTTATCATAAGAATACAAGTATACAACCTTAGCATATTCATTATGAGGATTACATTTTTTCACAATGAAAGGAAATAAGCCAGTCAGAAATATAGACTTGGAAAGTATGATAAATTAATCACTGAACCATCTACTGGATGCTAGAAACAACATCAGCAGAAAAAAGCCCAAGCACAAGAAACAATAATTAGATAAACAATTTCAGTGACAACGCTACTTATTAAGTTCAATAACTGTTTAACTTTCAAAAAAGAAAAGATTGTTTCAATCCACATAAAGAGACTGTTACGAGTCAGGAGAAGTTTAGTAAATTTACTAAACTTTAGTTAGTTATTATTTGTTTATTAGAGTAGCTTACTTGTTCCTCAAGCCATGAATGACTTGCTGTAATTTTGTATTTTTCGGACACTATTAATACATGGTTTAGGGTTGTAGGTCATTAACACCACACAACCTCTTTCCCTCATCTTCTCTTTTCTCTTCTCCTTCCTCTCTCTCCTACTCGATTTCCCATGGTATCATGCGTGAAGACTAATCTACGGCATCTGAGTTTGATTTCTCTTCTCAACCAATCAGAAGTCGAATTAGAAGTTCTGGAGAGGCCTTAGATTCTGGGCGATCCTTAAAGTTTGTCTTTTCCATGTTCCTCTACCATTATCCCTTGATAAGGGTTTCTATAGCTGATTGAAGAGTTGTGTATAGGTTTACTCTTAAAGAGAGTTCCTATGTTGCTTCTAGGTTTGTAGGTACCTGTATCTGCGTGTGCTACAACTGTTGCTGGTAAAAAAGTTGAATTTTTACTCTGCCTTGGGATTCGTGCCGCACCAAAAACCTGTCTTTAAGCTTAGGAAATCCGCCTCTTCCAATCATAGGTAATTCTGAACGTGTTTCAGAGCTTCCAAGTACAGAAAGTTCGATGTTTTACACTGCCTCGGGATTTGTGTCGCACCAAAATCTTCTCTTTAAGCTACAAAAATTTGTCACTTCTAGTCAAAGGAAGTTCTGAATGTGTTGCAGAGCTTCCAGGTATGTAAATCTCGTTTTTTTAATATGCTGACGTCGTTATGGTTAGGGCTGACGTCAGCAGTTCTCATCAATTTTGCTGAGAATTCGCAGCTGGTATATTTTCGAGGTTTATTTTGGAGGTTTTCTGCATCGATTGAGATTTCTGGTGTGAGATTGCAATTTGGCTTGACATCATCCTTGCTAACGTCATTAGTGCTGACGTCATCATTACATATTTGCTGAGTTGTTCATTCCTGGGTTGCTGCTTCGTTGTGGGTGATAGTTTAATTTTTTTTGTTAAAGTCTATATATCATGTCTACCAGTGAGATATCTGATTTTGGAATTTCTGTTGGGGGTTACTAATTTTAGCAAAGGACTATTCAAATTACTTCTTCGAAGTTGAATGGTGAAAACAATTTGTTGTGGGCATCCTCAGTTAAAAAATATTTGGAGGATAAAATAGTTATATTCTCGAACAACACCCCGAGAAAATTACTATGATTTGGGGAGTTGAGCTGAGGATTTGCAAGTTCAGACTTGGATCACTAGAAGTATTGAAGATGACCTACCCAGACAGGTTATAAGCTGTCTTACAGCTAAACATATACACCATTGCTGATATGTTTTCTCAGAGAGAATTTTGATCGTATTTACAATTTATATAAACAATTTTTCTCTGTCTAGACATGAGAAATCGGTAACTCAGTATTTTATTCAGATGAGAGATCTTCTGCAGGATATACATAATTATCATCCTCTAGATTCGGATATTAGTGTTTTAAGGCGATAGAGAAATCAGGTAAATGTGGCTTGATTTTTAGATGGACTGGGTGCTTTGATAGTGTTCGAGCTCAGATTTTGACAACTAAGGAAGATAATATTACTCTAGTGGATGTGTATAATAAAGTCCTTAATGTTGAGTCCACTTGTCTCTCGCCATCAAAAGGTTCTTCATAAAACAATTCTGCGCTTAAGAGTGCATCCACCTTTAATAGCAATAATTCTTTCTCCAAAGGCAAAGGCAACAATCACAAAGGTAAGACAAAGGTAATACTTTTTTTTTCATAAAGGAGATAGAAAATGCATGCACCATGGAAGAAACAATCAGGAGTATGAGAGATATTGGGAAAAGTTTGGTAAACCAGCTTGGGCAAAGAGTGTTGGCTGAGTTGATTCAGTGATTGATGTGCAAGATCCAGTGTTAGCAATGCAAGAGTTTTTGTCCAAATTTGCCAAGAAGTCAGGTTCTTCTTCTTCCTCTCCTGTTGCGCCATCTACTTCCTCAGCAATGACCTCAACTACTACTTCAGGTATTTTCTCACTTCAGGTCTCTTCCCCCCAGTGGATTATTGACTCTGGGGCATCTAATCACATGTCAAGTAACTCTTCACTTTTTTTCTTCCTTTCATCCATTTACTACCCAAAGATTTGTTACTCTGGCTGATGGTTCTACCACTCGTGTTCTAGGTGAAAGAAATATTTCTGTTACTTCTGCGCTTATCTTACAATTTATTTTATTTGTCCCAAAGTTTCCCATCAATCTTCTTTCTGGTGAGTCAGTTGACCAAAGATTTGTCTTGTTCCATAATTGTTTCTCCATCTCATTGTGTGTTTCAGGACTTGCAAACGAAGAGGGAGATTGGTTCGAGTCGTGAGAGTGTTGTCCTTTATACGATGGAGACATCTCACAGTTATACTACCATGCATAGTATGGTGTCTCTATATATGCTTCATCTTCGACTTGTGGAAACCATTCACAAGAAAAACTTTGTCAATTTTTTCCTTCCATTCCAAGAAACACACAATTGCAATATACTTTGTGTCAGTTAGGCAAACATTGCAGATCTAGCTATTTTCCTAGTAATAATCAAAATAGTTATGTATTTCATTTAGTTCATTATGATGTTTGGGGGCCATATTGGATCTACACTAGTTCTGGTCATAGGTTTTTTCTCACTTTTGTTGATGATTTCAGTAGAGTTACTTGGGTGTACCTCCTTCGAGAGAAATCTGAAGTTGTTTACGTATTCAAACCTTTATTTAGGAAACAAAGACTCAATTTAATTCTCCAATTCATGTTTTCGTTCTGATAAAGGGCTGGAATTTGTGAATAAGAGTTTTTCGGAGATATGTGCTCAGTTTGGAATTATTCATCAGACTACCTGTGTATACACACCAGAACAAAATGGGTTAGTCGAAAGAAAAAACAGCCATCTGTTAGAATTTTCTAGAACATTGCTTCTTCTTCATAGTGTTCCTAAAACTTTATTGGGGTGATGTTGTTCTTATTGCTTGCTATTTGATTAATTGTATGTCTTCTTCTATTCTTCAGGGGAAAGTACCTCTTACAGTATTGGATTCTCAGGTCACCTTGTTTCATCTTCCACCTAGTGTTTTTGACTTTATGTGCTTTGTTCATAATCACGGTCATTTGCAAGATAAACTCAACCCCTAGGCCGTTAAGTTTGTGTTTCTTGGGTATCCTCGCCTTCAGAAAAGGTACCAGTGCTATGATCCGATTGGTCGTAAGATGTATATGCATATGTCGCTTTCTTTGAGGAATTATCTTATTTTGATTTTTCCCCTTTCGTTCATCTTGCTGCCCCTCTTGATTCTTCTTCTCCTCTTCCGTTGCCTTATCCTATTAGTAATGATTTGCATGTTTCACCTCCTGTATCGTGTCCACCAGTGTCCAATTCTGACCCTCCTTTGCAGGTTTACTCCAAACACCAGAAGCAATCTATTGAAGACCAGCATCCTCTAGTCGAATCATCTTCCTCAGAATCTGCAGGTCTTCCAGTTGATGATAGTCACCTTCCTATTGCTCTACGGAAGGGTAAGCGTTTTTGCATTCAACACCCTATCCCTCAGTTTGTTTCACTATCTTCTCTTTCTCCTTATAATCAATTTGCATTATTTTTATCCCTTGTTTTCACTCCATCTCGTATATTTGATGTTCTTGCTAAACCTGAGTGGAAGTTAGTTATGGATGAGGAAATGCAGGCTCTTCAGGACAGGAGAACATGGACATTGGTTGATCCACCTCCGGGTGCTTCACTAGTTGGTTGTCGATGGGTTTATACATTGAAATATAAGTCAGATGGGACACTGGAAAGATACAAGGCTCGGTTGGTTGCTAAAGGGTATACTCAGACATACTTTTTCGTTTGAATGTTGGCGTGTCATTTTATTTCATTGCCCAAAGGCTATTAAGTTACAGAATAGGCCCGGCGGCCTTTACAATCAGAGAGAAATTAAGGGGTCCATAGAACAAGACGTTGTTCATGGACCCCTTGCTTAGCTAATACATCAGCCCTATTATTAGCACTCCTAAGAACACGATTCCAGCTCGTTACAAAAGAAGAAAGATCATGTATTTGATTGATGATGGAACGCATTCTCCAGGTGGCCAAATATTATTCTTGCACCACTAAATAATCACTTTGGAGTCCCCTTCAACATGTAAGGGTCCAACAAGGTGGGCCTCCTTAAAGCATTTCAGTCCCAGAAGTAGGCTTCTTGCTTCAGCAATAGTTGAATTAGCTATCCCTCTTGGGTCAGCATAAGTGAGTACAACATCTCCTTGGTGATTTCAAATAAGCCCACCTACACCCGCAAGTCCAGGATTGTCCATAGAGGAGCCATCAAAGTTCAACTTATAGGAACAATTTGGAGGACGCTGCCAAGATTGAATTCTGGTTAAGTTCTGGTCACCTTTTTGGGCATGTGCTGCCCAAGATACCCAAATAATTGCACAGTCAGTACTTCTGAATTCCTTCTGCAGCTTCAACCAACCAACAACATGATAGAGGATAGTATGACAGGTGTCCCTCCAACATTTGGAAGTATTTGAGAACACTCTATTGTTCCTCTCTTTCCCTAATAACCAGGGGATGAAACCGAGGCAGCACTTTAGCATTAATCTCCCTTTGGTATAGAGTCCAAGGGAGTTAATCATCTTAATGAAGCCATAGAGATTCAGAGGCATGACAATGTCAACACCAAATTTTCCAAGAAAGAAAGTCCATACTCTCCAGCTATAGTAGCAGTGGACATGTGACTAATGTTTTCCTCCACCTCATTACACATGGGGCATAGGCTCCATTGCACATGGGGCAGAGGCTCCATTGCAATTGCATGCCCCTTCTCAGTGGGAGGTCACGAGTTGCCAATCGTTCCCTCAGGCAACACCATGCAAAGAAGCTTTGTTTCCTGGGACAAGAGAGTTTCCGAGCAGCAGCAAAAACATGGGGTAAAGTGCCTTGGACAGCAAGGCATGAATAACAGGATTTGACAGAGTAGACCCCATGGGGGTGGGGATTCCATATCAATTTATCTTGCTAATCCCTTCTCAAATAAATACCTCCTAGTTCATCTTGTAGTTCAGCAAAATCAATTGCTTCCTGATCACTTAATGTTCTTCGAAGTAGTCCATTCCAGTTAATATACTTTAGTTGTCCCGAGGGAGCTGTATCAATTATGGAGCAATTCTAATTCCGAGCTAGAAGATAGACTCTAGGAATCCTGGCTGAAAGAGGTGTCCCCTAGCCGAGTGCCAGTCCAAAAGAGGGACTTATCTCCCTTACTAGACTGAATCGATGTGTGCTGTCTGAAGTGGGGGAGGACTTTGATTATTCTCCTCCAAGAAGGGGAGAGCCTCCAAGATCCTGATGTCTCAAGCCACCACCGACTATTCCTATTGTTTAATGAACCAGCCATTCTCCATGTTTTGTCCTCGTCCATATTCAATTTCCATAACCATTTCATCAGCAATGCCTCATTTATCTCCTTGATCCTTCTTATAGCCAGACCTCCATGCTCTTTTGATTGACAAACGTCATCCCACTTAATGAGATGCAACTTTGATTTATCGGAAAATCCTGACCACAAAAAGTTCCACATGATCCTTTCCATACTTTTCACTACAGAGATAGGGCATTGAATAAAGGAGAGGAAAAATGTTGGGATTCCCAATAGACAAGCTTTAATTAGTGTGAGCTGGCCAGCTTTTGAAAGGAGCTTCCCCTGCCATGTGTTCAGCCTATTATGCAACTTTTCAATGACTGGGTCCCACAAGTTGCGTGGATGATGTATAATGGGAGGCCAAGGTATGTAGCAGGTAACTGTCCCACATTGCATCCAAAGGCAACAGCCATTTCATTCAGTCTGATATCATCATTTGCAAAACCAAAAATGGAAGACTTGGACCAGTTAATTCTCATCCCTGATGCTAGTTCAAATAAAATCAATATGCTCTTAACAACTCTCAATTGTTCGATAGTACCCTTACAGAATACGATGGTATCATCTCCAAATTGTACCTACGGTGGATGCAAGTGATCTCTGTCAATTACTTCTTCCAACCAGCCCTCAGCCATAGCAAAATGAAATTGACACCTCAGTCCCTCACCAACAATATTAAATAGCATGGGTGATAGAGGATCACCCTGCTTAAGACCTCTAGTTGGTTTAATAAAGCCATGGGCACCTCCATTAATTTGTATGGGATATCTAGTGGAAGCAAGACAGGTCATGATCCGTTTCCGCCACCTCTTACCAAATCCCAGTTGATCCATTATAGTATTAAGATAGCACCACAAAATTCTGTCAAATGCTTTCTCGAAATCAAACTTGAGGATAACCCGAGGTTCACTAGACCGCTGACATAAATGAATAATCTCATGTGTATTCATAGCTGCATCCATGATCACTTTGCCTTTAATAAAGGCGTGTTCTTCTGGACTGATAACATGCCCCATAGCTTGTTGTAGTCTTGCTGCCAGGAGTCTTGCTATGATCTTGTAAGTGCCACCTGCTAGGCTGATTTGCCTGAAATCATTCACTTGTTCCACACACTGTCTCTTAGGCAAACATTTGGGGTGGACTTCTTTGACACCTTCTCTCCCGTTGTTAGACTCAATACTATACGTATTTAAATTTCGGTTGCTACTAATAAATCTTGGCCCTTGTTTCAGATTGACATTAAAACTACATTTCTTTATGGTGATCTACAAGAGAAAGTTTATAAGCAGCAACCGCCTTGTTTTTTTTAAGAGATTGATTATTTCAATTTTTATATACTCCAATTTTTCGTACTCCAAGAGACTCAAACTCAAGACCTCCCGTTACACAACCCTCTATGTTACCACTGAGCTATACTCAGCTTCACAGAAGCAACCGCCTTGTTATGACCAACAAGGGGAGGAATCTAAGTTTTGTCGTCTTCACAAGTCTATATATGGGTTGAAATAGAGTCCTCGAGCCTGCTTTGATAAATTGAGTATTGTGGTTAGTAATTTCAGTTTTAAGAGAAGTCAATGTGATCATTCTTTCATTTTTTTGAGGCGGCCTACTGAATTGATTGTTCTTGCGGTATATGTTGATGATATTGTTCTCATGGGTAATGATTGGCAGGTATGAATGAGGTTAAGTTGTATTTGAATCATTATTTTTAGGTAAAGGACTTTGGCCTCTTGCGTTGTTTCTTAGGCATTGAAGTTGCCTATAGTAAGGGGGGGTGTCAATGGTCCTTTCCTAAAGGAAATATGTGATAGACATGATTCATGAGTATGCACTTTTAGGAGCCAAGCCTGCTACCACACCAGTTTATTCAGCCTTGGAGTTACATGATGTAGATAGATAGTCCCCCGTTAGCAGATGTGACACAGTTCAGGAAGTTGGTAGGACAACTTATTTATGCTACAGTCACTCGACTTGACATTTCATTTGTTGTAGGGGTGGTTAGTCAATTTATGGACAAGCCACGTAAGGCTCATCTTGATGTTGCCCACCGAATTCTGAAGTATTTGAAAGGTGCACCAAGTAAGGAACTTCGATTTGATTCTTACGGTCATCTTGATTAGGTATTCTGATGCAGACTATGCTAGTTCTAAGACTGGTAGAAACTTTACTACTGGATATTGTATCTTTGTCGGTGGAAATTTAATCGAAAGGAGAAGTAAGATACAGAATGTTATAGCTCATTCTGGCGCTGAAGCCGAATACAGGTCCATGGCACATATTGTGAGTGAACTTGTCTGGCTAAAGTCTTTGCTTTATGATTTGGGGTTAAGTGATAACAAACCATGGTGTTGAAGTGTGATAATCAAGCTCTTATATTTATAGCGAACAATCCGGTGTTTCATGAGAGGACAATGCATATAGATGTTGACTATCACTTTATTTGTGAAGCAATTCTGAAGAGCACGGTTGTTACTCCATATGTGAGTTCTAAAGAGCAGCTAGCTGATCTACTTACTAAAGGTCTTGGGCGAAAAGACTTTGATTACCTTCTCTCCAAGCTGGGTCTTCATGATATTTATGCTCTAGCTTGAGGGAGAGTGTAACGAATTAGGGGTAGTTTAGTAGTTTTACTAAACTTTATTTAGTTTTTGAAAATAAAACTTTATTTAGTTATTATTTGTTTATTAGAATAGCTTACTTGTTCCTCAAGCCATGAAAGGCATTGCTGTAATTTTATATCTTCGGACTATTAATACATGGTTTAGAGTTGTGGGTCATTAACACCACACGACCTCTTTCCTTCATCTTCTCTTCTCTCTTCTCCTTCCTCTCTCTCCTACTTGATTTCACAAGTATGATAAATTAATCACTGAACCATCACCTAGATGCTAGAAACAACATCGGCAGAAAAAAGCCAAAGCGAAAGAAACAATAATTACATAAACGATTCAGTGACAACGCTACTTATTAAGTTCATTGACTGTTTAACTTTCAAAAAAATAAGACTGTTTCAATCCACATAAGTTAGTTTGTTACAGTTGGGACATAACTCTAGTCTGATGCAAACTGAAAAAAAGGTTAACATATCGAAAAATGAAACATCGACTCCATTAAGATTTACAAATAAATCAATGATGAACAAATCAAATCATAATTAATCCATCGAAAGTGTTCATGCTAAAATTTTCAGGAAATATTTCAAGAGGGAAGGAATATAATATTCAGTAAGAATTCTGTAATAGTCGGGCTCAATTATCTTTAAGTTGAGCATCAATAATTGTGCAAACATGCTCGATCCAAGTAATCATATTTCTACGAAATTAAGAGTACCAGGACACCAGCAGCCATATCCCAGGGCTTCAAACGGTACTCCCAGTATGCTTCAACAATTCCTAGAGCTACATGACACATGTCAACAGCAGCCGCTCCAAGTCGCCTCACTCCCTGGCATGTGTCCGGATAATATTGGTAAAGGCAACAACAAAGAATTCTCAATAGAACTATGAACTTAGGAGATGCATAAAGTTAACATCTTGAAATCAATACCCTGCTGGCATCAGTGAATTCTTTGAATAAGTCTATATTAGTTGCCCATGCATCATCATGTTCATAACCAAAACCGGTCACAAGAAGAGATCTCTCCACCTAAAGGTAAGTCAAAAACATGATGAGAATACTTCCGAACTATTTTGACAGTTTCCTCCTCTTACATGCTCTAATTCACTCCATTAGCCAGCAAATGATTGACTTAAATCAAAGACAAAAAAATATTACAAAGCTAATCATTACACATCACAATTAGTATTTCTAATGCTAATATCCAACTTCATTCATATAGTCATGACCTGTACCTAGCAGATTATCAACAACAAAGATGATTTGATTAGGGAAAGACTAATCCTCACTGATCATAATTATATTTAAAATGTACCTGTTCAGTTTGACTAACATGAATTCTCTGTCCATTACAAAAGGCACCACCTCCTATAATAATGTGAAGCTACTGATTAGTTTAACAGCAGAACTGCATAAGTCTTAAAAACACCAACAAATTGTTCAAAATCAGTCTTGCCTACCTGCTGATGCAGAAAAGGTTCGTGTGTTCCAACACAGGGGCCCACCCACAAACTCTACCTAGGAACAGATAACGTTTTCAACTTAGAGGGGCAATGAACAGTGAATAATATTGCCAGATAATAAATTCACGAAAAATAGACTTTCAGCACCACAAAAAAAAAATTGCTATGCCTTAATATCAAGATCCAGAAGAAGAAACAAAAAATTACCACAGATGCAGCAGCTGGCTTCCCTCGGAAGAGAACCCCTACTGATACTGCAAAGCTAGGATATCCATGGGCAAAATTTGTTGTTCCATCTAAATGTCATAAGATTACACAATCAACTATAACGAAAGAAGATTGAACACAATCAACTACAAAAGAAAGAAGATTGAACACAATCGACTGCAATGGAAAGATCCAACTGAAACAAGTAACAGATAAATACAGTTTTTGTTTGTTATCCACAAAAGCCATTCCAAGCATAGCCTAGAGGAATGCCATGACTTAAAAGTGTACTAATATTGAAAAGCATAATCACCGCAAGAAACAGTCCTAGATATCAGCCTTACAAGAGGAAATCAAGACTCTAGTTTACCTTTAACTATCAAAAACTTTTGCTGAATTTCCATTTCAGGTGATCCAGTCAAGATATGGAAAGACACATGAGACTGTACCTTTCTTGTCCATGTTAAGCAACCTATTTATTAACTAAGAGTAAACCATCATACCTAAAGGATCAATGCACCACATATAATCTGACGATGTTTCCCCAATAATTCCTCCTTCCTCCCCGAGAATAAGATGATCTTTGAAATTACTTCGGACAACTTCCAGAATTGCAGACTCACTATTTTTATCTGTACTGCAAATAACATGAGAAAACTAATTTGCTTCCACACAGAGGATGCACAATACGTTACGTATATAATTAGAAACAACTTAAGGAAATATTTAACAAATTTTCTTACTCTGTCACCAGGTCCGTGATCCCTTTATAGTTAATGTTTCGAGGTTTATTGACGGCATCCATCACAACCTACAAACCATTGCTCTTTTTAGGAAGGGAATATGTGAATAAGCACAAGCACATTCAAATTTTTAGTTATAAAAAAAAAAAACATGTGCAAGAAATTATGCCTAAAGAGATTACTGTCAGCCAGATATGTAAATGTTCTAGTTAGAAGGCGAAATTCAGAGCACAGTCATGCAGGAAAATGAATTTAACCCTTTTCCAGAAAATAAAAATTAGGAATCCGTTTGTATGGCGTCAGCAAGCTAGACAGAGTGCCACAACATAACAAGGCACAGCTGAAAATCCCATTGAAGAGAACAGAACTAAAAGCATTTCTTTGAATTTACATATGCAAAACAAAACCAAAAGCCCAAGTAGAATTCAAACATCTCAGAAATAATACTTTCTGATCAACAAGCTCAATGAAATCAGATAAAGAACACACATGCCATAAGCATTAAGAACAGAAAAAACACCGTAAAGGAATGATATTCTAGCACAAGTAAAGCTAGGAAGAAAAGAAAGGCAACCTCAGCCCCCGTCTTTGCTGCAGCTTCAACGACTCCAAGGAGCTCATTTGCAGGGAGCGGACCCGTCGAGTCGGCCCCAATTTTCGAATAGGTTTTCTCGGACAAGACAGCATTAACGCTGAATTTTCTCCCAGCTGCAGCAAAACACAACCTCCTCTGCTTTGCATGTCGAGTCCCCTCAACACTATTAAAGCGTCTAACTGAATTCGAAGACAGTTGCTTGTCCGAAACTGAAAAGAACGAAGTGGGCATCTGGGACAATCTGAGAGATACATTGATAGAAACAGGTACTAAACGTCCCATATCTGCAAAGAATACCCGCTTCGCAGACCGCAGCCTTTTGGAAAGGAATGGCCAGAGACACTTCCAAAGTTAAAATTCACAAACGGAGAAGGTGAACGATTCTGCGAAGCTTGTTCGCGCTGGAAGAAAACAAATAAAATAAATATATATAAATAAAAATTATCAAATTATCAAATCATAAAAAATCATAAAAACATAAATCATAGAAACGAAAAAACATAAATCAAAAAACTCAAAAATTATAAAATCATAAAAACAAAAATCCAAAAATTCAAAAAACCAAAAAAGCAAAAAGCAAAAAATAAAACGAAAAGAAAAGGCCAAGTGTGACCGACATCAATACCGCCCATTTTATTTCTTTGATGAGTTAATGAATTAAAATTCTGTAACAGTATTAGTGTATAACTTATAATGATCAGCTCATTAGAAGAAAACGGAGTTCCTTAAAAGGTTTAAATTTTTGGAAGCCAGTGTAAAATATTAGTTTATACAGGGTTATATATATTTATTATACAATTTAGGGTTATCTATTTTAACCTATATTCTTGTTGTAACCATTCCATTTTGAGTAATTCTAGGGGTTCATTACTGTTTGCGTACATGGGGGTACATCCACCTCACTGTAGAGATGGGACCCACAACAGCAATATTTTAATACCCAATCTCTAAGGTGAGGGGGATGTACACAATAATGTACGCATAGCATTATTCTTCCATTTTTTGAGAGTCGCAGCAATATTTGAATTCTAGTTGTTGCAAATTTTATTAAGGTATTGTGGAAGCTTGATAGGCTTCATTATTACTTTTTTCTTTTGTTTTCATAAAATCAATTTTGTTAGTTCTTCCTGAGTTTTAAAACTAAACCGACCCGGTCGATTCAACCTAGTTCAACTAAAACCGGCATTTCAGACGGTTCGGTTGTATGATGACTGGGAAAAAGGTAAAACCGGATGACCCGGCTAGTTTTCTTGGTTCCCCTGTTGAACCGTTGAACCAACCGAACAGGTTCAACTGTTCTAGCCACCATTGGCCCAAAAAAATGGGTTTAAAACCCTAAAGACAAGATATTCACCCCTCAATATCTGTAGGTATTCACCCCACACTAACCAGACTCAACCACTGGTTGAACCCGATTGAACCGGTTCAACCAAAATCAAATGTTTTTCTCTGTTTTTAAAACATAGAGTTCTTCTGTGTTTTTCTTACTAACACGTAATCAAAGATATGAAGGCAGATTCTTCAAGATCAATGAACAAGACTCATGAAGGAATTATTGTGTAAAAATAAGAGTTCTTTGATTGCATTGATGAGATTTCAATGTATAGATGGTGATTACAATTCAATTTACAGCTAGAGAGATGGTATACAATATATTTACAGTAAAATATGAAGTAATTGTTATTGAATTTTGAACACAAGAGATCCTCCTACAAATCTTTCCTTAGTAGATGAGAAGCATGAGACACGGTTTCTAAACGTGTTGGCTACATTGACTCTTGACAAAACACCAAACCTGGGGTTGTTAAACGGTTAACTTGATCATAAAATGATTATACGCTTGCTCGGAGTGCCACTCTTTGAGTATATTGGAATAAAATGAACCTGAAGACAACCCTAATTAATCCGTTCTCTCACAAAACAATAGTCTAGTTCGATTTGTTTTGGGCAGTTGTAAAACAGAATTTGCAGCAAAGTAAATTGCTGATAGGTTGTTAAACCAAATTACTGGTTTATGAACAACCTTCAATCGAAACTCTTCGAACAATGGAAGAAGCTAAGTAATTTTTGTGGCAACAACAGCAGCCATGGCGCGATATTCAGCTTTGGCATTTGACTTAGATATGGTCACCTACTTTTTCTTTTTGAAAATTGTGATTTTTCCCCATTGCCTCTAAGGAGACTGGAACCCAAGACCGCCCATTACAAATCAACCAATGTGACCATGTAGCTATGCTCATGTTCACACGGTCGAGTGCTTTTTAGAACACCACGAAACTAAATTATCACCAAGGAACGCAACCGCTAGTAGATCATTTGTTATCCCAGTTGCCTGTCTAACCAAAATCTGAGAATACAATAAAATCAAATGATTTAACAGGAGATATATCGTACCTAACTAGATTTAGCAACGTATGTGCAAGTGCACGAGTCATACCAAGTAATACACTTGAGAGTCTAGGTCAAATCTACTAGGAAGTGGGATTGAACACTATAATTGTGTCCATTTAACTATATCTAGCCAAAGCAATCTAAAGAACATTAGAACTAAACTAAATGCAAAAAATAAACAAATCCTAATCCTACTAAGAGTTTGATTTGGGGACTTAATTAAGCACTAGGGGAAGTGATTACCAACTACTTTGCTCTATATTCTAGCTAAAATCCATTACTTGGGTGCTTTACCGTGCACTTAGTGAAACTGGAATTCAATACGCGTTACCCTCTCTCAAGGCGCTACAACCGTGCCTCCCTCCTTGGCCCTATATGTCTCTCGAGGTCAAGGGTTTAAATCAAAGGCCAACAGTGCAGCCAACCCGATCATGTGAGTCCGGACGCTTCTCTCGGAGTCTACCGGCGCACCCCTCACCTGCCACTATGCGCTTACAGTCGATTTGGGGATCACACACTGATCGAAGGGTGTCTATCCCCGTATACCCTCTCGGTCTCAACGGGGACATCGAATTTACAGGAAGAGGTTGTGAATCTTCATGCACGAAGCCTCCCATAATGTCAATCACACTAAGGTTTGATTATGCCTAACACTAGCCCACTATACTACCGTCGCGTGCAATGGAAGCATCGCACACTCATAGACATATCAATTTAAGTAAAAATCACTCCTTGTCAAGAGAAATCAACTAATATAAAAAGAAAGTGCAAACATCACAATCCCCCTAAGTAATAAAATCTCAAATTTATTAAAATATATGTAACCCGAGAGTCAAACTTGAGTTCTAGCATGAAAACATTCACAAGACAGAAATATCTGATCAAACATCTAGTTGCATGCACTTCTAGACTCAAACACGAGTTCTAGCACAAATAAATACACAAGATGATGGAAAAAGAGAAATAGGGATTGAAGAAACACATAAAGGATGGCAGGAATCGTCCTCCCAGATTGAATCTCCTCCTGCGGCGACTTCAAATCCGTGCTTTGGAGCTCTTTTAGAGCCCTAGTCTCGTCCAAAATCGGCCACACGCTTTTTTCTTCCGTTCCCGGAAGGTTCAAGTTGAAAATGCCCAAAAATCGCCTTTTATAGGCATACAGTAAGTTGCTCGGTGCTGTGTGGCGTCAGGTACTGTAGCGGTGGTGTCAGGCCAAAGGTGATTTCGGGGCTTCTAGTTGCTCTGCTTGGATTGGCTTGGCATGGCTGCTTGCCACTAAAGAAGGTCATTCTGAACTCAGCTCCGATTTGCGCTAGATTTTTTCCGTTGACTTTCATTTGGAATTTTGCATGTTTTCCCTACATAAGAACAATAAAATTAAGTCAAATGGGTCAGATAGTTATTCAAATTGGCTCAAAAGTATGTGAAAATGGAAGCACAATATACACTAACCAAATACCCCCAAACTTAAATTCTTACTTGTCCTCAAGCTAGGAACCCCTAACACATATTTTAAATAATCTACTTACATACTTGTGATGAAAAATCAAGTAATTGAAATAAAGTTATGACAATACATGTTGCTCCTACAACTACCCTTATAGTTATTCTTTAGAGACTCACTCATCAAAACTTACTTGCCCCACTACTTATCAAATCTTTATGGGCTCTACACTATTGTGCTCATCATCAAACCGCAAGCCATGCACTTGAGCAATTGATCCTAGAATTCCATAATAGTTTCACAATCCACTCTCCACTAATAGTGAAAAGTTGCTCCTAAGATCATTAGGTTGTAATGGGGCTTGGGACCAAGGTAAGATAAAGTATCAATCATAGATGGTAATTCTCCCTAATCACATGATTGAACCTACTTAGAGCGAGCTCCACCAAAAACTTCCCTCCAAACTTGAGCTTTTTCCATTTTCAGCCATTTTCTTCCTTTTTCTTCCATTAAATATTTTGCTTGATTTCTCCTTATTTAGATTATTCACTTTTGATTTGACTAATTTTTTGATTTTCAAGCAATTCCTTTTTCTCTTTCTTTTTCTCTTTGTTTTTCTTCTTACTTTTCATCCTTCTCCTTATCTCTCCGCTTGCTTCATTTCACCGCACAATTGGAGCTCAACCTCCATATCAATTCAAACATGCAATTTGAGAGAGAGGACATATAAAAGAAAGGAAAACACAAAAAAAGACATGGTTTAATTGAAATTTGGTTATCAAAAACATAAACGTCAATGAAGGCTAAAAATTTGGTTGACTAGCGGATATGCTTAGGGTGGCTAGAAAAGCTCAGCCGGTCCAAGCATCACCAAAATCCTTTCTTCGTATTCAATTTTCATACATTTCGCCTCGTGATTCATTTGAAACTAGTTCTAGAACCTATGAAAAAGACTCAAGCACATCCACCATTCAAACTACATACCAAGCAATAGTGAATTAGCCACGAATAATTTTACTCATGAATGGCTTATTTCAATTGAAAATGAGCTAATCTCCTTAGTCTAGCTATTCATGTAGTGACCGTGCCCCACACAATTCCGTTTTCAAATCACAAATATGATCAACACCACAATGCATTCCTATGCATGGAAAAAATCCATATGCAGTTCGAAGTCATACAAGATAGATGCAATTTGCATGAATGAATGAATATATAGATGAATGCATGCAATTTGCTACCTCACCTTCAAACTTAAATTCTACATTGTCCTCAATGTAGATCTTGCAATGAATATAACTAGAGTGGTAGAGAAAACTCCCGCGTGACAACACATCAACTGAATGAGGATTTTCTATTCCGTTGTGATTATCATCTTAGGAGATATGCATTTGAAGCAAACTCTAAAAAATGGCTCAAGTCATGCCAACAGAAGTGAGATTATGGGTAGTTTCTTTTTATTAAACAAAACAAGTATACATAATGAAAAAACATACTAGGAAAACTACATTAAAAACATACTAACTAAAAGCACATGATTTATGAAAGAGAGAGAATTGAAACCAAACTATTGCATTTCAACTAAATGAAGAAATTTCTGTCTCTTGAAATCAACATTTCAAACTTGAAGTCTTGATCTTGGTGTACAACAGAAATTTCTCCTTGCAATTCAAAGTTTTATTTCAACAATCTCCATTCACACCATCTTTTTATTTAAAGCATGAAAAACTACATTCACCATCTCATGGAAATCAAACTCAATACTTACTCAAACATGGTGAAATGAAAAAATTGAGTGTAGAACACTCTCATGCTAAACAAAAAAAAACGACTATACAAGAAAATTTAAAAACATGCCTAAACTAGAGATCATAGGATCTTTTTATTCAAAGCAAGAGAAAACAAAAAGAGATATATCTTATCCCATTCCTCCTGGATCAAAAGGAAAGTTGATCCACTTATCTTTGATCAGTTCACTTCTCCTTATATATATCCCAAGTGGATCAAGAAGAGAATGGGAGAAAATTGCACATTGTTTAATAAAAATTGCATAACTGAAATTGTGCAAGGTGTTCATGGACCCCACCAACCTTCTCAAATAAAGATGTTAACCTTGAAGCTAAGGTTGGTGTATGGGGTGAGAGGTTGAAATCATCTAGATCATCTAAATTTGTCCATCTCATATCTCTTGAAATGGGTTCTTCAAATTGAATTGCCTTCCAAGTCCAATCAGGTTCAAAGGGATATTTCCCAAGATTTTCATTGTGCTCTATCCCTCCCCCAAACCTGCATTCATTTCCATCTCACCCTCTTCAAAATTTTCATCCTGTTGCAGCCCCTCTTCAAGTGAGGAAGAGATAAGCTACACTCTTTCAAGTGTTGGTCATTTCCTATAGGGCCACTATATGTTGAACCACTAATGGATTCCCCAAAATGTGATTGGGAAGAGGCATCGAATGTTGGGTCATAGACCTGGAATTCTTCACCCTCACTCCTAAAAATCATACCCTCACACTCAATCACTTTTGGTTGCTCTAATGGTGGTTTTACTATCTCCTCTAGGTGGCTCTCACTCCTAGGGGCCTTCTTGGGATGAAATAGCCCATTCTCAATATTTTTCTCCCTTCGACTTACAATAGGTTGACCGTTAATGTGTTCCTCTATTACCCACTGAGAAATTTACACAACCTATCCACTTGAGACTCTAAATTCTTGAGTGACTGGTCTCTCCTTTGCATTGAAGATGAGGAAGCCTCATCAATTGAAGTCCCATAGGTTGCTACTTGGGAGGAGGATAGTCAACCAACTAATTTTTCATTCTTAGACCACTATTTACAACAGGTTTTTCATTCTCACATGGTGGTCCTATTGAATTGGTTACTTCTTGGCAAAGGGCACTAATTTTTTCTTGCTCCTTTCTAAACTCCTCATGTCCTTCAAGTAACCATAATATAATTTGCTCACTGGACTCACCATTGAGCTCTTGGGGTGGAGTGTGTGGAGTTTGGTAACAGTTGGGAGAGTAGGGTGGTCTATGTTGATTGGACATAGACCTGTGCATTGAATTGTACTCTCATGATGAATGTGGATTACTACCCCAAGGCGAATCTTATGCCTCATAAGGGGGACTGCCAAATTGCCCTCCATATGTTGGAGTAGCTTGCTCAAAGGGAGAGCGAAATGGGATGGCCTGTAGCGAACTCCCTTGGTCTTGAAAAACCCCATGGTTGGGAGTTGCTAGAAGATGGACCTAGATAAGGATACACATCATCATCATCTCTCTCATACATGGAGTGATTAAAATATAAATCCATCAATCAAACACACATACAATCATCCCTGCAAGAAATAGAGAACCAATTTCAAAATCCCTCTTTTTTCAATAAGGGAATAAAATCTAACTATAATACAAACAAAGCAAAAATGCCTAACTATGACTAGACTATATTTAACTCGGATTGGTAATAATGTCAACCAAACACTTCCCCGACAATGGCGCCAAATACATAGTTGGCCTAAATTATACCTTACTAGATTTAGCAATGTATACACATGCGCATGCGTCATACCAAGTAATAAACTGGAGAGTCCAAGTCGAATCCATAGGGAAGTTGGATTGAACACTATAATTTTGTCCGTTTAACTATATCTAGCCAAACAAATCTAAAGAAAATTAGAACTAAACTAAATGCAAAACAAAACTAATCCCAATCCTACTACGAGTTTGATTTGTGGACTTAATTAAGCACTAGGGGAAGTGATTACCAACTACTTTGCTCTATATACTAGCTAAAATCCATTACTTGGGTGCTTTATCGAGCACTTAGTGGAATTGGAATTCAATACGCGTAGCCCTCTCTCGAGGCGCTACATCTGTGCCATCCTCCTTAACCGTATTTGTCTCTCGAGGTCAAGGGTCTAAATCGAAAGCCAGCAACACAGCCAATCCGAGCACGTGTGTCCGGACACTTCTCTTAGAGTCTATCGGCGCACCCCTCGCCTGCCAGTATGCACTGACAGTTGATTAGGGGATCATACGCTGATTGAAGGGTTTCTATCTCCGTATACACTCGGTCTCAACGAGGACATCGAATTTACACGAAGAGGTTGTGGATTTTCATGCACAAAGCCTCTCATAATGTCAATCACACTAAGGATTGATTATGCCTAACCCTAGCCCACTATACTACCGTCGCCGTGTAACGGAAGTATCACTCACTCATAGACATATCAATTCATATAAAATCACTCCTTGTAAAGAGAAATGAACTAATATACAAACAAAGTGCAATCATCACAACCTCCTAAGAGTTAATATCTCAAATACATCAAAATATATGCAACCCTAGACTCAAACTTGAGTTCTAGCATGAGAACATACACAAGATAATACAAATATCTCATCAACCATCAAGATGCACGCACATCTAGACTCAAACACGAGTTCTAGCACAAATAAATACACAAGATTTTGGAAAAAGAGAAATAGGGATAGAAGAAACTCATAAAGGATACCTCCTATGGCAGGAATCGTCCTCTCGGATTGAATCTCCTCCTTCGGTAGCTGAAAATCCGTGCTTTGGTGCTCTTCCTGAGCTCTAGTTGATGAGGACATTAAGGCTACAACGAACACTCATGCACAAGATCCGGTTCAAGTTCCATTTGGTCTAATAACAAGGGGCCGAGCAAAGAGATTCAAAGAGGAGTTGAACAACCTTGTTGAACGTGTCATTCACCAGCAAGATAATACATTTATTAGTGAGAGTGACCAAAAGCTTGTGTTACTCATCAAGGTTGATCTAGAGGTAGCCAATCACGAGATTAAACGCCAAACACTTTAAAGAAGCATTAACTGGCTTATTCACCCTGTATTTGAAATGTGCAAGTCTTTGAAGTCCATTGAGAGCATATGGAACTCATGCACGAAATTAGGGGTTTGAGGATTGATTTGAGGGGTTTTATTATTTTATTAATTGTATTCCTTCTTGACTAAAGGACCTCAATTAGGCAAGTTTTGTATTTAGATGTATTTTGGTCTAAATTCGTTTATAAGGTTTTTTTGTAGTCATATTAGAGTTAGAATAAGAGTTTTACACATTTTAAGACTTTCCCTATATAAGGTCATTATGGGAAAGGTGTAAGGACAAAATTTTTAACCAAAATCAAATGTTCTGCTCGAGTTCTCTTCTAGGGTTCTTAAAGATACGAATTTTGAACTTATCATAGTTTCTTGTAGCGTTCAACCGGACTTATCAAATGGATTCCTCATCCCCGTTTGTGGCGTCTTCGCTTTACCAAACTTCTTGCTTCTCTAAGCAACAGGTAGCAGTTCCATGCATTCTTGCTTCTCTTGAGGTCTTCGTCCATCTTTGATTTTGGGTTGTGTCACATTTTCGGTGTGGTTCACATCACCAGTCTCACCCAAAATCGCCCCCAAATCCCCCTCACGCTTTTTGCTTCCGTTCTCGGAAGGCTCAGGTGGAAAATGCCCTAAAATTACCTTTTATAGGCGTGCAGTAAGTTGCCCGGTGCCGTGTGGCGTCATTTAAAGTAGCGGTGTTGTCGGGCCATTAAAGAGGCTCATTGTGAACCTGGCGTTGTGTGGCGTTGTGTGGCGCTAGGTCTTGGCGGCGAGCATGGCTTTGCTCTTTACGATTTTCATATGCTGCTAGCGCCCCTGCTCTGGTTTTGGGTCCCAGGGTGCTGATTAAGCGAGGATGAGCACTTCCAGTGTTTGGCACTTTGTTGCTTCAACTTCTACACTTAGCTATTTTTGCGCTATTTTCTTCATTTTAGCTCCGATTTCCATGAGATTTGTTTTGCCGGTTCCTTTTGCCATTTTGCATGATTTCCCTATATAAGAACAACAAAATTAAGTCAAATGGGGTCAAATAGTTATTAAAATTGGCTCTAAAGTATGTGAAAATGGGAGCACAATATACACTAACCAATAGATTAATACCTTAATTCAATGTACCCTTGATGTACCACAGAATACGTTTGGAAGGAACCTAGTGAACAAAAAATGGAAGTTGTTGGAGCCGGCATAATTGATTTATTGCATACTGCAAGTTTGGGCAAGTAAGTGTCAAATATTGTAAGGCTTCAACTGCAGAATGAAATACTGTGGGATACTACAGCCGAGGTTGATAGTGGTTTCACATTCTCCAAGCTAAGGGGTCTAAGTATGTTTTCAGAAAATAATTCTAGACCAAGGGAATCAATTTTTGTGTTATTGTAGCCTTTATCCATAGAAAAGTTTGTAGTTGGCCAAGGCACTTTATCAAGATTTTTACTTGCAAAGAATGTAAAGCTCTTGGGGATTGTTTTAAGGCACAAAGAGAGTGTTAGAGTTAACAAACAAGATTAGGACGGGCTAGGTCAATAAAGCCCCGGGGGCTGAGTCATATAATTTCTTCATATAGCTCGCCATGAAGTATGGCATTCACGATATCGAGCTCCTGGTTGTCCAAACTGTAAGTGAGTGCTATACTCAACAGTAACCAAATGGTGGTGGATTTGACAACAGGACTAAGAGTCTCAATGAAATTTGGTCCCTCCCATTAATGAAACCCCTTTGAAATTAGACGTGCTTTAATGTGCCAACTTGTTCCATTTGGTTGTTCTTTTATCTGGAAAATCCATTTGCAACCGATGGGAGTTCAATTAGAAGGCCTTTTGACCAAAGTCCATGTATTGTTGGGAAGCAAGGTGTTGTTTTCTTCAGTAATTGCAGCTCGCCAATGGCTTATCTTGATAACTACAGAATAACACGATGGTTCAAAGAGAGGATTTTCTGCACTTGCACTTGTTTAGTGGCAATACATGTTTTTGGTTTAAGGCTGCCAGTTCGAGATCATGTAGTCATTGAATGAGTGGATAACGCCGCAATGGCACTTGGAGCCACTATGGGCGTGGTTTGGGAAGGATGTGTTGGGGAAAGAGAGGACAATGCTGATAAAGATGAAGAAGATGAAGAAGGGTGTTGAGAAGAAGTAGATGGAGAGACAATTTGCAAGGATGGGGCATGTGAAGGAGGGAGTAAGAAATCTGAAGAGGCGAGAGCATAATCTTGAGGAGATGATAAAAAATGTTTAGGAAGCATCAAATAAATATAGAACCAAGGGACAAGTGTTGTGGTCAAGTTCAGTCACCAAAGGCAATGCTGATAAACATCCTAAATGGAAAAAAATGTTTCATAAAACTCAACATTGCACAAGAGATAAATGTGACGAGTCTCTGGATAATGGTAATGGTGACCCTTATAGTTTGGGTGATAGCCAAAAAAGAAAAATGCTTTGATGCAAAAATTAAGTTATGTTTACAGTATACTCGTGATTGAGGACAAAATAGGCAATCGAACACCTAAAGAAATTTCTAATCCATTTTTTTGTGAAATAACCGTTCAGATGGAAAAATTGTGTTTTTGGAGAGATTAGGCAGCTGATTAATGAGGTATGTGGCAGTATTAAGTCCCAGTAAAGAGAGGGAACCGAACTATGAGAGAGGAGAGCAAGACCAATTTCAACAATGAGCATAGGCTTTGAGACAAAATATCCTTGTAAAATTTCTAAATAAGCCGACTATAGAGAGATAATATGTAAAAACGTTAACAGATATTACAGGAGTAGGCACCCAAATGTCAAGGGAAACAAATTCTAAAGGATGACTGAATTGGGTCTGGTTTGCTGGGTCCGGTTTGCAGGGTCCGGACCGGACTGCAGGAAGTCATCCCTAACCTCCAACCACCAGATACAGAGAATTATGGATTTTCTATTTTGGCGTTTTGGCTTCCTTTATAGACGGCGATAGGGCGGTTCGGTTCGAAGAAAACCGGCAAACCTTCCGACAGCAGTATCGCCGCCGTATTGTGACGAAAAAGTTGCCGAAAAATCGATTGAAAAGAGTCGTAAACAAATCCCTTTTCCAATGTCATTCCCGGCCTTCTCGTGACCGTCGTGGCCAGAGATTTGGTATTGTGTAACATACAATACAATACAATCAACACATCAATTTATACTACTAAATGAAAAATCGGATGTGTACTTGATTCCATATCGAAGATTTCTCATTTTGGGGTTTAGGTCTTTCACAGTAGAGTGTACTAAATCGTACATTCTGATGGGAGGCAACGTGCATATATACTCTATGAATGGGGATCATAACCTTCTCTGTAAAATTGTGTGACAACAGTGATACATATTTTTAATTTTGCCCCTCATAAAATTAGAAATGCGACTTATGCTATATGTTAAATTGACATAGTCTATAAAAAACTGGGTAGAATTCTTTTGAACATTTGAGGTATATATAATACGCTAAAGACCAAAATATTTTTGAGGGGAAAAATTACAAAATCCCCAAAAATATCAAATATGGAACATAATCTAACAAACTCAAGATGGATCAAAAGAGCAATCTGGAGTTTGGAATATAAATACCGAACTCGTGATGAAGTAAGCGACTTCGAAAATAAATCAGCAGTCTGATGTTCAGAGGGTATATTCTACAATGTAAGAGTACCAAAAACACAATGATGTCGAACAAAATGACAATCAACCTCAATATTTTTGGTTCCCTCATGAAACACATCATTGTGAGCAATCTGAAGATCACTCTTTTTGTCACAATGAAGTGGAGTAGCAGAATCCAAAGAGACTCCCATATCCTGGTGTAACCAACAAAGCCAAATAAGTTCAAAAGTAGTGTGAGCAAGTGCGTAGTATTCAACCTCAATACTAGAACGAGAGACACTAGAGTGCTTTTTGCTACACTAAGAAATCAAGGATGCACCTAAGAAAATAGAATAACTTATAGTGGACCGTCGATCGGTAATATCACCTGCCCAATCAACATCAGAATATGTAGACAAAGAAAGAGGTGAAGCAGACAAGAATAGCAAAACCATATACAAACTTCCCTAAATATAGCACAATATACGTAACACCGCTGCATTGTAAACAGAACGAGGAGCAGACATGAACTGATTGACAACATGAATTGTGTAATTGATATTCGGAGGGGTAATGGTCAAATAAATCAAGCCACCCACTAACTGTCGATAAAGAGTAGGATCACAAAGTAACTCCCCATTTGAGCCCCGAAGCTTAACATTAAGCTCTACGGGAGTATCACAAGTCTTATTATCTATCAAACCAGTCTGATTGAGCAAATCAGAAGCATACTTGACCTGAAAAAGACTATAGCCATCAGATAAAGGGAGAACCTCCAAGCGAAAAAAATAATGCAAACGACCAAGATCTTTCATCTCAAAACAGGAACCCAGATAACTCTTACATAATAAATGGCATGCAAATCATCACCAATAATAACCATATTATCAACATAGAGCCAAAGCAACACAATACCTTGAGAAGTCCGTCGAGTGAACAAGGCAGAATCATGAGAACTCTGACATCGTCTAGTTTGCTCTTTCTCCTTCCCGATGGTGTTTGGCGTATACGAAGCACTTTCGTACAGAAAAAACACTAAAAGTTAGTAAAATTGAAACACAATCATATCAAAAGTTGGCCTAAAAAGCAGCATAATTTCCACTAACCACCCACAAATTCAACCGACGGCTCCTCAGTTGTCTGTTACAGGTGTGGTCATCCCTTTCATAACGCAAATAACTGTTGGGCTCCAGATGATGCACTCCCTTCATTTGCAGCTTTTCCAGCCAGTACGCAACCTCCTATCTTTATAAATGTTTGGTATCTTGATTCAGATGCTATATTACGTTTGATGCATCTGATGTAACTGGTAAGCATGTTTATTCTGGTTCTGATTTTATTATGGTTGGCAATGGTCAACTGCTTTCGATTTCACATTCTGGTGTTACTGTTCTACCTTTGTGGACTAGAGATAATATTATAGGTGACATGCTCCTAGTTCCTCAAATGACCTATAACCTTTCCGTATTTCTCATCTAGCCAAGAATAACAGTTGGATTTTTCAATTATCATCCACTGGTTATCTAATTCATGATATGCAGACCAAGCGTGTGCTGCACAGAGGTCCAATTAGTGGAGGGTTATATCCTTTTCATACTGCAAATAAAATTGAACTCTCCCCCAATAAATGCACAGAGGCCGTCTGGCATAATCGGTTCGGGCATCCCTCCCACAGATCACGCGGATGCTTGCACCCAGTCTTGATGTAGTGTTCCTTCTTCCACGTCACCCTTGCTCCAGGTGCTAGCAGGGCAAAATTTAAAGACTTCTTTTTTCAAGAATTCCTGTTCATTCAACTTCGCACTACTGTTGATCCATTGTGATGTGTGGGGGCCATCCCCAATTCTGACTTCATATGGATATATTTATGGATTTTATTTTAATGGTGGAAAATTTGAGTCAAACTCCTCTCTGATCTATGCAATTAGATAAAGGAGGCCAATTATATCTGCCTATTTGAAATTTGAAAGCATGACTTTCTATCATAACATGGCAGAGAAGAAGGTCATTGCCGATCTAATCGGAAACAAGGACATCACCGAAAAAGGATTAACTCAAGTTGCTCAAGAACTCTTACTTATGACTAATTGGGCTTATGTGTTTTACACAACCATCTATTTGATCAATCGACTGCCAAGTACAGGCCTTCAGAATAACTCACCTTATCTCAATCACTTTGGCTCGTCTCCAATGTATGATCATCTTCGCCCTTTCGAGTGTTGCTGCTACCCTTACCTGTGACCATTTGGACTTGCCAAATTTGAATTTCACAGTCGGTAATGTATTTTTATTGGCTATAGTCGGCCACATAAAGGTTATTTACGCCTTGAAGAACAGACTGGTCGGATCAACACCTCCAGACATGTTGTCTTTGATGAACATTTTTATTGTAGGGATTCCCAATATTTCAACTTCCAGACCTCCTGACCTTTTCAGAGTTCAAAAGCTTCCTGCCATTCATCTTGATCTTTGTTCACATTATGTGTCAACATACTCACCGACTCCACTATTTTCTATACCACCAAGGAGATCTTTAGAGTCTCCAAATCAGTCTCCACAAACTGATCAATATATATTACAACGAGCTTTACCCAATCAAATGGCTTCAAATTCCAAGTATGTCTCATCTCTGTCCCCTATTTCAGAAGAACATTTTCTATCTCCACCTACTCCATGAACACACCAGAACAGTTTGCCCGTTTCCCGCCCCTGCCGCTCCGAACACTCTCCTTCCTCACAACCACCAAAAACCTCTTCTCTCTTGCCTTCAGGAACATCGCCGGTGCTTCCGCACTGCAATTCTGTTTCCACTTCACGGCCCTATCAGATCTGCCTTAACCCAGAATTTTCCTTCCGGGCTTCACCTAGCTGTCCACTCCTTAATCTAAAGGTCGTTTATCTCCACTTTCTCTTCTTCGGCAATCTGATCTGCCAAATCCACGACGACCCTTTGGTAGTAACAAAAGAGAAACAATGGCTAAGTGCCGAGTGCCGCAGAGCAGGAGCGTTGCTGGGCGAAAATGGTTTTTGGGCAAAAATGGATTCCTAGTGTCCCCTATAAAATAGAAGTGAGGAATCATTTTTGGGAATGGCGCCTCCAGCCTTGGAGGTTGTGCCTGCATAGGAGCAAGAGGAAAGCTTTGCTTGAGCTTAAAGCATGGGATTGGGAGAAGATTTTGAGTAAAAAGGGAAGCCTTCTACTCATATTTTCATTCTCTTTCTCTGCATTTGTGTGTATTGTGGTGAATATGCATTTTAATGTAATGGATTGGGAGTTAATCTCAATCCCCAGCATGTATAGATAATTTCCCCATTAGGGGGTCAGATTTGTAATGCAATTGATGTATGGATTAGTGTAATGATTTCTTTTTGCGTAATGTATTACATTTTTAGTGTGATTAGCGTGGGGACTTGTATGACTAATTGAATGACAATCAGTTGGTCATCGATTTAATTTCCTAATTGATCCTGGAAGGGTATGTTAGGATTGACACATGTTATATCAGTGTGTAATTTCCTTGCCGGCCATTATCGGTGATGAGGGTAAAATATGCTTTGTTTTTAGCCCATGAATTGCGATAAGTTGAGTTTATTTTTTCTTACTATTTGTGTTTATTTGTAGGTTCAAGAGTGAAAATGACAAAAACACCAAGTGGAACAAGCAAGAAAGAGCTCAACTATGTGATTTCAGGCAAAAAACACCCCAAAAAGGAGCAAAACAGAACCCGATGCCACAAGGCAACAAAGCAGAAGTCACTGCACCAAGTGATTAGAGGCAGTCACAGGAGTGACGCCACATGGTGCCAATATCGGAGCCACATAATTACTGTAGCAGATAAGATCGCACTAGCAGAGGTGCCAAAGCAGAAGTCACTGTAGCAGAGGCGCCAAAGCAAAGTCATGCTGCATGGTGTCTGCACCAGTGCCGTGGCATCAGGTTGACATGAGTTTTTGCGGAATAAGTGGCTAAGTGTTGAGTGCCCGAACGCCCGTCTTCGCACTCGAGTGTCCCGGGAGTTAGACCTTAGCATAGGACCGCCGACAGCCACTTCATACAATAACAGCATCACCGTCACGTCGACAGGTGCCATGGACAGTGCCAAGACCTGGCGCCACAGAGACATGCGACTCCACACGGCACTGTGCCACTTAAGTCATATAACAATTAGGGGAAATTTGGGCATTCCCTTTTAAATAGTCGCTAAGAATCTACTTCGGCACTGTGGAAGCTTTGGAGTAAGGGAAAAACACATTAGGAGCTCAAAGGAAGGAAGAAGGAGGAGATTGGGAGTAGAAGGGAAGCTTTCTCTCCCTCTTTTTTCTCTCTCTTTTCGCTCTTATTTTTGTATTTTTGTGTTTTCTTAGCTTGCTATGTATTGTAGTTTATTGGATTGAGTTTTTGATATAATGTGATTTTGTTAAATTATTCATGTAATTTCATATTAATAGAGTATAATTTATCTTTAATTTAGTGTGATTAATTGGGATGTGTGGTATGTTAAGAGATTGACAACCTCTTAACATAAATCTGATGTCCTTGAGATGGCATACTAGGATAGACACCCATTATTTAACGAGAGATTCTCAAATCAACTGTGTTCTGCGCAATGGCAAGTGAGGGATGCGCAAGTCGAGTTCAAGAGAAGCGTCTTGACACAAACGGTCACTGTGGCCGCGGTGATTGACCCTCGAATTAGTACCTTGAGCTCGAGAGACAATAGGGACCAGGAAGGGTGCCTCAAGAGAGGGCTATGCGTACTGGATTCGCCGATCTGCTAACGTGCTTGCACTTACCCAATAAATATAAATTGCATGAATCCTCCACTAATTACTAAAAATCACTCCCCCCGACTTCACTCTTCAAGATTTCATTGCGAGTGTGTGTATCAATTATGTAGCAAAAAATTGATAGCAATATGATTGTTTGTACCTTTTTGCAACTAGTGCAATTTAGGTATTAGTGACACTTCTTGTTATTGTCAGTAGTCAGATATAACTGTTGAGTACTTAATTATTAGTACGTAGTTAGATGTCTCTAAGGAGACAAACCAGACTCACCTGACTGATCGGATTATTACGTGTGGCGACACGTGAGCATGCATATGGATGATTTTTTATAAAATTGGTGTGTGCCCAATAATCAGCAATGTTATGTTCAAGTTGACTTTGGAATAAGTTCTTGGTGCACGTGGCCAAGGGAGTCAAGGGCAAGGGATTCTCTAATTGAACTCTCAAATCAGAAGATAAAAGAGTCTGGCCAAGGGAATACGGTAGCAACATCCTGGGGATTGTGTGGACATAATTCTCCGATCTGCTAACTGTGCGTCATATTACCCAATAGGATAGAAATGGCATGAAGTGAGCATTAATTGTATGAATCACTCCCCCTAGGTCTTTCCTACTAGCTTACTTGGTTGTGAGTGTGCTTTTTGCATTTAATTGTGTTTCTGCGTCCATGAGAATTCCTCATATTGCGTTGGTTAGATATGGTTATTGAGTATAAATCTTGAGTCAGTTTTCCAAATCCTTGTGGAGATTAACTGGACTTACCAGATTATTACTTGTGGCGGCATGTACGCTTGTGAACGGGAGAACCTTTATAGTTATGGTTTGTGCCCAACATCAGCCACATACCCATCCTATGGTCACCTGGACAACGGATGGAACTAGGTAACCTAAGTTGTTAATTGTAAAAAAAAAAATACTCTTTGCCAATTTGTCGAATTAGCTCGCAGTCGACTATTCCTCCTAAACCATGTGGCTTCTCCAAAGTGGTCAAAGATCCTTTGTGGAAGGCTGCTATGACAGACAAGTTTAATTCTCTTCTCAAATATCACACTTGGGAGTCCCCTACGCATTGTCAATGAATAAAATTGGTCGTAAATGGGTATATTGGATTAAACAACTTTCGGATGGTACCATTTAATGCTTCAATACCCGACTCGTGGCAAATAGTTTTCCTCAACAACCGGGTCATGACTATAATTATACGTTCAGCCCAGCGGTTTGGCCTGCGATTATTCACTTAATATAGACAATTGCAGTCTCCCTCCACTGGCCACTTCGTTAGTTAGATGTTAGAAATGTGTTTCTTAACTGCACCTTAGTGAGATTGTATATATGGAGAAGCCCCAGGGATTTGCCTACCCTAAATTTCCAACACGTGTGTCATCTTCTCATATCAAGTTATCGCTTAAATAGAGCACCACAGGCTTGGTACTCAAAATATAGTCAGTTCATTCTTGGAGTTGTATTCCATAATTCTCCCCACAATACATCACTATTTCTATTTCACATAAAAAATCACATTATATTTCTTCTTATAAATGTTGATCACATCATCGTCACCAGATCATCATAAGGCGAAATTAAATTATATATTCAAGAATTGTAGACTGCTTTTGAGATGAAGTTTATGGGGACGCTACATTATTTTCTGCGACTTTAAACACATTTTCAAAAGAGTGTACTTCTACTTACTCAGACAAAGTATACGGTTGATTTATTACAAAGTTGTGGTCTTGATGCTGAAAAACCGGTCCACACTCCTATTACAGGCCTCCTACTGTCAAAAGATGATGGGTTACCACTCACAGATCCTACTTCATATAGGCAACTACTTGGTAGTGTTAAGTATCTCACTATGACGCGACCTGACATAGCCTATGTCGTCAATTTGTTTTGTCAATTTATGCGTTCTCCATATGAGTCACATCTCAGAGCTGCCAACGCATCCTTTTCTACCTCAAATGCACAGTTCATTTACTTTACGGGGTTTTAGTGATGTAGACTGGACCGGCTTTCCTAAAGCCTGCTACTCTACAACCAGTTATACAGTTTACTTTGGTCAAAATCTTATCTCTTGGGTGTCTCAATAAAGACCTACAGAATCTCGCTCAAGCTGTGAAGCAGAGTACACGGCCCTCGTCTCTTTGAGTACAAAAATTTTATGGACTCTCTACTTCCTCCGATTTCTTCTTATTCATCTCACAAAACCTCCTGATCATACAATGCAATGTGAGTACAATCTTGAACATCTCGCCGCAGGAGGTTTTACTCTTCATCACACAATATCTGCCAATCAGATTGCTGACATCTTCACCAAGCCATTGTTTCGTCCGCATTTTGACCCTCTTTGATCCAAATTCAAGTTCTCCAGAGGACTTGAGTTTGTGGGGGCATGAGAAACTACCTCGTTAAATATCACCTCCTACTTTCTCTCCTCTTACCTCCTTATATTTCTCTTAATGTCTCTGATAATTTTCTATTCTTCTATCCAGATCCTATTATTATGAATCTTTAACAGTACTGAAACTGTATAAATATAGCAAGCAATAAGAACGGAAGCCATAGAAGACTTTCCCTTCTTACACGCTACACAGGCGTGCCATTTTCCCAATGATCGCCAATAACATGACGCACAAGAATGATTTTTTTTCTGGCAAAGAGAAGGTTGAATGCTTAAGTTTCAATAGCTTTTGAATGAATTTATACATAGTGAAGTGAGGAAACAAATGGATCCACCAAGTAATCTTGAACTTGGTGAACATCGTTTCAGACCCTCACAACACGTTCTTATCCAACTAGATCGGATCGACTTACATTACCATTTTTAACAATAAACACAAAATAGTAAAAATATTGATTCCTGAACCACGTTTGGGTGTAGATCCGAAATGTTTGGATCTGGAAAGTTTGTGCGAGCATGCTATGTGTGTGTGCGTCTTTTCAAAAAATCTTCCAAAAAATGGCACATACAGGAATGAATTTTGTTATGTGCAAAAAAAGAGTCGATTATTTAAATATCAATATATTTTGGTTAAATTGATACATAGTGCCCAAATCTGTCTTTAAATTGTTGGAGATAATTGATGACGCTAAGGTACCAAATAAAAATACACAACAACACTCTAACTTTCTAGTATAAATACAATCAATAAAAATACACAACAACACTAACTTTTAAATAATCCCAACAATCATAATATTGAAGTCTAAAAAAAATAAATAAATTCATTTTTTAAGATAATATCTTGCACAAATTTCTTCATTCATATATCATTAACATGAGATAGATTTAAATCAATTAGTGCAACGTGAACCACAAATACCCAAGAAAGAGATGACTTATCGGTTTAAGAGGTTGCGGTGTGGTATCAACCACTGGCTTTAGGATGGATTTGGCGACTACTGGTGCAAAGTCCTTAGATAAGCGTCTCCAAAGGTTACACAGCGTATATCCCTCGACATGCACTTGTAGCTAGAGGTATAGAGTCCGTCAAAGATAGACCAGAACATGAGAAAGAATGTGAAGGCAAAAACTCTAATAGAGAGATAACACACGCAAGATTGAAAAAGGAACTCATAGAAGACATGAAAAAATGGGGTGCAGACGAGAGAGAGTAGAGAAACCAAAAGGGGAGCACATGCCTTTTTTATGTGCCCTTTCAACCGGGGACAAAGGATAGATAAACCTTCTTGTCTCCTTCAGATCCTATTAGATCAGATCAATTTCAAATTAATAACTGTTTTGAATCTTAAATATAAAAATTGTGTTCCCCAACTCGTTTAGGTCCTGATCTAAAAAATTGGATCTAGATTGTATGGGCTCTTACCCAACCCGTGGTGCCATTTTTCCAACAATCCCCCTCAAAATGGCACAGAAAAATGAATTCGTTTTGTGGAAAGAAAAGGTCATACACTAAAGGACAAATTTCTTTTGATTTAGTTCTTACATAGTGAATTCAGGCAATGAACGGATGTACCAAGTGAAGTAATGTTGAGCTTAGTGAATATCATCTGTCACAACACTAATATTCAATTAGATCGAATCAACTTCAATTAATTTTTGAATGGTAAACACAAAATGGTAAAAAGACTTGAGTTCCCAAACCACGTTCGGGTCCAGATTGGAAATATTCGGATTTGGACTATGGGCGTGCACACTACGATTGTTTGTGTCATTTTTCCAACACTACTCCACATAATAGCACACTCAGGGATAAATTTTGTTCTGGGCATGGAAAGAGTCGAAAACTAAATTATAAATGTCTTTCAATTTAATTGATGCATAGTCCCTCAATCCATCTTTCATCTACTAGAGGTAATTGATGACGCCAATAAGCTGGTTCAATTTCTCTTTCCTTATGAATACAGTCAATTGATGATATTCAGTAACACTCGAATTCCAAAATAATCCCAAAACAAATAAGATTACAGTCTAATAGCAACAAATATAGAAAATAATTCAACATTTTTACATAGTATCATGGGCAAATTTCTTCAGTCACATATCATCAACATTAGATAAAATTATATCAATCAGTACAAGCCTGAAAAAAAGAACCATGAAGAGATGTCATCGATTTAAAGGCAGTGGCGAGGTATGAACCACTACCTTAAAAATGGATTTGGCGACCACCAGTTCAAAGACATTCAACTAAGCTTCTCCCAAGGTTACACAGCGAATCTCCCCCGACGTACATTAGTCAAAGGAGATGTTGAGTCCATCAAAGATAGGCCAGAAAGTCAGAAAGAATTCGCGCACAAGAACTCTCACCGAGAGATAAAGTGTGCAAGATGAAAATGTAAACCCAGATAAGATATGGAAAGGGGAATGACAGAGGCAGATAGACAACAGAAGCTAGAGAGACAAGAACAGGAGCACAAACCTTATTTCCATACTCTCTCAAACAAAGACAAGAGGATAGATGAACCCTCACATCTAATTCAGATCTAGTTAGATTGGATTAACTTCAATTTCATAATCGTTCTTAACTGGTAAACACAAAATAGTAAAAAGATTAAATTTCAGTACCACGTTTTGGTCCAAATCTTAAATAATCGGATCTGGACGACATGAGCAGGCACGATACTTGTTACGGGGCCTCATCATACAACCACAAATGTCGAAACACGCCCAAGGAGGCATGCTAGCAACAACCAGGACCATTACAATCAAAGCCATCCAGCAACACACACACGGGCGGGCAGTAGAACCCCATATAATTAAGCAGATCTAACGGATGTGCGCAGCTCGAGCCTGAGAAAATCCCTAAGCGGGGTTGCGGCATATCGGCCCCAGACGATAGGCTAAACATGGCTGTGGACACGCACAAGCGTACGCGGTAGAAAGACCTGCAAACGGGATAGCCAGCAAGCGCGTGCAACTTGAGGATACTTCCCCGCCATGGAGCAACTAGTAGACACACCCGGGGAAAGCAGATGTGCATGCATGACACCCAAGCAGCAAATGCACGTGCACACGACACCCAAGCAGAAAATGCACATGCGTCCGACACCCAAGCAGCAAATGCACGTGCGCCCGGCACCCAAACAGCAAACGCATGTGCGCCCACACACCATCCAGCCCAACATGGGGTTGCGCAGATGTGCACCCGACTGAAGAGTAACGCGGGGTTGCAGGAGGCAATCGGCAGACCAACCAAAGTGTTGATGATGTAGCCTTAATTAGGGCCTTTTCTGAGCCCGGCATTATGGCCCAGTCCTGGGCGGCGTCAAGATGCCGAGCCACTTAAGCAGAAAAGTTGGGCGTCGTGCGATAAACTAGGTCTCGTGACACCTAGACAGTTAAAGTTGTTGGGCATCAAGGGACATGGTGGGCGTCAAGGGACATGCTGCGTGTCATGGGACATGGTTGGCGTCATGGGACATGCTCGGTGTCATGGACATGCTCGGTGTCATGGACATGATCGACATCATGGGACATGCTCAGCGTCCCGGCGCCTAGCCTCTTATGCAGAAAAAAAGAAGAAATTGTTTCCGCCCGTGTTTTTCATTAAGAAACCCTATTTTCTTCTTAGACTGCTTGGAGTGTGAAATGAGTGCCCTCAAGGGTTTCTGGAGAGCTTCTACGAGATTCTTCGATGTGTAAAAGGGAGCTTTGAAGTGGCTGAAATGTCAGAGGGAGATCGAGGGTTACTGTGCTCATCTCTTTTATTCTATATCTTGTAATTCCATGATTATAGTAAAACTGCAGCAGTAGAACAGGACGTAGCCATATTTGGGCGAACCTGTATAAAAATCTTGTGTCTTTCATCTTTTGCCTTATTTTATTTCTCTTTGCTCTTGTAATTACAATCCCAAAGGTTCCAAATGTCCCAACACAATGTGCATGCACGGGCAGGCACTAGCGACTAAAGCCATACTACGGCCATGGTGTAACACAAGGGTCCAGACCCGAATACTTGGAGACCCACTTGGGGGACCCACATTGTGTTCAACTGGGTTCCACAGGATAAGTGGCACATCATGAGGTCGGATGCTCATGGTAAACAAGGAGATAAGGATAGAATCAGCACTAAGCTAGTTTCCTTATGTGAATATGAAACTAATGATACTGGATCAAGCCACATCTTAGGAGAATCTAGCTCAAGGAGGAAAATCCAATCAGATCATGGGATAATCCACGCTGAAGAGAAAACTCAACCAAAAGATCTCAGAGAATCCCTCGTGCATGGAAGCTCTAAGTTGGTGCCATCCAAGCACTTCCGAATAAGAAGGAGAATCCTAGTAGACTAGGATTCATTTTGGATTGTTTGTTAGTCTTTGTCCATAAATACTAGGTTATGAACCTTTGTAATTGTCTACTAGAAGCTAGATGAATCTCTAGTCTTGGAATCCAGTCTTCTGAAGGGTTGAGAGTATGGGCTATTCTTGTACTCTTATGTATAACAGGTAGAAAAATGAGTTTACTCGATGGTGAAACACTGTCTGCTAAACAGCCCACACCGTCGGCTTAGACTTTCTCGACGCAAAATAACCGTCGGGTCATTACCGGGTCGGGCAAACGTTTAAACGACCGTAATTAACCGTCGGCCCTAAATATATCATAACGACGGCTAATGACAGTCGGCGATAACAAATAGCGAACACGGCGGTCGAAATAACCAAATATGTTAACCCATTAACGACGGGTTAACTTCGTAGCCTAACGAGATCTTGGCCGACGGATTAATACCGTCGGCCTTAGAAAGAATACCCGATGGATTAATACTGTCGGTCAATACCGGGTTATAGATGTCGATTGAAGAGGTAAGGACGACTGCAAATATCTGTCGGCTAACAAATTAATAGAAGAATGGCCCGACGGGTTTATACCATCGACACAAAAGTCAAAACACTGAGTTAGCCCGACGGACTTCTACCGTCGGGATTAAGTCTAAATCATTGCCCGACGGGTTGAACACCGTCGGCTATTTCCAATTACTTTACAGATTCATAGGTGTGCCGACGGTGTTGTACCGTCAGGTAAAATTGAAATTGTTGCCCCACGGTCGTACACTGTCGGATCAGTTTAATTCAAAGGACATTGGCTCGACGGTGTATTGGCGTCGGCTTCGTTGAGCTTACTCAGGGCCGATGGTTATTCACCGTCGTGGGACCTGGTTTTTTTGCCCGATGGTGATACACCGTCGGGTTAGGTCTTTTCTCCTTACATTGGACCGACGGGTTGTAGTCGTTGGTATCTTTTTTCTTTACTGGGACTCATCGGTTATTTGCCGCCGTTGGTTTTTGTTTTAGCGGCCGATGGTTATGTACCGTCGGGGATTGTTTTGTTCTTTGACTTTTGTTTTTTTTTTATATTTTTTTTGTTTTTCTTGTGCTCTATTAAGAGACTTTACACAATCAACCAGATATAATGACCTCATCCTCATTTACATATCTAAAAGTATCAAAGAATAAAACAAAGGACAATCTATTATGTCATTTACATTCATAAAAGTCAATGTAGAAACCACACAAATTGCCACTCAAACAACAGTTAAAAGATGAAATTGTAAGTTGAACATAACATATAGAACAGTCCTTCATTTACATAAAGCAAAAAACATCATTCAGATCCACATCAGTCTTCCAATGTTTGGAAGTTGAGTTTTCCATCTTCTTCCTTTCTCCACTACCATTTAATTCAAACGCAGAGTATCCAACCTCGCTGCCATTTAATGTCATGAAGTAGAAGTGAAGAACCTGATGGAATCAGAAAAAAACATAAAAAAAAAAGACCAAATGCTCAACAAGATAAATACGCAAGAAACTCGCAGAGCCTCAGAAAACCACAAAAAACTATTTCTAGAAAATAGAGAATATGAATTTAATATAGAGAGCAGTTACAAGGGCTACCCCATCAAAGGAGGGAAAGGCAAAGGAAAATAAGGAAAGAAAAAAAAACGGATTACATAATAAATGACTACCAAATTAGGGTGTGCAGGCACAAGAGCTCTATTTCACGGCCTCCCTCAATCCTAAACATATGCCTGACCAGCTAGACAAAGCTGTCTCTCAGCAAATCATAGCAGTCATGAGTGTCATCCAATTGCATGTAAAGGCTCATCTATTTGCAAATAAATGCCTATAATGATATTATACAGTAAAGCCTAAAATGCAGATACTGCAAACCATGTCCTTTCTCCCCACTACGGAACCACATTAGCTTTGCATATTTACGTTTTTGAAACTGATAAAATAAATTTGAGATTATATTAGAATGCATTTGTCAGCAAAATGACAGAGCATGTAGTAAGTGCACCAACATATTTAAGAAAAACAGGTGTTGATAATTTTGTTAATAAAATATACTGAGCAGATCATTAACCTGTTGATTTGAACATATCATCTGAGCAGATCATTAACCCATGTAATTCTGCAGAAAATGATTGCAAACTTAGCAATATTTTTAGCATCTCTATAACGAGAAACAAAATGAAATTTGGTACCTTGAAAAATTAATTTTAAATATAAATACACACCAGTTGTTCCACTAACAGGTCATGTTTTTGCTAGCACGATGGCGTTGAGCAGATGAACCACCTAAAATTGCATCATCATGTAAATTAGTAAGCGGAGTCATAAATTTAATTGAAGTCAAGTTTAATTTGTGACGGAACTCAAACCTGGACTTGACTCTTGAGATTTCTGCCATTGCATTATAGCCATCATTTGTTGCTTCATTACTTCAATCTCTTCTTTCATTTTATCTGTCTTCCTCTTCACTTTGCAATGTTTCTCTCAAGGTCTCCTTATCCCGCTTTTCTGCTTCCAACTCTGCTCTGAGAGTGGCAATCTCAATGGTGTTCATAGCAGTAGACGCAGACGCACCTCTCCGAGGGGGTGCACCAGGCCCAAACCCTCGCTCGTAGCCACCGTGGTGTCCCCCAAACACCTTGTCCAACACAGGTATCACTTCTGCCAGATCCTTCGACTGGTGTACTTCTTGTTCAATTGCAACCGTCTCTACCTGGGTCTGCAAATAAACATATCTTAGTATAAGAAATAGCCAATACTGTTAGGAGGTAGGACTCCATGTGTTATGCATATGAATTTAATTATTTCTATCACTTACGCATATTGCTGCCGTTTTTTCATTTGGATAGGTTCCGTCTTTCCTCTTATGGGCTAGGAGGTAAGACTCCACGTAGCTGAATTCATCCTTCTTTTTGGCTTGCTGAATTGAAAAACAATTTCAGTCAGAACACAAGTAAAATTCAATCAGATATGCACATAGAAAAAATAAGATGTGAAAATTACAGGCTTACCTCTTCCTCATAAAAACGACTTAGGGACTTTGCCCCAAGAGTGTGCGTTGATCTCATCCGTGTCCTATTCTCCTTGTTCCGTTTGGACATCTCCACCATCGCATCATCATTCCAATAAGCAACAAATTGATCCCATACTTCTTGACTGATAGTGGAAATCGGATTTTCTCGCAGTTCCTCTTCAAATTTTCCATCGTAGTGCGCCTTCTTAAAAGACGCCCGGTTATCTCTGATTATTTTTTGCAGCACCGCCTTTATGGCTGTCATAGCGACACGCCGAGTCACCTCCTCCCCATTTTCACCGACGAATTTGTACTTTTCCTGTGAAGCACAAATCTCGAATGAGTTTCCTAAAAGCATAAATAGTTATGAGGTAAAACAAATAATTGCTTACATTGACATGTGCGAACCACGTAGAATATTCCTTATTGTCGTAGTCGCGGCACTGCAGGTGGAGGGGGAAATATGTTTCAGCCCGTGCATAAGTGCTCATCAACTTGGACAAATAGCTCTGATATTTCGTAGTCATCTACCCATTCTTAATGAGTCCCTTCCACACACCTTCTGCAGGCATACACGAAGATGCCCTAGTTGGGCCCCTACCCCTCCTGCTGATGGATTCCTCGGGTAGTTCAGATTCCAAAACTACCTCCTTGTCATCTTTTCCCGCCTGGTCCTCAATATCTTCATCTGGATTTTGAGTCTCATCATCTTCCCCATCGCATGTCATTCGTTCCATGCCTTCATCTTCTATAGGAGGTTGGATCTCTGAACCCAATGCAGTGGCATGACCAGATGTCCCTAGTAGATCAGAATACCACAAAATTTTATATAATAGATATTAGTATTAAAATTGACCTCAATATCTACACAAGCTGGATAATTAGTAGTTGGATCAAAATAAAAATTCAACTTATTCAGAATAACAGTTAAAATCCTATGTGGCGGTTTGGTTGAGTCCGGTGGAGGTCCACGTCCCAAACGCACGTATTGACTCGTAGGTGGAGTCTCGATTGGCTGTTTGCCCTTCATTTTGTCTCTCCTGCAACATATAGTTAACAGTTGTTAAATTTATTACAATACACCGATGAAAATGTACAGTTATACCAAACATTGAAACGACGTACAAATAACCTGACATACATTACGTTACATCCAAATCTGCCACGTCAACCCTTACGCCTGGACCAAGTTCTGTACGCACCCACAAATCCTCATATTCCGTATTGCACACATCCATTTGTCCCACCCCTGGATCTTGTGCCAGCAACAAAGTTTCATCGTATTCTGCACCTGAAAGCACACTGCCCACTGGGATATCGATGTAAGTCGCCCTTGGTTTCCAATGATAGATGACACTCCAATTTGGGTCAATAGGGTCTTTAAAATAAAATACTTGTTGTGCTTGCGATGGAAAAATGTAGGGTTCATCTTCGTAACTTCGCCTTGTCGTATTAATTAATGGGAAATCATATTCATCGAACTTACGACCAATACCCTCCTTCGTGTCATACCAGAGACACTTAAACAAGCAGATGGGTGTCCATGTTCCCAAGTACACCTCTATAATGGATTGTAGGACCCCATAAAAAATATATTCCCCTTCTCCTACTGTTGCAATGCCACTGTTTTGAGAAATCCGTGACAAATCAACAGACTCTGCCTCAAATTTGTATCCATTATGAAAGAACCCATTGTATGATTTAGCTTCGCGATCGGGGTAGCGCGCAAGGGACATTAATACCTCCCTATCTTCCTCCTGGCCAGCTGAAAGATTTGTCATCTACATTTCATATTTGAAGCCCAAACCGTCAACTATGACGTAAAAGGCGGTGAAAACCGATAGAGTAAGTGCACCAAGACTAACTTATATTTGTTTGAAACCACTGCACAAATTGATTGTGCTGCTCAGTCTGTATTCTGTGTTCAGTCCAGCGAGGATGCAACTGTCACAAGTAATCTCCGTGTTTCCTAAGCGCAATGGTAACTAAGTTATCTTAACACTTTTTTATCAATAGAAATGTACGACGAAGTGAAAATGGATGGTTTAATACGTACATTATGGACTGCTGAGTTTGTGGACTGTTAAACTGTACAAACCGATGGACCCGATACGCCACCTCACTAGTAAGGAAATAAGAGTGAGCCGCCCCCAAAGGACCTTCATCGTATCGTACTGGTCTCGTCAACTTTGTCTCAATTCCCTCAACGTACCGAGCACAAAAAGTAGTTGCTTCCTCCATTAAATACCCTTCAGCAATAGATCCCACGGGCCGGTTCTTATTACGTACGTAATTCTTCAACGTCAATAAATATCGCTCGATTGGGTACATCCACCTATACTGTACCGGACCTGCTAATCTTGCCTCAGTGGGACCACCACACTGCTCTACATATGATGGAGTAGCTTTCTCAAAGGGAGAGCGATATGGATGGGCTATAGGAAAATCACTTGGTCTTGAGAGACCCCATTGCTGGGAGTTGCTAAGAGATGGACCTGGATAAGCGAGATTATTCACCTCATAATTCCATACATGGAGTGATTAAAGTAAGAATCCATCAATCAAACACACATACAATCATCCATGCAAGAAGAAAATCAAACCAATTTCAGAATCTTTTTTTTTACAACGGAATATAAATCTAACTACCAAACCATCAAATTAAAAACACCTAACTATGACTAGACCACGGTTTACTCGGATTGGTAATAATGTCAACCAAACATTTCCCTGGCAACGGCGCCAAAAACATGGTTGACCTAAATCATACCTAAGTAGATTAGCAACGTACGTGCAAGTGCACACATTGTACCAATTAATACACTGGAGAGTCCAAGTCAAATCAACAGGGAAGAGGAATTGAACATTTTAATTGTGTCCATTTAACTATATCTAGTCAAAGCAATCTATGGAGAATTAGAATTAAAACTATCTAAATGCTAAACTAACCTAAACTAATCCGAATTCTACTACAAGTCGGACTTGGGGAACTCAATTACGCACTAGAGGTGTAATTAACCATTCCGCTATGTATACTAGCTAAAGTCCTTCACTTGGGTATTTTATTGAATACTTAACAGGTCTGGAAATTGCTATATGTACCCATCTCTCGAGGTGATACAACCGTGCCTCTCTCCTTAGCCCTATACTCTCTTGAGGTTAATAAGCAGCAGCCAATCTTACATTAAGCAGCAGCCAATCTTACCACGCGTGTCCGAACGCTTCTCTCGAAGTCCACCCGGCGCGCCCCTCATTTGCCACTGCGCTCTTGTAGTGGAGTTGGGGATCACATGCTGAGTGATGGTATCCTTTCACATACCGTCTCAGTTTTAACGAAATGATAAGATTTGCACTTGGAGATTTAATCTCCTCATGTACTTAGCCCCCCAACGGTCACTAACACTAAGGCTTGACTATGCCTAACACTAGCCTACTAAGTTACCATCGCCTTGTAACGAAAGCATCGTACACGCATAGGCATATCAAAAAATGTAAAATCACCACAAGTAAATGAAATCAACTAATATAAGAGAAATGTGCAATCACTATAATCCCAAAGGGCTAATATCTCAGATACATCAAAATATATGTAAATCTAGACTCAAATACGAGTTCTAGCTCAAAATACATGCACAAGATGTTAGAAAAGAGAATTAGGAATAAAAGAAAATCGTAATAGGTAACTCCTTTGGTGAGAAGCGTCCTCCGAGATTGAATCTCCTCCTTCCGCAACCTCAAATCCGTGCTTTGGAGCACTTGACCTAGTCTCACCCAAAAGCGTCCCCAAATGTCCCTTACGCTTTTTTCTTCCGTTCTCGAAAGGCTTAGGGCGAAAATGACATAAAAAAGGCCTTTTATAGGCGTGCATGCAGTGTCGCCACAATTCTGTGGCATCGCATACATAGCATACCGAATTGTAGCACAAAATATTAACAGAAGCATGCGTGTTACTGTAGAACGAAATCAAGAAATGTAGCCCACGTGAACTGTAGTAGTGCTACAGTACCTGATGATCAACCCATCCATTTTGACTACAAGCTAGGACAGTCTCAGAAAAATTTACTCACTACGCAATTCGGGACGCAATCCGGGGCTGTTCCACAAGAGGGTTCTTGCGCTTTACTTTCGAAATGTGGGGTTTGCCGTCGGAATCAGCCGTTGGCTGTCGGAATCAGGAGTTGGCCGTCGGAATCAGGCGTTGGCCGTCGGAATCAGGCGTTGGCCGTCGAAATCAGGCGTTGGCTGTCGGATTCAGCCGTTCGCCGTCGGAATCAGCCGTTCCCCGTCGGAATCAGCCGTTCCCCGTCGGAATCAGTGCTTCGCCGTCGGAATCACGAGTTCGCCGTCGGAATCAGCCGTTGGCCGTTGGAATCAGGCTTTGGCCGTCGGAATCAGGTTTTTACCGCGGGGTGAAAACGACGACGACGACAAACAGTACGCGTCTTTACTCGATGAAAGAAAACATACAGATCGAAGTAAATATTTTTCACTAAGTATGGTTCCATTACACGACGGGCTAAAACCGTCGTCACCTAAAAAAAGCATTGCAAGACGGACAGACCGTCGAGTGAAACCTTTAACTCGACAGTCAGGAAAACCCGTCGGGTAAAGTCATTCCGACGACGGGTTTTCCTTTGTTGCGAGCCGGACCAACTGGGTCAGACCAGACCGACGTCTATGCTCATCATACCCTATCTTTTTCGCTAATTCTTTCTTCTGCTCATTCCTCTGTCTGTTTTTTTGGTGCATCCATCTTCTTCCATCTATCTTGCGTGCTAAGCTCCTCCATGGGAGCAACTTTATTGTCTTTGGCAGTTTGCTGGTCGATCGAACGATCCTGGGGCATTTTAGGCTCAACCAGTCTTGATGTATCTTCAAGATTGGTGCCGCATGTGGAGCGGAGTTCAGGCCCATGACAGCTAGTGTAATAGCCAAGTTATGCCAAAGTGTGAGGCGACACAGAGAAATATTCACCAAAACTACGGATGCTCCCGTAACAGTTGAGAAGATTCGGGAAGGGACAATGACAGACTTCGAGTGAAGGGTCTTTTGCAAGACCTTTACTGTGATACATATGAGACAGATGGATGTCCATCTCGAAATACATAAGAGGGACTGTGCGATGACATGGCTGGCAAGGCTCTGGACACAATCGAGGAGGCTTGAGGTGGCATGCATGGACAAAAGATCTTGTTTAAAAGATCTACACCATCGTGTGAGACCTGCAAGGTGAATTGGGGCTGGCCAGGAGAGACATAGAGCAGTAAATAGAAAAATTCCAAGCCCTCCCAGGCTCCCCCAACCAGGGGAGCGATTCTTTTTGATACGGGAACAACTTATTGAAGAGGTGACTCCAGATCCTCATTACAGCATTTTATTTGTGCTCCCTTCTATAGACAATATACATTGTAATAGGTTTTATAAATAGGCCTTATTGTTTCTTTTTCTGTTCATATATTATGTTATTTGCAGTTATCAAAACTTGGCTTTCGGATCAGATTGTCATTTACTTGCGAATGAATGAATCCCATATGCTCTTTTAATTTTTTCTTGTGTCTTCAGTTACTGATTGGTGTGAAATTAAGTGTTGGAAGGAGTAACCCTTTTGGTGTGGTCTCGTTTTAGGTAGAGTTTTCCCGAGTTGTATCTAGGCCACTAAAGGTAAAGTATGTATTAGATTCTGGTTGTATACATCATGGTCTACGATTAAGGTTAGATACATTTGAGGTTAGTGTTGTTGGGGTAGTTAAGTGCATGCTCATTTCAGAACATAAATGTCCACTCATTTTCATGTTTTTCTGTTTTCAATTATATAATGTTGTCTTTTATGTTCTGTCAAATATGTTTTTCATTATAAGTATTTTATGTTCAGTCATAAGTTATAGTTTGATTTTGTTGACCATGCCAGGTGGCTGGAAATTTTGGTTCTCTTGAATTTTCATTCCATGTGGACTCATTTTAAGTTGAGCTATTTGTACTTGTAACTAGACTGCAAAAGGTAAAGTCCCTTACATTAATTTCTGTTATTTGCATTTCTGGCTAGGGTTTACTGTGATTTTAACCTGTATCCCGTTTGACATTATGATTATGACTTTGTATCAATTTTCTAGGTTGAGGAGGTAACTATACATTGTATCAAATTTCTGGTGGTGCGTTTTACTTCAGTGTCGGTTCTTGTTAGGTATTGTTAGAAGATCTAGAAGGTGAATTACTTGTGTCTTGGTTTTGCTAGTCTCTTTTATTTTTTGTTATTTGCACTTCTGTGTTAGGATTACTATGAGTTGCTGCCAATCACTGCTGGTTCTTGTTAGGTGCTAATAGAATTACCATTTGATGCTCTGATAGAAGTGTGTAATTCAGGTCCACTTTGTAACCTATTGACTTGTTCAAGTGCATCTGGTATGACATGGGTGGAAGCGGACGTGTCATTGACAATTATAACTTCACTTTGGTGAATACCACTAAACGAAGTTTTAAGGATGAACCTTTCATCTCCCCTTCTCAAACTCAACAGGTTTTTTACTCCATACACCCGATCATGCCTAACTGGAGTGTGGTCTGTTGGTGAAAATCGAGAGACACCTATGAAGTCCCATTGGATAATACTCTTCAAGGTGAATCAGAGCGGCAACAATTGAGATAGTCTATTGCGAAGTTGCAACAAATTGTAATGGGAAAGTCGGGAATGTTTCCTGCATCATTAATCATTGGTAGCTCAGGTATGCTACTTACACTGTTTCATTCAAAATTTGAAACTTTTATGCATAATTTCGCTTATTTACTATTTGTCATTTTTTTTTATAGACGAGACATGTGAAGTAGACGATAATAACCACCCAGTTCATACTTGAAATTTGATGTAGATAGTGCATTGAGGATGGAAGCGGTTTTTTTTGTCACGACATTGTTTTTTCACTTTTGTAAAACTGCAATTTTGCCCCACAATGTAGTTTTTTTATTATAAGTTGTGAATTTAAATCTTGTGCAATTGTACATATAGATCTACTGTAATTATTAATTCAGTTCTTGTTTCATTGTGAATTATTAATTCATTGTGTATTCAGTTCTTGTTTCATTGTGCCTTTCCCCACAGTGTACATACAGATCTACTGAAGAGGTGACAAAGAGTAGCAAGAAACTCAAGAGGAAGAAGTCCCTCAAGAGAGGGGAGAGCCCACGTACTAGGAGATGCCGAGCCACTCGCCAGAGAGGTCAGGAGATGGGGAAAGGCGACCCAAATCCTGCCCAAGAGGGTGGACTTCGAGAAGCAAATCTTTGAGGAATTTTGGCTGCGAGAGATGGCCACCAAGATGATCAAATCAAGGGGACTTGTAACTACTCACAGCAGTAAACATGGTATGAATGGCTTACCCCAGTCTCCACTTAACTCTAACCTTCAGCATAAGTCACTGGTAGGACCGAGTGCAGTCCAGGGTGCCTTACAGTCTAGCGGAACACTCCTAGGGGTTCTGGAGCAGGAGAACTATTCGATCTGTGATCCAACCACAGCAGCTGTGTAAAGCTCAAATGGGTGGTCCCGTTATGCGGGTTCCCAACAAGCCAGGAGGGTGGAGCAAGAAATAGAGGACAGTCACCTACTGAGGGCGGAAAGACATTCACGATCCAAGCATCATAGGCAGACTGAATCAGGAGACCAAGAAAGTTGTACATCTAGCAACACACGCCAAAGCAAGAACCCGTTCATTCAACCCGGAGGTCCAATATGGTGCAGGGTTATTGGGTCCATAAATGTAGATCTAGATACCAAAGAGTTGACGGCCAAGGTTTAGATAAACGAGAAGCCTATGTTCATGATCGAGGACGGAGTGCTAAAGACTTATGGAGTACAAATATGTTCACCAAGGTATGGGACTCCACACAGGGTCAGTGGATTTATTCCATAGACAGGTCAAAACGGGGGCAGATCGGAAGAGGTGTACAATGGAGCTAATACTACGACAACTACACTGGCCGAGAATGAAGAACAAATTAAGGCATTTCACTCGGCTACTGAGGAGAGTGAGACATAAATAAAGGAAAAGGTGGAAGTGTGCTGGACCAAAACCATACTTTAATAAAGCAAAGAGATTTTTTACTGTATGCAAGTGCACGCTTCGTAACAAGTAATACACTGGAGAGTCCAGCTCAATCCCACAGAGACATGGAATTAACTACTGAAATTATATCCCAATCACTATAAGCCAATGACTTTGTGATGTGGATTACAAAACTTTATACGTATTTCTAACTACAATTGAGCCTAAACAAAGTAATATCACACTCAAAAATAGAGGGGTTTAACTAACTATAAGAAAATACATCCTAAACTTACATTGTAATACATGCTTAAGGCACCACACTGCCAAAATAGCAAAATCAGAAGTAAAGACAAAGAAGAAAGCTTCCCTATAAGTCAAAGATGCAACTCTCACATAGCAATCATCTCCTGAGGTTCTATTTCTTCCTTCTTCCTTCTGGAGCCAAGCTTTGGAGCCCAGTTGCTACCCCAAGGCTCTCCCATGCTTTTCCAAAGCTTCCCAAAGCAATTTCCAAAAGTAAAAGATGCAACTCTCACATAGAAATCATCTCCCGAGGTTCTATTTCTTCCTTCTGGAGCCAAGCTTTGGAGCCAAATTGCTACCCCAAGGCTCTCCCAGGCTTTTCCAAAGCTTCCCAAAGCTTCCAAGCTTCTCTAGTCTTATTTGAGCTCGCCCAAATGATCAAAATAAATCAAATTTTTCTCTAAAAGTGGTAAAAATAGATCTAAAAATATGGCATGAATTACTCCCAACACAGTACTGCCAAACTTAAATTCTGGTTTGTCCTTGAGCAAGAAACCATCTCTATAGATTCTAAATAGCTTATCTACAATTATCATGACAAAAAATTTTGCAATTTACAAGGAGAAATGAAAATCATGTGGTGATTGCCTATTTAACTCTATAGTCTTTTATGAGACTGCTTCTCTCAAACTTCCACAGCCAAACACTTTTTAATTCTTCTATGGACTCCCACAATCATTGTGCTTTCAAAAATCCCTGAGGGTAATTTATCACTCCATTCTCCAGTAATTGTGAGGACCCACCCCTTAGGTCTTTCCTTAAGTTGTAAAACGGTTCAGGACGCAGGACCTACCCCTTAGGTCTCACTAGAAGTTCCTACAAACTTGAGCTTTTGCCCCTTATTTGTCAACTTTTCACATTGAACCACTAAGATTTTTAAAACATGCCAGCTGATTTGACTTTGCTAGCAATTTTTTCTTCTCCTTGCTTTGCAAGCTCTTCTCATCTTCTTTTGTTTCATTCTTTTCTCCCTATTTTTCCATTTTTTGTTTTCTTCCTTAGTTCTCCTTTTTGAAATTGAACTTCCAAGTAGAACCCTATAATCTGATTTGGCTCAATCATGCAATAAAAGAGATAGGTACATAAAAAGAAAGGACAAATACAAAAAGGCTAGTGGCAAAAAAATATATGTATTTCAGAGAAATTTGAAGTCTACATATGCTAATATGGGGTTCACTATGATCTACACAAGGAGAGATACAAAGCCCCAAATGGTCCAAAAAATGTCTGAGTCCTCTTGTTAATGCTAATTCCTTATCTACTTCGCCTCGAGTTTTGTTTGAAACTAATTGTCTTTATGCTAATTCCTTATCTACTTCGTCTCGAGTTTTGTTTGAAACTAATTGTAGACTACTAGACAAAAAACTCAAATACCCAACCACCATCAATCCAAAAGCCTCGTAATGGTGAGTTTTAGCAACATTCAAATTGCATTGGGAATATTATATTATCATCTAAAACAATTTATCTCCACACCCAAATATGAAAGAAAAGTAGGCTACCACCAATCAATTTATTCTGCAAACGGAATGCATGAAAATCATGAAATCACAATGCCAATTTTGCCTAAACATAAATGCCATCCCTTGAGATTCATTTTCAAGCATTTTGAAAAAGTTTTACATGCATGAAAGATGCATCAAAATTATATGAAATTTGCAAAAGTAAAATGTATATGCAAATGAAAATGTGCAAATCGCTTGCCCCTTACACTTAAGAATTACAATGTCCTCAATGTAATGAAAGTGAAAATATAAGAGGAAGGGGTAAGAAACTCCCACGTGACACCACTTCATAAAATTATTTGTTTCTCCCCGATGGTGTAAGAAACTCTGCAAAATGACTCATTTAATGGCAATGGGAGTGAGACAAAAAGCCTGTTCTTCTTTATTAAACCAAAAACATCAACAAAAGATGAAACACAAGTAAAACACATGAAATAAAAGCACACAGGTGAACGAAAAATTTAAATCCAACCGTAAAATTTCAATACAATAAATGAGTTTCTGGCCACGGGAAGCATGTGGCGTCAATAGGGGGCCATGGCGCCGGTAGCTGCAGTAACCTCCCTGCAATTTTGTATCTTCGAATTTGATTCATAATATTTCTTCCACATTTATTCAAACCTAAACTACTTCTCTAAATTATTCTAAACACCGAAACCCAACAATAAACACATCCAAACTCCAACCCTTTCGAATTCACTTAATTCATATGAAGCACATGTATGGTGGAATGGAATAATTGAGCATGGAAGCAACAAATCTACTCTAATATTAAACCAACCACACAAGAAAATTTAAAACTTGTCCTAACATCTAGAGATTACAAGATCTTTTTTTTATTCAAAGCAGGGAAACAAAAAATTCACCATTCATTGAATCCAAAATAATACATTCTCAGTAGTGGTGGAAATCAAAATTTTAAGTGTAGAACACTCTTAAGCTATACTAAAATCAAAACAACCTTACACACAAGTTGAAAACATGCCTATCAACACAGTAGCAAAATTATTTTATTTTGGTTCCTAAATAAGAAAGTAGTCACTATACTTCCTACTCAGCCTAAAACTAAGGTACTAATTAATATCCACTTGGGTTGCCTCCCAAGAAGCTGCACTTTTATACTTCTTAGCTGGACTTTATTGTACCACCTCATCTAGAGTCTAACAAAGAGATAGGAGAACCATAGCTCACTGCACGACCCCTCAAAGTCTAATATTTTCTCTTATAGCTTTGGAACGATTTATAAGGGTGCTTTGAAAATTGAGGCGTTGGCTTCGGAGATAAATGAGATGGTTGTTGGAATTTAATTTCTATTGTCATCTTCTTTGCAATTTCCTTTGCACCTTCGACATGATTTTCAATTTGCCCCAATTTGTTTGGTTCATTACCAGCTTGGGCATCCATTTTTTGGGCATCCATGTTTTTGGGCATCCATTTTTTTGGGCACCCATGTTTTCTATATTAAACAAGGAAAAATAAGTCAATTTTCCACTAAAACTGGCCAAAATGGGTATGAAAATATGACATAAATTTCTCCCAACAAATTGTCACATTAAGGAGGACATAAAAAGCCCTGAGAAGAGACACACCACACCCTCTCTCAAATCATTTAAGTTGGCAAGGGCGTTGATGTTATGGGCGGGGAAGGATCTCAGAGGGAGTGAAATTACACCCAAAATGTCCAAACACGCCAAACGAGGCATGCTAGCAGTGACCACGACCATCGTAAGCAAAGGCAGCCAGCATGAGAGTATCTCAACGCCGAGTGACTTAACTTAGAAGTATACTCAGTCACTTAAAGCCACAAAGCTTGAACAACCGTAGGTGAGAGCATTACACGAGAGCTTCTAAAACCCTAACGGTTGAAATCGAAGGAAAATCGATCTCCAAACCACATCCGAGCGGAAAACTTGTAATTTCCCCACCGTTTCACCGAGATTCAAGGTCGTTCATGTTTGTGCATTTTTCCTTTGGGAAACTATTTGTGCCTCGAAGAGAAACCTTCACAATATTGGGCTTGGCCGAAGTCTCTTTCAAACTTGAGAGCGTTATTTAAGGTAGGTGTCCTTTCTCTCTTCTCGTCTCATCACTTACTCCCTCGCTTGGTCACTTTAGGCTAAGCATCTTCGGTGGGCCCTTGATTTAGACCTGTGACCTAGAAAGACAATCAGGCTAAGCCAAGGTCGTAGAGCCTCGAAAGATGGTTTCGTGTAGGGAATTCCAAATCCCCTATCGAGTTATGAATTGCACATGTAGCTAAATTACATGAATCCTACTCTTAATTGCATGAAATCACTCCCCCTACTAATAATCTACTTCGCCAAGCATGGACATGTATCACATAAGACTACTGTAGTTAGATAGTTAGTATTCTTTAGTAGTTTTTATATTAGGATACTGTGACAATTCTCTTTAATTTCTGTAGTTAATTATAGCTGTTGTGAATTCATTAGCTAGTACGTAGTTAGTCCTCGTGGGATCGATCTAGACTCCTCAAGTATATTACTTGGTACAACACGTACACTTGCGCACAGGCATAATTTTATTGCCCAACCAAGTTTTTAGTGCCTTTCCCCTGGACTAGTGCTGCTATTACCCTTGTGCTCTATAGCTGTAATCTAGCTTAGAGTACTTAGTGTAATCTGACTAACGTATTTGCATGGTTAGAATAGTGTAATTTGATTTGTCTTGCATGTTAGAATAGTTAATTCTGTTAGTTAGTATAATTGACTGAGTGAAAATTCTGTTTTGTTTTGTGTTTGTTTGTTTTAGTGTGTTTGTTGTTAAAAAAAAAATTTGTTGTTTGAATTTTGATAGTTGAGCCAAATTGTTATATTTGCTCTCTCTTGTGTATGCAAGAGCCTTACTCTGATTCCATTCGATCATGAAATTGAGAAGATAGCAAGAATTGACCTTAGGCAGCAAAGGTTATCAAGAAGAGAGGAAAAAATGTTTGAATATTGTGCTCTCATTTTCATATACTTTTGAGCGTATTTGAATATATATTTAACTCAATTTGACTTAGTTTTGTTTTTCTTATGCAAGGAAAAGATGCAAAATGCCAAAACGAAGCCAACAAAACAAATCTCGGATAAATCGGACCTAAAATGAAGAAAATAGCCCAAAAAGGCTCTATACAAAAGTTGAAGCCTCGGTGACCGGATCCAGTGCCGGACTGTTCATCCTCACTCCCCCAGCGCCTCGGTGACAGAACCAGTGACGGACCGCTGGCAGCTCGAAAAAAGCCGAAAAAGTGTCACCACAGAGGGTATGGGCTACATTTCTTGATTTCGTTCTACAGTAACACGCATGCTTCTGTCAACATTTTGTGCTACAGTTCTGTATGCTACTGTATGCGATGCCACAGAATTGTGGCGACGCTGCATGCACGCCTATAAAAGGCCTTTTTTATGTCATTTTCGCCCTAAGCCTTCCGAGAACGGAAGAAAAAAGCGTAAGGGACATTTGGGGATGCTTTTGGGTGAGACTAGGTCAAGTGCTCCAAAGCACGGATTTGAGGTTGCGGAAGGAGGAGATTCAATCTGGGAGGACGTTTCTCACCAAAGGAGTTACCTATTACGATTTTCTTTTATTCCTAATTCTCTTTTCTAACATCTTGTGCAAGTATTTTGAGCTAGAACTCGTATTTGAGTCTAGATTTACATATATTTTGATGTATCTGAGATATTAGCCCTTTGGGATTATAGCGATTGCACATTTCTCTTATATTAGTAGATTTCATTTACTTGTGGTGATTTTACATATTTTGATATGCCTATGCGTGTACGATGCTTTCGTTACAAGGCGATGGTAACTTAGTAGGCTAGTGTTAGGCATAGTCAAGCCTTAGTGTTAGGCATAGTCAAGCCTTAGTGTTAGTGACTGTTGGGGGACTAAGTACATGAGGAGATTAAATCTCCAAGTGCAAATCTTATCATTTTGTTAAAACCGAGACGGTATGTGAAAGGATACCAGCACTCAGCATGTGAACCCCAACTCCACTACAAGAGCGCAGTGGCAAATGAGGGGCGCGCCGGGTGGACTTCGAGAGAAGCATTCGGACACGGGTGGTAAGATTGGCTGCTGCTTAATGTAAGATTGGCTGCTGCTTATTAACCTCAAGAGAGTATAGGGCTAAGGAGAGAGGCACGGTTGTATCACCTCGAGAGATGGGTACATATAGCAATTTCCGGACCTGTTAAGTATTCAATAAAATACCCAAGTGAAGGACTTTAGCTAGTATACATAGCGGAGTGGTTAATTACACCTCTAGTGTGTAATTGAGTTCCCCAAGTCCGACTTGTAGTAGAATTCGGATTAGTTTAGGTTAGTTTAGCATTTAGATAGTTTTAATTCTAATTCTCCATAGATTGCTTTGACTAGTTATAGTTAAACGGACACAATTAAAATGTTCAATTCCTCTTCCCTGTTGATTTGACTTGGACTCTCCAGTGTATTAATTGGTACGATGTGTGCACTTGCACGTACGTTGCTAATCTACTTAGGTATGATTTAGGTCAACCATGTTTTTGGCGCCGTTGCCAGGGAAATATTTGGTTGACATTATTACCAATCCGAGTAAACTGTGGTCTAGTCATAGTTAGGTGTTTTTAATTTGATGGTTTGGTAGTTAGATTTATATTCCCTTGTAAAAAAAAAAGAGATTCTGAAATTGGTTTGATTTTCTTCTTGCATGGATGATTGTATGTGTGTTTGATTGATGGATTCTTACTTTAATCCCTCCATGCATGGAATTATGAGGTGAATAATCACGCTTATCCAGGTCCATCTCTTAGCAACTCCCAGCAATGGGGTCTCTCAAGACCAAGGGATTTTTCTATACCCCATCCATATCGTTCTCCCTTTGAGAAAGCTACTCCATCATATGTAGAGCAGTGTGGTGGTCCCCCTCATAAATCAAATGATTTGTGTTGGGATAGTGACCCAAATTCGTCATGGGAGGATAATTCAGTGTATATGCCTATACCTGAACAACATAGACTACCATACACTCACAACATTTACCAAACCCCACACCCTCCACCCCAAGAACTCAAAAGTGAATCAAGTGAACAAATTCTCTTACAATTAGTTACTTGAAGGTCAAAAGGCATTAAGGAGGAACAAGAGAGAACCAATGAGCAAATAAATGCCCTTTGCCAACATAGTAACCAATTTGCCAGGATCACGATGTGAGGAGATAAAACCTGTTGTAGATAGTGGTCTTAGTTGTGAAGACCCTTCATGTTTATCATACCCACCTTGTACGAACTCAACACCACGATCCCCCTTCCAAATAACAACCTAAGAGCCTTCAGTTGCAGAAACTCTAGAAGCTCTATTGCAAAAGAGAGAGCAATCTCTTAAAAATAGTCTCATGTATATAGGTTGTCTAAACGTTTTTGTGGGGAAAAAGAGGGCAACATAAATGATCAGCCTTTAGATAATCCTTGGGAGCAAAATATTGATCATAAGCTCCTTTAGTCCAATGATGCTCCTAGGAGTGAGAGCTAACCTGAGGACAAAGTAGAACCACTATTGAGGTATTCCATAGTGGTTTGACTTATAGTGGCCCTGTAGGAGCTGACCCGCACTTGAAAGAGAGTAGCGCACTCTACTCCTCACTTGTGTTGAATTTTAGAGGCGAGCAACAGGATACAAATGTTGAAATAGAAGTGGAAGAGGAATTAAATCCAACTTTGGGGGAAGAGATAGAGCATAATGATAATCTAGAAAACTATCCCTTGGAATCTAATTGGACTTGGAGGGGAAGAGCCAATTTCAAGTGAAAAGAGATGGGCAAATCTCGATCATCTAGATGACATCATTCTCCCATCCCACACTCCAACCTTAACTTCAAGGTTAAGAGTTTCATTAGGCAGGGTTGGAGGTGTATTAGAATACCTTGCACAATCTCAATTGTGCAAATTTTTGAAGCATGGTGTTGGAATCTCTCATTGTCCTCTTGAGCCACTTGTGAGATATATGAGGAGAAGTGAACTAATCAAAGATAAGTGGCTCAACTTTCCTTTAGATCCGGGAGGAATGGGATGATATGTATCCCATTGTTTCTCTCGCTTTGATAGGTTAGGAATGTTTTTAAATTTTCTAGTATAGCTGTTTTGATCTTTTTAGCGTGAGTGTTCTACATAAAAATTTTGTATTTCACCACGATTTTTTATTCATTGATTTTTGAATCTAATGAGATGGTGAATTTTAATTTTTCATGCTTTAATAAAAAAGATTGTGTGAAAAGAGATTGTTGGAATAAAACTTTGAAGACAATTGCAAGGAGAAGTTTTTGTTGCATTCCAATGTCAGGACTTCCAGCTTGAGATCTTGATCTCAAGAAACAGAAATTTCTGCAGAGTGTTTTATTTTCGTTGTCTTTCTAGATTTTTGTTTTATAGTTTTTCTTGTTTTGAATAAAAACAAAGCCACCCACGATATCACTTTTGTTTGCATGACTTGAGCAATTTTGCAGAGTTTGCTTCAAACGCAGAAATCCTCAAATGATCATCACAACTGTGGAGAAAAGCTTCATTTAGTTGATGTGTTGTCACCAGGGAGTTTTCTCTACCTCTATACCTTTATTCATTGTATGATCCATATTGAGAACAATGTAGTATTTACGTTTGGGGGTGAGGTATAAAATTGCATGCATTCATTCACGTTTTCATTCATGCATGCAATTTCCACCTATCTTGCATAACAGGGCATTGCATACAGATTTTTCCATGCTTGTGAATTGAGAATGGAAGTGTGTGGGGCTCAGTCACTACATAAATAGCTAAACTGAATAGATTAGCTAGTTTCAATTGAAAGAAGCCACTCATGAGTAAAACAAAATTCATGGCTAATTGACTATTGCTTGGTATGCAGTGTGAAAGGCGGTTTTGCTTAAATATTTTTCCTGGGTTCTAGACAAGTTTCAAATGAAGCTCAAGGCGAAATGGATGAATGTTGCATCCAAACAAAGGATTTAGACAATGTTTTGACCAGTTGAGCCTTTCTAGCCACCCAATTTATATTCGCTAGTCAACCCAATTTGAGCCAAATGTTTATAAACCATCTCCTTTTTGAATTTTCATTTCTTTTGTATGTCCTATCTCTTAAATTGCATGGTTGAATTGAAATGGAGTTTGAGCTCCTATGGAGTGGTGAAATGAACCAATTGGAGAGATTAGGAGAACAAAAGAAGGAAATGAAAAGAGAAAATAAAGAGAAAAAGATAGTACTTGAAAAGCAAAAGAAGTGAAAAGATTAGTCAAAATTCAAAAGTTGGCTAATCCAAATGAAGTGAAATCAAGAAATATGGTTAAGGGAAGAAAAAAAGAAGAAAAGGTTGAAAAACGGCAAAAGCTCGAGTTTTGGGGATGGTCTTGGTGGGATATCTCTCTAAGTAGGTTCAATCATGTTATTAAAAAGAACGAACCTTTCTTGATTGATTTTTATCCTACCTTGGCCCCAGCCCCATTACAACCTAAGGGAAGTCCTAATGATCTTAGGAGCAACTTTTCACAACTAGTGGATAATGGATTGAGAGACTAGCTTATGGAATTCAAGGATCAATTGCTCAAGTGCATGACTTGTGGTTTGATGGTGAGTGCAACAGTGTGGGGGCCATAAATATTTGATAAGTAGTGGGGCAAATAATTTTTGAATGACTAGGTCTCTAAAGAATAGTTATAGAGGTAGTTGTCCAAGCAACATCAATTTTCAAGACTTTTATTCAATTGCATGATTTTACATCACCAGCATGTAAGTTAGACTATTTAAAATCTGCATGAGGGGTTCCTTGCTTGAGGACAAGCAAGAATATAAGTTTGGGGGTAATTGGTTAGTGGATATTGTGATCCCATTTTCATATACTTTTAAGCCTATTTGAGTATATATTTATCCCAATTTGACTTATTTTTGTTGTTCCCATGCAAAGAAAACATAAAAAATGCTAAAAAGAAGACAGCAGAACAGATCTAGCGCAAATCAGAGCGAAAATGAAGAAAATAACCCAAAAATAGCTAAATGCAGAAGTTAAAGCCACATGGTACCAAACACACTAGCTGGGGCGCCAGGTGACCGCCTAGGAGACCGGATCCAGCGCCAGAGTGCTCACCCAGCACCTCAGTGAGCGAACCCAGTAGCAGAGCGCTGGCTGCGTGAAAACAATGCTGAAAAAGTACACCACGGATGGTATCTGGCGCCCCAAGGCATCAAGAACTATAGCACTGCTACAGTTCCACGCAAGCTATTGTGCCAAGCCCGCAAACAGTTTGCGATGCCACATAATCGATGCGACGCCGCGTGGTGCCAGACAGCTTACTACATGCCTATAAAAGGCTTTTTGTAGGTCATGTTTTACCTAAGCCTTCCAGGAACGGAAGCAAAAAGCATCAGGGCGATTAAAGATCATACTAGGGCACTAGAAGAGCACCAAAGCACGGATTTGAAGCCGCCGAAGTAGGTGATTCAATCCAGGAGGACGTTTCCCGTCAACGAAGCTACATTTTATGAGTTTCTTCTATCCATATTTCTCTTTTCTATCAAAAACACTTAGCAACAAAAATTGGTCTTAGACAACATCTACCATCGAAAGTCCGCAACTGATCATTGATTCATATATTAATTCATTCTTTGAATATTCATCACTGAACTATTTCTCCTTGTTCATAGCGAATTAGAAAACAAGCGATCTAATTAATTATTACTACTAATCATCCCAAGACAAGCGCTAGAGATTCAATATAGCAGCAGCATTTAGAATTAGGAAATCGATTAAGCTAAACAATACAAACACACGCGGTTGAATTTAATTAAGTTTCTCTCTAAGATTTGACACTTCAAATGCAGTAATTATTAAATCTTAGTTGCTTCACAAATAAAAAGAACCAAATAATTACGGATTTGAAATCTAATTTAGCAGCGGATTGTAACAATCAATAAATTAGTAGGCCTCCTAGTAATTAAACTAAACAATCATGAAAATAAGTGCAAAAGAACATCCAATACTAAATGTGAAAGTTGAATAACAAAAAAAAAAATTAGATCTCACAGGTTTTGCCAACTCCGAGGCTTCAGTTTCCTTCTACCAATGGCAGAAATCTAGCCACGCAGGGCTATGACGAAAATTAGAGAAGGAAAACCAAAGAGAGAGGAGGGAATAGAGAAAATAATGATCTCCAATGACTTCTATCCTATTACATATTTATAGACTCGATTTACATAAACCCTGGGGTAGAGAAACCCTTTCCTAATCGAAATATAAGTCTGGAATGACAACTTAAAACAATAAAATTAATTCCCGATTTAGACATTACTGGAGCCCATATCTCTCGAAACTTAAAACAATAAAATTGTAGGTATTTCTTTTGCGCGTCCAGTGCATCTTAAATAACCTCAATCGGACCTCTGAATAAGGAATTAGTCCTCGATTACGTGTCCAAAGTCAAATTGTAAAAAATCTCTTCTTTAGCTCATTTAAATATTTAGTGCTTCCATTTGTATCCTACATAAAAATATAAGAATAATCAGAATATTGGACACCAAATAAATAAATAAAGCAAAAAATTAACGCTGAAAAATATGACATTGTAGATTCCCATCACGGGGTGTGATTTGTAATGCAATTCATGTATGAATTCAAGTAATTACTTCTATTTTGGGTATTCAATCTTATTTTAGTGTGATCAATGTGGAGCGTTGCACGACTAATTGATTGGCACCGAGTTAGTCTGATGTGCTAATTGATCCCAGTTGGGTGTGTTAGGATAGACACACATTAAATCAGCATGTAATTTCCGAAACCCACATAGATTGGTGAGGAATGTGCAAGTCGACTTAGGAATAAGCTCTTTATGCACGTGGTCTTGGGTGCTAAGTGTAAGGGATTCTCTGATTAGACTCAAGAGATCTGAAGAAAATAGTGCTGACCAAGGGAATAAGGTCGCAGCATCCTCTGAAGGAGACTGTGCGTACATAATTCTCTGATCCGCTAACTGTGTGTCATATTACCCAATAGGATAGTGTTTGCTTGAAATCTGTATAAAGTGTATGAATCACACCCCTTTGATCCTTCCTACCAGCTTCCATCGCTTGTGAGTGTGTGTTTGGGGTTGTATAGCATTTAACAGCATTCAATAGTGTTCAATTGCTTTCAATTGCATTCTGGTGTTTACGAGGTTTGGTCAAATTTGTGTTAGTTAGATATAGTTATCGTGTGTTAATTTTTACAGGAGAATTACCAAATCCTTGTGGAGACAAATCGGACTCACCAGATTATTACTTTTATTGATACATACGCTTGCATACAGGAGACCTTATAGGTACAGTTCCCGCCCAACAAGAGTCTGTCAAAGATAATCCAGACCATCACAAAGAATGCACCCAGAAGAACTCTCTCATAGAGATAATGTGCACAAGATGAAAATAGGAACACAAATAAGAAATGGAAAAAGAAGTGAGAGAGATAAAGAGATGAGAGAGATTAGAGAAACAAAACCGGTAGCACCAGCCTTGTTATGGTACCATCTCAACCGGGACAGGAGGATTGATTCAATCGGCTCATTCAGATCTGATTAGATCGGCTCGTTCAGATCCGATTAGATCGGCTCGTTCAGATCCGATTAGATCGGCTCGTTCAGATCCGATTAGATCGGCTCGTTCAGATCCGATTAGATCGGCTCGTTCAGATCCGATTAGATCGGCTCGTTCAGATCCGATTAGATCGGCTCGTTCAGATCCGATTAGATCGGCTCGTTCAGATCCGATTAGATCGGCTCGTTCAGATCCGATTAGATCGGCTCGTTCAGATCCGATTAGATCGGCTCGTTCAGATCCGATTAGATCGGCTCGTTCAGATCCGATTAGATCGGCTCGTTCAGATCCGATTAGATCGGCTCGTTCAGATCCGATTAGATCGGCTCGTTCAGATCCGATTAGATCGGCTCGTTTCAGATCCGATTAGATCGGCTCGTTCAGATCCGATTAGATCGGCTCGTTCAGATCCGATTAGATCGGCTCGTTCAGATCCGATTAGATCGGCTCGTTCAGATCCGATTAGTTCAGTTTCATAACACATTCAAGTTCAGATTCAATATAATCGGATCTGGACTGTGTGAGAGGGCTCTCTACGCGTGAGTGTCATTTTCCCAACAATCCCCCACAAAATTTCACACAAGAATGAATTTTTTCAGAGCAAAGAAAAGGTTGAATGCTCAAGTATCATTATATTTTCATTGAATTGATACAGAGTGAAGTCTCGGAAAAAATGGATCCACCAAGTGCAATACTCAAGAACATAGTGAACATCATTTGTTAAGCTCACAACACATTCATATCTGATTGGATCGGATGGGCTTCAATTACTATTTTGAACGACAAACACAAAATGGTACGGATACTAAGTTCCCGAACCATATTCAGGTTCAAATCCAAAATATTTGGATCCGGATTTTTTCGACGTGTACGTTACGTGTATGTACCATTTTTCCAACAGTCCACCACTAAAAGACAAATATGAGAGAATCTGTTCTAGGAAAAAAATGGTTGAATGCTTAAGTATTAATATATTTTGATTGAATCGATAGTGAAGCAAGGTAACAAACAGATCCACCAAGTGAAATAATCTTGAACTTAATGAATATTGTTAGAGACCTTAACAACACATTCATATCCGATTTTATCGGATCCGTTTTTTGTTATTCTGTGAACAGTAAACTCAAAATAATAATAAGACTGAGTTCCCTAACCACGTCTGAGTCCAAACCTGAAATATTCGGATCTGCGCTGTTTGGGAGTGCATGTTGCGTGTGTGTACCATTTTTCCGACAATCCGCCACAAAATGGCACACTCAGGCAAGAATTTTGTTTAGGACACTAAAACACCAAATATCCTTTTGTAAATTAAACTAGTTTGATTTTCTTAATCACATAGTCAATAACCTGATTCTAATTATCATTCCAGTAAGAATATAACCAATGAAAATTATACTGCAAGTCTCTAGCATTCATATAATCCTAAAACCAGTAATATTCCAATCTAAAATCATCACATAAATGAATTTGACATTGCAGATAGGATTATGCACAAATCTCTTCGATCATATATCATCAACATGAGATAAAATTAAGTCAATCAATGCAAGCAGAAACACAAATAAACCAGAAAAAGCTGACTTGTCGGTTTAGGAGGTTGCAAAGTAGTACCAACCAATGCCTTAAAAATGGATTCAGCGACTGTCGGTGCAAAGCCTTGCAGCCACGCATCTCCCAAGATTATACAATGAATCCCCTCGACATGCACTCAATCAGCAGAGACTTAGAGTTCATAAAAGATATCCTAAAACGTTAGAAAGAATGCATACACTAGAACTCTCATGTAGAGGAAGTGCGCGCAAGAATAAGAAATTGAAAAAGAAAAGTGAGAGAGACAGAGAGACGAGATAGACTACAGAGACTACAGAGACAAAAACGGGAGCCCAAGCCTTCCTAAGGACCTTCTCAACTGGGACAAGAGGATAGATGAACCCTAACGTCTTGTACAGATCTGATTTGATTGACTGGGATGCATGGTGCAGGAAATAAGTCAGAGACTCACTGCTTTAGCAATGGCAAAAATAACTGAAATACTGGTTAGTGGAAATAATGCTGCGTTTTTAGCCCAAGATATGATATTATTGTGTTGCAATTTCACTAATTTATGGTACTTATTCTGTAGGAAAGTGCTTCGTATTCGCCAAACACCATCGGGACGGAGAAAGAGGCAAACTAGACGATTTCAGCCTAAAAACACCCCATTTTTGAGGAATGCAGAGGGTGGTGCCACATGCCGCCAGATGGGAAGCCACGGTGCCACGTGAAGAGCAGCAATGCACATGAAGCCACGCTATAAGCTATTCCGCCACCCAAACGAGAAATGCGAGAAGAAGAAAAACGGCTAAGTATTTGATGCCTCGGTGCCAAGATCAGCGTTGGAGTGTTGGACACAGCAGAAGCTTCTGGGCACAACGCCTCGGCGTCATGATCCAATGCCGGACTGCTGGCCTCTCTATAACAGCACCACGGCATCAGAAACAAACGTTGGAGTGCTAGTCCTCGCTCATGTGGTGCAGCGGCATCAGAATCCAGCGCTTGAGCGCTGGCAATGCGGGGGGACCAACGTAACGCGATGTTGTATAATCACGAGGCACCACACTCGGCGCCAAGACCTGGTGCCATCAGAAGGGCCCCACACCACATGATGCCACGTCACTTAGGGCATCCGAAAAAAGGGGAATCTTCCAGACACCCCTATAAATAAGCGCTATAGCAACACTTTGGGTATCGTGCTTCCACGCCACTGAGGCGGAGTTAGACTAGGAGTTAAGCAGAGCTACTTTGGACGACTGAAGGAGGAAGAAGAAGGAGTTCACGGAAAAAAGGGAAGTCTTTTCCCTTTGTTTTATCTTTATTCTTCCTATATATCATGTTTGTAACGCTAATGGATAGGGATTCTTCCCAATTCTAGACTACATGTCTTAAACTTCTTTTGGGGGTGAGTGATGTAAAGTTATTTTGGGTTTGGATTCATGTTATTTCAACTATTTTAGTTATTTAAGTGCAATCTATCTTTAATTTAGTGTAAGTGGTTGTTGGGGAGCTTATAACATGAAAAAATTGACGACCTCTATCATGTTCATCTTATTGTTTCATTGAGACTGAAAGGTGATACGAGAGGATACCTCCACTCTGTGTGTGATTCCCGAATCCACTGTTATTTCACAAGGCAAATGAGGGGTGCAGCAGTAGACTACGTGAGCTATCGGACATGTGTGGTCGTTTAGGCTGAGCACATTTCATGGGCCCTTGATTTAGATATCTGACCACGAAAGACAATCAGGCTGAGGAGGTGGCAAAGTCATATCGCCTCGAGAGGGGATTATGCGTAGGGAATTCAAGACCCACTAATGTGTTGTGTATTGCACACTTAGCTGAATTGCATGGATCCTACCCTTAATTGCATGAAATCATTCTCCCCTACTCCTAATCTGCTAAGCTTCTCGCGTGGGCGTGTATAACTTAGGACTACTGTAATTAGATAGTTAGTATTTTTGTGTAATTTTTACATTGGGATACTGTCACATTCTCTTTAATTTCGGTAGTTTGATATAGCTTTAGAGAATTCATTGTTTAGTACATAACATAGTCCTCGTGGGATCGGTCTGGACTTATCCAGCATATTACTTGGAACGATTAGTGCACTTGTGCATGGGAAGAATTTTGTAAGTGTCAATTTAGATGTCAACCAAGTCTTTGGCACCATTACCGTGGACTAGACTGCTATTAGCCTTAGGGTTTATAGCTGTAATCTAGCTTAGAGTAGTTAGTGTAACTTGACTATCATAGTTGCATGTTTAGTTTAGTTTAAATTAGCTAGTTTGTATGTTAGTGAAGCTAGTGTTGTAAGAAAAAAAAATGTAGGTTGGAATTGGTTTGATTCTTGTGTCATGGATTGATTGCTTGTGTGTTTAATTGATGGATTCCAATTTTAATCATTCCATTTATGAGAATTATGATGATAATATTTATGTCCATCAATGTCCATCTTCTAGCAACTTCCAAAAATGGGGTCTCTCAAGACCAAGGGAGTTTGCCTCAACCCGTCTTGATTGCTCTCCCTCTGCACAAGCCGCTTAGTCACCTAATATTTCATGAGAGCATAATTCTATGTACAAGTCTATGCCTGATCAACATAGACAATGTTTCAATCCCATCTCTTATCAGACCCCACACCATCCACCCGAAGAACTCAATGGTTAATCCAGCGAGCAAATTCTGGTACGGTTTCTAGAAGGTCAAAAGGCATATAAAGAGGAACAAGAGAGAACCATTAAGCAAATAAATGCCCTTTTTCCAAACAGCAACCAATTTGACAGGATCACCATGTAAGGAGTTATAACCTGTTGTAGATAGTGCTCTGAGTTTGGAAGGAGTGAGAGTCACCTACGGTAGTTAGTTGAACCACATTTGAGGACCGAAGAGCTAGAGAGTGTTTTGGTGAAGTTGAAGAAATTCAACTTTATGGCCTAATTTATGATGCTTCCCCTCAATCACATCTTGAGAACCCCCTTAATCGTTCTACACATATATAGTGGTTATATAGAAGTTGACCCAGACTTGCATTTTGAGAAGGGAATGCAACAGGATGAAAGCCTTGAAGAGGGTGAGATGGAAAACAATGCAAACTTGGGGGAAGAGATGGAGTAAAATGATCATCTAAAGAACCATCCCTATAAATCTGATTGGACATTGAAGGCAATTCAATTCGAAGAGCCAATTTCTGAGAGGGGGAGGTGTTTGAATCTAGAACATCTAGACGAATTCATCCTCCCAATGGAAGCCTTGTCAAGAAAAGTTGGGAAAGAAGGTGGACATCTTGCTTATTTCCACAAAGTCAAACTTGAAGGGCAACATGTAACCACCTGTTACCCATGTGAAGGAGGGGAAGGACCTTTCCAATATTGTAAAGGAAGAAATGTAATAAAGCAAAAGTGGCTCAATTTTCCTTTTATATCAGGAGTATTGTGATACCTCTTCTGTCTTCCCTTGCTTTCTATAAAAAGACCTCACGATCTCTAGCTCTTAGGATATGTTTGCAAATTTTATGTGTATTTAGCTCGAATTTTAAAGTTTTTTTGTGTTCTTTCATGGTCATTTTGTTAATTCACCACAGGCCTGCCCCATGAGAACTTGAATTTTGAAGGTGAATGTTGAGTGTGGACAGTTTTTTTTAAATTGTTAATGTTTAGCATAACTTAGCATTAGAATTTGATAATTAGCATGAATTGAACAATTGCATGTCTTTCACCATGTATTTTAAGCTTCAAGTTTGATGAGTTTCAATGCCTAATTGGTGAATTGCAAGATTGTTTGATTGATTTTAAGTTTAGATAGTACTTTTGGAGAGAATAAAGTTCAGCTTGAAAGGAGCAAGCCATAAATTCAAGTCCTACTTCTCCGTATACAAGTCATTTTATGAACACTCCATTGTTCTATTCACATGACAGTGACTTGTGAGTTTGTGTCACATGATTTTGTGTTATGGAAAGCTCTTTCTTTCATGCAATGGGTTACAATGTTTCCTTCTCCAAAGGAAATTTTCATTAGTAACTCTTTATCTTTATCTTTTGATTGATGTTCTTAATGAACCATTGGTTTTTGCATTACATTCACAATCTGAGCACCCTATGGAGCAGGAAAGGATTTTCCGTCAGCGGGCAAACCAGGGAGTCCCTCACCCTCTTTCATTCAGTTTTCAAATTTGAACATTGAGGACAATGTTATATTTATGTTTGGGGGTTGGGAATTGAACGTCTTAAGCTTTAAGCCTCAATGTCAATGTGAAATGATGAAATAACTTGTGACACTTTTGTCTTACATTACTAAAAGCTAAGAATTCTCTATGATGGGCATTGTGTTATAGTTGGTATGAAAGAGTATAAGCCTTAGAAATTTGTTTTCTCATCAAGCCACACACTTCTCATGACTTTAACTTTCTCATTGATGCTCAGTTTGTGGCATGAACGGTGGTCATGCACTTAGATTTTACTTTAAGAAGACTAGAAGTAGTTTCAAGGAAACTTGAGTTGAAATAGAATAGAGAATTGAATCCAAGGAAACTCTTTTGACCGTTTGGTCCATTCTTAAGCTACCCTAAGTAATTTCCCTAGTCAGCCAAAACTTTAAGCCTATGACTAACTAAAGTTTTCAATGAAAACCGACTTTCAACTCACCCATTTAGCTTAATAGTATCTCAATCTCTCCTCTGATTTAAACCCCATTCAAAGTGCTTAACTAAAATCAGATTGGGACTGAGAATCCTCAATATATACAAATGAAGGAAAATGGGGGAGAAAGTAAAAAATAAATAAATTAAAACAATCTTGCAAAGCAAAAAAAATGTAAATATTCAGTCTCACGTCTAAGAGAAGATTGAACCACTGTATAGAGTCATGAATAGGAAATAAGGAACGGGATGAAAAACGGCCTAATAATTGGCCAAATTTGAAGTTTGGGGGAATAGCTTTTGATCAAGAGTGTATCTCAGTTAATTTGTGTGATTAAGTTTAGAATGATAAATGGATTTAAACCTTCTTGATTGATCCTTTTGATCTACCTATGTCCCAAGCCCCATTACAACCTAAAGAAGTCCTAAAGATCTGAGGATCACTTGTCTACAATTAGTGAAGAGCGGACACTGAAACTAGCATATGGGATTTTTGTAGTAAAATTCAAAGTGCATAGAGTGTGGATTGATGGAAAAAGCACCTAATGAGAGACATTTTAGAAATGATTAAGATGTGGAGCAAGATAGAAAATGACTCTTAGGCAAGCTAACACTCATAAAGAAGACTATAGGAGGAATGCTCCATCAATCGGAATCTTAACTTTTTTCTTTTGTAAATAAATGTTGCATACTGTACTGATCACATTATGGTCAGCAAGATCGAATAATTGACTCTCTGTATTAAGGGCTTTCCTTGAGGATGAGCAAATATTTAAGTTTGGGGGTATTTGATTAGTAAAAATTATACTGCATTTTAGGCCAGGATTTGATATGATTGTGTTGCAATTTCACTAACTCTTGGTGTTTATTCTGTAGGAAAGTGTTGTACTCGCCAAACACCATCGGGAAGGAGAAAGAAGCAAACTACAAATGTCAGCCTACAAACATGCCATTTAGGAGAAATGCAGATAGTGATGCCAAATGGCGCCATATGGAAAGCCACGGCACTGCGTGAAGAGCAGCAATGCACGTGATGCCACAAAGTGCCACACAAGAAGCTATGGCACCACACAAACGAGGAAAGAGAGAACAGGAAAAATGTCTAAGTGACTGACGCCTCGGCTCCAGGATCAACGCTGGAGCGTTGGAACACAGTAGAAGTTTCTGGGCACAGTGCCTTAAAGTCAGGATCCAACGTCGGAGTGCTGGTCCTCGCTATAGCATAGCCGTTGTGTCAGAAACCAATACTGGAGCACTAGTCCTCGCTCAAGTGGTGTCGCGGCGTCAGAATCCAGCGCCTGAGCACTGGCAATGCAGGTGAACAACGTAACGCAACACTGTATAATCGCAAGGCACCACTCTCAGCGCCAAGACCTAGCGCCATCAGAAGGGCTCCAAGCCACGTGGCGCCACGTCACTTAGGGCACCGTAAAAAGGGGAACCTTCCAGACTCCCCTATAACTATGCTTTATAGCCACACTTTGGGTATCGCGCTTCCAAGTCATTGAGGCGGAGTTAGACTAGGAGTGAAGCAAAGCTACGTTGCGCGACTAAAGGAGGAAAGAGTTCACGCGCAAAAAGGAAGTCTTTTGCCGTTATTTTATCTTTATTCTCCGTATCTATCATGTTTATAATGCTAATGGATAGGGATTCTTCCCGATTCCGGACTATGTGTAGGTAAAATTCTTTTGGGGGTGAGTGATGTAATGTGATTTTGGGTTGGGATTCATGTAATTTCAACTATTTTAGTTATTTAAGTGCAATCTATCTTTAATTTAGTGTGAGTGGCTGTTGGGGAGCTTTCAACATGAAGAGATTGACGACCTCTATCATGTTCATCTTATCGTTTCATTGAGACTGAAAAGTAATACGAGATGATACCTCTACTTTGTGTGTGATCCCCGAATCCACTGTTATCGCACATGGCAAATGAGGGGTGCGCCGGTAGACAACGTGACCTATCCGACATGCATGGACATTTAAGCTGAGCACATTTCATGGGCCCTTGATTTAGACCTGTGACCTCAAAAGACAATCAGGCTAAGGAGGGGGGCAAGGTGGTATCGCGTAGAAAGGGGGTTACGCGTAGGGAATTCCAAACCCACTAACGTGTTGTGTATTGCACACTTAGTTGAATTGCATGAATCCTACCCTTAATTGGTTGAAATCACTCCCCCCCCTACTCCTAATCTGTTTCACCTCTCGCGTGGGCGTGAATCACTTAGGACTATTGTAATTAGGTAGTATTCTTGTGTAGTTTTTACATTGGGATACTATGACAATCTCTTTAATTTTGGTAGTTAGATATAGCTGTAGAGAATTCATTGGTTAGTATGTAGCATAGTCCTCGTGGAATCGATATGCACTTATCCAGTATATTACTTGGAATGATTCGTGCACTTGCGCATGGACAGAATTTTATAAGTGTCGATTTAGATGTCAACCATATACAAACTAGCATTGCCCCAACTTTGCGCAAGTACACGCATCATCAGGTAATAAAGTCTGGAAATTCCAGGTCGATCCCACGAGGAACTGAATGAACTACCGAGAATACCCTTAATTCCTATATCTAGATCCCATATAATTTGAGATAGAGTTGTCGGGTCTACTCGAACACCTTGCTGAAGTTGGGAGAACAGAGAGATAGATCAAACCTAGGACTATACTATTCGGAAGCAAAGAAGGGTGGTTCTCTGTGCTATGCACTTATTACCCGATATCTGCATCAAGCGCATTCTCATCACCAGTGGATCCTGAGGTAAATGTACGTATAACAGGTTGTCGCTTGCATTACAACCACGTCATCTTTCTTATCTCAGATGTCATACAATGCCCTAAGAGTTTGGATGCCCGACCCATTGAGCTCAGCCCTACAGACCACGCAAGGTAGTAACTCTCTATACCAATACTAAGTCATCACCTTTCCCGCCATTAGGAACTGGTGAACTCACGCTAGCCAATGCCTGTCAACTACCCTCTACTCTGTCGAGATCGAGAGTAGTTCCTTGATAAAGCTAGGATGGTGATCATTCACCCACATATTGTTGTAGAATTAGGGTATTTTGGAAGATAGAAGGGAAGAAGAATGAAGATAAAAATAAATAATGTATTGGATTTTCGCCCAATAATAAATCTGTACATGTTCTCTATTTATAAAGTTACATAATAAAATCTTACTCTAACTCTAAGTCTACTTACTTCTTAGTATCCCATTAGGACACCTAGAACTGGGTTGATTTACTTTACATGTCTTCTCCTTGTCTATGACTTGCCCATCTCAACACTCCCCCTCAAGTTGGGGATGTATGTATCATGTAGTCCCAACTAGTTGCATAGTATTACAAATCTGATTCCTGCCAAAGCTTTGATAAAACAAAATCAGCTTTTTGATCTTCACTTCTCACTAATGAGGTAGAGATAGTTCCGGACATCACCTGTTCTCGCATAAAATGGTGGTTTACTTCAATGAGATTTGTTCGCTCTTCAAAAACTGGATGGCTAGCAATGAAGGTTGCAGGTATATTATCGCACTCCATTGGCATAGGCAGTTTACTTCTCAGCGAAACTCAGTGACCAAGGACTTAACCCACATAAGTTCACAAGGAGTGTGAGTCATAGCTCGATGTTTTGCTTAAACACTTGATCTTTGCTACAACAGACTGTTTCTTGCTCTTCCATGTCACAAGATTTCCACCCACAAACACACAGTAACCGTTGGTTGATTTTCTGTTTGTTTTAGACCCTGCATAGTCTACATCCGAGGCTCCACTTATATTTTTATACCCATTGTTGCGAAATAGAATTCCTTTACCTAGTGACTTCTTTAAATATTTGAGAATTCCATAAACCGCTTCGAGGTGAATTGTCTGTGGTTCTTCCTTGAATACTCACAAAATTGATAGCAAACATAATATTTGGCCTTGGTATTGTTGTGTACCTTATCCTCTAGTACTGGAGAATCTATGTCGAATAAAGAGCAATTCAGGTCCACGGGCATCTATGTTGGCCTCATGCCTAATAAATATGTTTCTATTAACATATCCAGCACATATTTCCTCTGGGTCAACAATAAACCAGTAGCACATCATGCTACTTCAATGCCCAAAAAATATCTGAAAGAACCAAGGTCCTTAGTCAGAAACCTTGATGCAAGATACTTTTTTACTTCTATTATGCCAACATGATCATCTCCCAAGATAATAAAATCATCCACATATACCAACACAATAACTATCCCACTCCATCATTTCAGAATAAAAATTGACTGATCAGAAACACTACGATGGAAACCAAACGAAAACATTACCCGACTCAGCTTTTTGAACCATGCTTTGCGACTTTGTTTTAATCCAAACAATCACTTGAGCAATTTACACACCTGGTGCTCCTCCCCCTTAACAACGAACCCAAGAGGTTGCTCCATATATACCTCCTCTTGGAGATCTCCATATAAGAAAGCATTCTTTACATCCAACTGGTGTAGGGACCATCTCCTATTAACTGCAACGGATAATAAGATCCAAACAGAATTTAAACGAGCAATAGGAGAGAGTCTCACCACAGCCGATCCCAAGGGTCTGAGAATAGCCTTTCGCCACAAGGTGTGCTTTAAATTGTGCAACTTTGCCTTTTTCATTGTATTTTGCTGTATATGCCCACCTGCAACCAACATTTTTTGCACCTGGTGCGGCATTGCATAAATCCCAAGTATGTTGGTCATCAAGTGTTTGCATCTCATCTAAATAGCCTGCTCCAACTCTTGTCCAGACAAGGCTTCTTACATCGAACAAGGAACAATGGTGGAGTTGACAGTGGAAACAAACAACTTATGTGGAGGAAGATAATTGTGAGAGTTTAATTGGAAATAGGCTGCTGAGCAGAAGAATGCACCCCTTTCCAAAAAACAATAGGAAAGTGTAAATTAGTGAATTCAGAAGATGGAGATATAGAGGATTCTGACCCATCCAGGAGTTTAATTGGTGCAGGAGAGTAGGGTGGTGCACGCTCCATTGCTGGAATCTCCTGTGGACATTGCAACCCATCTGGAAGGAACTTGGAGGGGGGCTCAGACCGACCGCCAAAAATAGGGGACATTATCGAATAAAGACACATGAATGGACGTGAACCAATGACAAGATGATGGGTGATAACATCTATACCCTTTTGATTGTCTTGAGTACCCTAAAAAACAACGTATAGATCGAGGTGACAACTTATGTTTTTTGTGATGTGTTCAGAACATAACATATACATCCAAACACATGTGGTTCAACCGAGTACATAGGAGATCCGGGGGACAAGATTTGGAGTGGCACTCATTATTCTAAGGCGAAAGATGGCATTTGATTGATAAGCATTCATGCTGTTAGCAATGCATCACACCATAGATAGTGAGTGACAGACATGGAATAACAAGGATCGTGTGGTATCTAACAAGTGACTATCTTCGTTTTTTGCGACTCCGCTTTTTAGTGGTGTGTATAGACTTGAAACCTGATGGAGAATGCCTTTGTCAGCATAGAAAGAGAGAAGATCAGTGGAAACATACTCTTTACCATTGTCACTTCATAAAAGTTGACTAGAGCAACCAAACTAAGTTTTTAATTCATCATAGAATTGCTGAAAAACTTCTACAGACCACGGATTTTACTTCATGAGGTAGACCCAACAAACGTCACTAAAATCATCAATAAAAGATACAAAATAACGATAACCATTTAGACTAGACACTGGACAAAGACCTCAGACATCTGAATGAACTAACTGAAAAGGAGAAGATGCAAATATACTACCTCTTGAGGGAAGAGAGACTTTGTGTTTCTTACCGAGTTGGCATGCTTCACTATTAATCTCAAACCTTCTAGGTAATCAGGAACCATTTGAAGAAGTTTACTCTTTCTTGGGTAACCCAGACGAGTGTGCCACTCATTTGGTGAGAGGGATAGACAAACAACTATTTTCTGAGGTTGCTCCAATCATACACAGCACCTTTCTCTATTCTCGTACCAATCATCTCTCTCGTTTTGAGGTCCTAAAAAATACAACAGTCAGAAAGGAATAATATTTTCCAATTTAATTGTTTTGTTAACTACTTAACGGAAAGTAGATTGACCTAAAAAGATGGGACAACAAGAATACCACTAAGAGCAATTGTATTAGAAAAAGATAAGGCACCAACTTCTGTGACCTGAGACCGTGAACCATTGGCAATGAATACATTACCAAGATGCGACTAATAATGAATTGACGATAACAAGGAAGGAGTACCTGTCATGTGTGTAGAGGCTACGAAGTCTATGACCCGAGTAGGTTTTCCCCTTTTAACATGTAGTGCAGAATTACTTGTATGGGCTAGAGTTGTTGTAGGCTCTGAAGATGAAGATGCAAGAGCTCTACTTTCAAAGTATCCAATTGACTTTGAGTGTCATTTTGAGTGGCCAGGTTCACCCAAGTAGATTGTTCATTTTGTTTGGCCTGGGTAGGTCTTCCATATTTCTTCCAATAACGTTCAGGTGGGTGATTTCTCAACCCACAATGAGGGCATGGATTAAAACGGTCTCTGTTTTATTCACGGCCTTCCCCTGTCTCAGAATGTTCTGTTGTATTTTTCTTACCTCTTTGTACAACCATTGTGGATGACTCTAAATCGTTTACAGAACCGTTATTTGGCACTGCCGGTTCTGCTACTTAAGACAACCATACACATCTTCAAACATGGGCTTACCTGTTCGTGCAAGAGTTTGTGCTCGAATGGCCTCATATTCTGGTCACAGAGCATGAAGGAAGCGGGCAATGATTGTTAGAGCTTAGTCCCACATTGATAAACGAGTAGAATAACTCCTGACTTATTATTTGGAAAGAGGCTTCCTAACTTAGGCTAGTCATTTTGGAATAGGCATCCTCCTAACTTTACACTTTACGTGGTATCAAAGTGGGTACTCATATGTGGGCCTCTACCCAAGTTGTCCACGTGTGGGATCCCAAAGGAAGACCCACACGTGCGGGGGAGTGTTTGAGATTAGTCCCACGTACAAAAATGAGAAGAAAAGATCTTGACTTATTAGTTGGAAAGAGGCTTCTTAACTTCGGTTAGTCATTTTGGGATAGAATCGGCCCAACTTCACAATGATAAACTCTTCTCTTTCTTCTCATCATGGTCTCATCCCGGGTAAAAGATGCAACTTATTGATTTCATGAAAGACAACCTCGAATTCTCCCGCATAGTCCACAAGGTTGTACCTGTTTCGCAGCTTGTTCCACATCTCATAAACATTGTCGAGGTAAATAACTACTAGAGTAAAATGATTCTCAAGACTCACCAAAATCCATGACATGACCATCTGGTTACTAGCGCTCCAAACCTCTATTCTGTGTTTATGAGGTTCTTCATAATGAATTTGGATTTCTTTCTTGCTCCTGTTTTCATTTCTATTGCCCAAGCCCACAAAAGTTAATTTTTGTTGTTGATTTATTCACTGGAGATATTCCCGGATGAATCTTCCTTAACCTTTTCAGGTACTGGCTTCCCTTCAATGCTAGGCATCTCTACCCGTTTTTTAATAAATTAAATATATAAATATATATGGATCGGGCCGGTCCGGGTCAGGTCGGCCAGGTCGGGCCTGGACTGGAGCCATGTCGGATCAGGCCTGGTTGGGTCGGTCCGTCCTGTGCTCAGGGTCGTGATTGGGCCAGGAAGAAATAAATCCTGTATTTCTTTATGGCTCTTCCAAAAAAAGGGCCAAGAAGACAGCTGCGATTTTCCGGGAGCTGATGAAGAAGGAGCATCGCAATGGCGAGGGCCAGGACGGTGAGGTCCGAGACTGCAAGGGCCGCGACGTCAAGGGCCAGGACGGCCAGGGCCGCGACTGCGAGGGCCGCGACGTCAAGGGACGAGACTGCAAGGGCCACGACGTCGAGGGCCGAGACTGCGAGGGCCACGACGTCGAGGGCCACGACGTCGAGGGCCGAGACTGCGAGGGCCACGACGTCGAGGGCCGAGACTGCGAGGGCCACGACGTCGAGGGCCGAGACTGCGAGGGCCACGACGTCAAGGGCCGAGACTGTGAGGGCCGCGACAAGGGCCGAGACTGCGAGGTCCACGACTTCGAGGGCCGCGACCACAGGAGCCGAGATGGCGAGGGCCGAGAGTTGATGATGAAGGCAATGGCACCGGCAGCGATGTCCAGCGTTGACAGCAGCAGCTATGTCCAGCTTTGACAGCAGCAGCTATGTCCAGCATTGACAGCGGCAGCGATGTCCAACGTTGACAGCGGCAGCAATTTCCGGTGTCGACAGTAGCAAATTGCAGATGAAGGCGACCGCCGAGAAGCAAAACTTCCACCGAAAAGCAGGATTTCCGCCAAGAACCAAAGCTTCCGTCGAGAACCAGTGCTTCCTTTAAGCTCTCGACGACGATTCCGTGTAGTGTCGACGAACAAACTATATCTGTTTCTTCTCAATTTCAATCTTGCTCTGATACCATAAAGAATTAGGGTATTTTGGAAGAGAGAAGGGAAGAAGAACGAAGATAAAACTAAAGAATGTATAGAATAATCTCCCTATAATAAATCTATACATGTACTCTATTTATAGAGTTACATAAAAAAAATTTACTCTAACTCTAAGTCTACTTATATCTTAGTATCCCATTAGGATGCCTAGAACGAGGGTGATTTGCTATATATGTCTTCTCCTTGTCCATGACTATTTGTACGTGCCCATGACTTGCACGTCCCGACAATTGTGAAGTCCAACATTAACTAAATATACAATGACATAACCACACTTGAAACAGGGAACGATCGAACTAGAAATGCATAAACACAGTACATCCACACCCCCTCGAGGGTTTAGCTATATATCAAACTAAAAAAGGATAAATCCTGCAATACAAACATCAGATCCATGTCTAGAACTACAAAACAAACATATGTATATAATAAAAGCAAAGATGAGAAATAGTTTCCCCAAGGTGTGACCCAAAAATGTCACAATCTCTCCTTCCCTTGTAAAGCGCTGATTCTTCTCCCTCAGCTTCTAAGCAAACAAACCAGAGTATCTTTTTCTCCAAAGAATTCCCTCGAACTCCTCACACCTGCCTTCAAAGATACACAAACTATTGACACCAGCCCAGTCTCCCCTTCCTGAAAGCTCTCTAGAATTTCTGAAACCTCTACTACACTAAAATCTCTCCAGAATTTCTGAAACGCTCTACTACTCTAACTCCTAAGCTTCTCTCTACTCCCTGCACTCTTCTCCTTGAACAAAACTTTACTCAATTCGCTCAACTCCTGCTCCAGTTTTCCAACTCTGCCAACCACTTTTGTCAAATCCAATTCGTCTTCTATTTATAGGCTATTTTCCCATCCCGTGTGGCATGTGCGGACTAGCACCGAATTAATGAGGCAGGGGGCCTTCCGCTAGCACAGGGGATTCAAGGTATCTAAGGCCAAGGGCACAGATTTGAGGCAGGGACTTCAAAGTGTTTGAGACACGGGCCTCAGATTGAGCCAGGAGCGCTAGCTCCGTTTATAAATTCTGACGCTTGTGCCCCTTTCCTGCCACTATGTGGCGTAAATCAGCTGTGTTGTGGCGCGGATTCTCCTTTGTGCCTGTCAGAATGCTATGTGTGGCGCCACGGCTCCGCTACTTTGATTGAAAATTAGGCAAAATCATTCGTTTCTAGGCTGTTTTAGCTTGATATTTTTCATCTTCGTTCTATTGGCATGTTTGATGAATATCCTATATATGAAATGTGAAATGGGATTAAACCGACCAAATTCAGTCGAAAAGTAATAAAACCATATGGGTAAAAACTCACATGAAATTGAATAATCATAGATCGGATGGACTACAATTTCATAAATCTTTTAAACTGCAAACCTATAATGGTAAAAAGATTTTTTTTCTCAAACAACGTTCAGGTCCACATCCTAAATAATCAGATTTGGATTGTAGGGGCGGGTACGCTACACATGTGTGCCACGTTCCCAACAATCCTCCACAAAATGGTACACAAGAATAAATTTGTTCTTTCAATAGTCCGAGGCATTCGCGCTACGTGCCCATGCCATTTTGCCAACAATCCCCCAAAAAGGCACACATGAATGGATTTCGTTTTGGGCATTGAAAGAATCGAAAACTAAAATATCAATGTCTTTCAATTAAATTGATACTCTCTCCAAATATGTCTTTCAATAGTTGGAGATAATCGATGACACTGGAGCACTAAATATACTTCTATACTATAAATGTCTGATTTTCTTAATTAGCCATTATTATAGCTCAACTTCTCTTTCCAGCAAGAATACAATAGATGAAAAAAATATAAAGCAACACTAGCATTCACATAATCCAAAAACATATCATGCGCGAAATTCTTCAATCATATATCATCCACATGAAATGGAATCGAATCAATCAATGCTTGCATAAACATATATAAACCAGAATTACAGCTAATCGGTTTAGGAGGTTGCGGCGTGGTATGAACCACTGCCTTAAAGACGGATTCGGCGACCACCGGTGCTATGTCTGTCAGTCGAGTGTCTCCTAAGGTTACACAGCGAATCTCCCTCGACATACACTCTCGCTGAAGATGTGGAATCCGTCAAAGACAGCCGAGAGCGTCAGAAAGAATGCACAAATAAGAACTCTCACAGAGAGATAACGCGGGCAAGTTGAAAATTGGAACTCTTGATAAGAAATGGAAAATGGGAAATGGGAGCACAAGTCTTCTTTTGAACCCAGATAGAAATAAATCAATCAGTGCAAGCAGAAACACAATACACCAAAAAGAGATGACTTATTGGTTTAGGAGATTGCGGCATGGTATTAACCAATGCCATAAAGACGGATTCACCATTGCCATAAAGACGGATTCGGGAACCACTGGTGTAAAATGTTTCTGCTGAGCATACCCCAAAGTTACGCAGCGAATCTCCGTCAAAGATAGCCTAGAGCATCAGAAAGAACGCACACACAAGAGAGAGAGAGAGAGAGAGAGAGAGAGAGAAACTGCCTCGTTAAGGAATTTTTCTCTTATCTTTGCCTCTACTAGGGGTGTAAACGGTATCCGATTATCTGCTCTATCGTCCGACCGATTACCGTTCTATCGTCTCTAAACAATAAATAATATTATTCGTTTACCGTTCTACCGATTACCGTTCTACCGTTTAATAAATGGGACGGAAACGGAAATAGCTATTTCGTATCCGTTCTACCGTTCTACCGTTTAAATAGGGTAGTATGGTAAATTTATCAATCTTTTTTATGTTTAACATTTTATTTTTATTAATTGATTAATTTGCCAAATATACTCTTCACACAATGAGATATCATAAAATATTATAGAAAAAATAATATTTTACTTATTTACTTTTTTTTATAAAATAAAGTTCAAAAAAATATTTTACTTATATGAGTTATTGAAAATAATGACTCATTGTCCATTGGCTTAGAGATTTTAGAGTTTTATACATAACAATTGTCAAAATAACATATTTGAGTTAAGTTTCTATTATGGTTTTTATTATGCAATAATTAATAATTTTTGTAACAATTAGATTATGTGAATATTTATTAAATCAATCAAATTTCTTAAATTTACTAACACAAATTATTATATTACTATAATTGAATGAAATTTATTAAACTTAATATTGACTATACAATTACCTCATTAAGCAATAGTTAATACCTGTCTATGTCCTTAATTAAATCAAATAAACATCTAATAAGCAATATTATTGGTTTAGAATCTTAATTTTGTTTGAGTTAAATCTTATATGAGTGATTGAATATAATGACTCATTGCTCATTGGCTTAGAGATTTTAGAGTTTTATACATAACAATTGTCAAAATAACATATTTGTAATAGGAGTTAAGTTTCTATTACGGTCTTTATTATGCACTAATTAATACTTTTTTGTAACATATAGAATATGTGAATATTTATTAAATCAACCAAATTTCTTAAATTTACTTACACAAATTATTATATTACTATAATTGAATGAAATTTATTAAACTTATTATTGACTATACAATTACCTCATTAAGCAATAGTTAATACCTGTCTATGTCCTTAATTAAATCAAATAAACATTTAATAAGCAATTTTATTGGTTTAGAATCTTATTTTCGTATGGGCTATATCTTATATGAGTGATTGAATATAATGACTCATTGCCCAATAGCTTAGAGATTTTAGAGTTTTATACATAACAATTGTCAAAATAACATATTTGTAATAGGAGTTAAGTTTCTATTATGGTCTTTATTATGCAATAATTATTACATTTTTGTAACATATAGAATATGTGAATATTTATTAAATCAACCAATTTTCTTAAATTTACTTACATGAATTATTATATTACTATAATTGAATGAAAATTATTAAAATTATTATTGAATAAACAATTACCTCATTAAGCAATAGTTAATACCTGTCTATGTCCTTAATTAAATCAAATAAACATTTAATAAGCAATCTTCCACAGTTTTACTTATACATCAACCAAAATAAAATTTACAAGTATTATATGCCATTGATTCATTTATTAGAATACATTTAATTTTTGTTTTTCAATGGCCATGGGTCTATGAGTCCATTATCAAGAACCACATATTAAATAAAGTAACACTTTATTGACACCCAAAAATTTCAAATTTTAAGATTGTTTATCATATTTTTTAAAAAAATTATCATCATTCTATTACTCCAAAGTTTTAAAAAGCAAAGATCCAATTAATAATTTCTAACATATTCTAAAAACAAATCCCTAAAATCTACCTTGTTATAAACTTATTAAAGGCAAAGTCCTAAATCTATTAATCTAATGACTTATGTGATGTCTACAGTAAATATATAATAATAACTACACTCGGTGACTCACTGAGTCACTGTCACTACTCGAGCCCTATAAAAGGCTAAATGCCCTAATCGAACATCCCGTGCAATTGTTCAAACGTAAATCCACTCCAGGCGAGACGGAGAGGCGATTCATGCGACCATCGAGCTACCACTACCAGCGTACCGCTCACCTCTTGGCAAACTCTGTCTAAAGCCGAGGTATTTTTCTTCTTCCCTCTGATTCCTCTCTTTTTCGTCTAATTCCTCTCTCTTTTCCGTTTGATTCATCTCTCTTTTCCCTCTTATTTCTCTCTCTTTTACCTCTGATTTCTGTAATTCCTGATTCAGTGATTCCATTCTCACCAGTCTCGTCTCCATTTGTCTGTTCTCAGAGTCTTCACACCGTTGTTACATCGACGCGCGTCCTCCTTCCGTTTGTCCTCGCTGTTGCAGAAGTGGTCGTCTCTCGTCGAAATCCTTTCCAGCTCTTCTCCTCCCTATTTCTCCCTCTCTTTTTCCCTTCATTTTTCACTTTTCTTGTTTTATGGCTAAAATATTTGTTTTCAATTTTCTCTTTTATCCTCCCTATTTTATCTGTTTTGCTATTCATCCTCTTTGCTCTCGATTTTTTCCCTTCGAATCTGTTTTACTGTAGCTTCTATTCTGCTCTTTTTCTCTTATTATTTTCTCTGTTGTTTGCTTTACATTTCTTATAGTTCGTTGTTTATTTTCTCATTTATTTGGGATTATTATCTCTTAATCCACAAATTGATCTCTGTGTTTGAATGGTTAATTCAGCCTCTTAACGGTTTGTCTGGTCGATTGCCGACTGGTACCAAGAAATCCAAGAAATGGTACTGCCGAACGTCTCAATAACTTTCCCAATAGGAAATGCAGATGAGCAGCCTTCGGTATTTCTAATTTTTGCTGGGGGAACTCAATTGTATTGAAGAGATTTGGCTTGTGATTTGTGAGGTGGAGAGACTTATTGTAACTATATTTGTAATTTATTTGGTTTTTTAAATTTTTTTAATTACTATCCGATAAATTTATATTAATCTGACGAAATAATCGGGCCGGAACGTAAGTGACGAAAATAGAATGAAAATAAACTGGCGTAAGAAAAATTATATATTAATCGGAACGAAACTAATCGGACGAAAACGGCAGAAGCATTTTCGTCCGACTATTAATCGGACGAAAACGGCAAAAAATGAAGCGAAAATAATCGGACGAAAACGGTAACGGTATAAGATTTAGTAATCGGATACGGTAAACGAAAATGGTATTTTCGTTACCGTTTAGTTCCGTTTACACCCCTAGCCTCTACTGAGTCAAGCTAATAAATGGATTAAGTTTCTACTTTATGTTTCATTGTTATGCTGTGTGCGTAAATTTTTTTCCGTCTTTTTTTGGATTGACTGAAGTTATGAAAAACTATACATATTTTATCATGTAAATGATTTCTAATCAAGAACAGAATGTGTGACCCAGTTGAATTTATTGGTTGATCGCATCCATATCTGAAAGTTGAACACTTTTATAATCCGTTTGTGTCTGCTTCAAGCCATATTCCTGGATACTGCAGCAACTCTCTTGCTACTAATTTCTAATTTCTATGTCCGCCCAGATGATGCATTCCTTCATCAGTTCAAACAGCAAAGACCCATTAGTCAAATGTTTTAGGCTGCCTCCGGCAAGAAGCTATAGTCTCGTTGGCAGCTTCTGGGCAGAGCCCCAAACCGGCCTTCTTGTTGATATTTCCGAACATTCTGTAAGCATTCTGAATTTTGGACTTCTCAATTCGGGAAACCGCGTTGCAGACTCACACGCGTCCCTTTGAAAGAAGACACCATAGGCGGCGTCTCTACGTGTGACATAAGCAAGACAACAGCGTCCCTTTATTAATTTCCTTTCTTTGCTGGGTCGCCATTGCTGATCCTAACGCGGTTTGATTTTCTTCCTGGGTGTGCTTGTTCTTTGTATTATATATATACGGTCGCGGGATTTGGGGTTTCAATATCTTTGTGACATAATCCCATACACCTAATCTGCAACGTCCTCTCCCACCTTCTCCATTATCTCCACCCAAACCGCGTGTTCTTGCCTTTTGACGACCTTTAAAGTAGATTTCTTATCCCGGGTTCCTTCCGACGACTCTGAAGAATAGTTATTCGAGCATCAAACATGAGTTACGATCAGCACCAAGCTCCAGGTATCTATCCGTTTCTGATTTACTTGATTGGGATCGTTGTTCTGTTCTTTTCCTGAGATGGGTTATTGAGATATCTTTCGATCGTTAATCTGTTTTTTGGGTTATTGTTGGGTTTGAGCAGTGTACCCACCTCCCGCGACAGCTTATCCTCCACCGGCACAAGGGTATCCTCCACAATCCTACCCGCCTGAGGGGTATCCCCAGTACGTGGCTCCGCCGCCGGCCGGCTACCCGACCAAGGAGGGAGCTGCTTATCCTCAGCAACCGGTTGAAACCAAGGACAGAGGCGATGGCTTCTGGAAGGGATGGTGAGTATTCGTAATCCTGAATTCTGCTTTTAAGTTGTAGAGGGATGCTGAGTATTTGTTGATCAATTCTTATTCTGTCTTTTTTTTTTTTTACCTTCTCTAGCTGTGCTGCTTTATGTTGCTGCTGCCTCTTGGACGCGTGCTTCTAAGGAATTTGCAGGGGCTTTTTAGTTTAAGTTAATCGTGTTAGGTGATGTGTCGCGAGACAGCATCATGTAGTCGCTCATGATTCTCTGTGGGTGATGATCATGTATTCGTTTTTCACTTGGATTGTACTGGATTGATATGTGGTGTTTTTTCATTCATTTCTTCTACTAGAGTTATAGTTGAATTCTTTTATAGAAAAATCGAGTTACAAACCCTGGACTCACCATGAGTTTGGGACCATGTGAATTGGGATCTTCGAGCCTTTCGTCGGAGACGCTTTAATGGCGATTATCCGACGATGCGGTGAAAACGACACGTTCATCGGCCTTCGCTTAGCGATAAAACCAAAGGATTACACGATAAGAATTCGATATTTAAAATGATTAGATTATGACCGCTTTTAAGCTTGCTTATCTGGGTGATTCGTTTCAAAAACGACGGCTTGCCGAACTTCGGTGAGGCTTGATCAATCAATTAGTAACTAAAGAATGTAGTGTAAATTGATTAATTATCTCATGAAAACGTCACTAAACCGGAAAAAGCACGTTGGGAGATTTTAGAACGCCAAAATTAAGGAGAAGATTCTTTCGAGCTAGGGCAATAACAAGTTTGCAAGTCATTCCATAAATGTTGGCTGCCTGTCAAAACAGGGGCTCTTCCACGTCATATTGGCTCATTCCTTTTTAGGTGGGCAGTCACTATAACGCCTTGGAGGACTAACGATATACAGAGTAAATGATATATTGTAATTGAGCACATTTATTTCATATAGCGTTTATCTATCTCACACATAATATAACAAAATATAAATTTACAGAATAAGTAAAATGTATAAACAACTATATTGTTCATATTCATAGCAACAAAAGAATGCCGATTTATAAAATAGAAACAACATTTAAATGAATATAATAAGAACACCTTTGAATCATACATATTTTCTAGTTAGATTATAAGATTTCACAAAAAAAGAAAAATTATACAACTTAGTCGGATATTTAGGTAATGACTATATTCAAGTTAAAATCAATATTTAAAAAACCGAACCAATACTTTATTTGTACACCCAACATGATTTTGGTCTATCCCAATTAGACCGGGTTAAATCATTGGTTCAACGGTGAAGATTATATTGTAAAAATTTAAATAACAAACCCAGTTAGAATAAGTTAGACCATTGGTTCTACCCGGACCAATCCGCCTAGTGAGCTCGGTTTTGAGTAAAATGAGGTGAGGTCTTAAACCAAACCAAAAAAAACTCCCATTCAACCAGGTCAGACGGGCTGGTCCGGTCCAGTTTTTAAAACACCGGTGAGAATTAATATTAGATAACCAAATTATCAGAAAAATTGTCTCAAGTTCTCAACCGTTGGGGAATGGGAAAAAAATCATTTCATGGTCGTTCCATTTAATAAATGACGTATCGAACTTGGCATCGTGTGTGACAGGTGAATCACCTCTTTGGAACGGAAGAAACTTCTCCACTAATAGACCGTATTGTTGCTAAATGCTAAGAATGACTACAATGAAAATGATTAGATATTGCCTCTTTGAAAGTGGCTTCAGCCCAATTTGATCTTCATGAGATCTTTATCTCTGGAAAAGGAGCTCAAACGGCCTACACTCTTATCATGCATCCTCATGCAGGCAAAGAGATCAGATTTTTCATGGTGATTTCAACATCCTACTAAGGTTTTCAGATATGGCTTAGTCAGACCACCATGGAGATAATAGCCAGGACCTGATTGTCACTCATTTTACCTATACAGATCACCTGCTTCTTTTCATTTGGTTTCAGTTCATTTTACCTATAAAGATTATAAAATAATTATGAAAACAGAGAAAAAGGCACCATTGCATTGATATGTTGCAAAACAAAAAAAAAAAAAAAATCACTGATCGAAATAGGCAAAGAAGATACCTAGATCGACAAATTAAGACATTACAAAAAGAAATGTGTTTTTCGATGAATTCATGGCTATAATTTCTCTAAGATAAAACCTAATAATCAGACAGACAACAACAAAAAAAATCCCCAAGTAGCAAACCAAAAAACACAGAATCGGTAACACTCTTCAGAAGAGAACGAAACGACCTCTCACTGAGACATCAATATCTAGAACCTGAGCTTGCTGAAGAACCACCTATTCTTCCCCGTCTTAAACCTCTCCTCAAGCTTGGCCTTGGTCTCCTTGGCCGCCACGACCTTCTTGTCGCGCGACTGAAAGGCATCTACGGAGACGACATCCTTGAGATCGACATCGAGGGTGTACCGCGTGGGCATGATGTGATTGTAATTGACGAGCTTGATGAAGGCCTTCACCCTCGACTTCTTCGCGGTCTTCTTCGCCGAGTCCTTCCGGATCACCTTCTTCGGATACTTGGAGATGCCGGCGACCAGGCAGTGCCCGTAGGGACGATCCCGAGTGCCGTCGTCGAAGGAGCGGATGATGACCGCCTTCCGGCCGGCGAATCGGCCTTGCAAGAGGACCACCGCCTTCCCGGGCTTCAGAAACTTCACCATGACTCCGCCTCCTTCGTACCTTCCGGCTCAGCCCGTCCAGGAGGAGAAAGCGAAAGAGGCCCGCCCTAGGGCTTAAAGAGGCTCTGTTCTGGACTCCGGAACTCGTCGCAGGCAAGAAGCAAACCCTAAGAGCATCTTTCGACAAACAGATCAACGGCCTCCTTATTGCCTCCCCACACTAAATAAAATCCCAACCGTCCTTACTAATACCAATCTCAAATTTAAATCTACAATATCTGTCGGCATTTTAAATTATCTTCACTATATTTTCATGTAATCTAAGGATTCGAAAAGTCATCCTTCATCTCGTATTATAATATAAGTTTGTAAGAACCGGGATAGCCTGGGGTTCAGTTCGATCCAAGTGAATCCGCGGTCCAATCCGGTTTTTTAAATATGGGTGTTACACAATGTTTTGAAAACCGAACCGACCCGGCCGGTTCGACCGGGTTCAACCGGAACCGGAACTTCTTGCGGTTCGGTTTGCTTCAAAACCGGTAAGAGACTCAAAACCGGATGACCCGGCCGGTTTTTTTGGTTCGACCGCTGAACCGTTGAACCGACGAAACCGGTTGAACCGTTTAAATTAAATCCCTGTAAAGTTTAGGGTTTAATAAAACGCTCTCTCCCCTCTCGACGGCGACGGCTCTCTCCTCTCTCGACGGCGACGGCTCTTTCCTCTCTCGACGGCGACGGCTCTCTCCTCTCTCCCCGGCCCTCTCCTCTCTCGCGGCCCTCTCCTCTCTCGCCTGCCCTCTCCTCTCTCGCCGACTCTCTCCTCTCTCGACGGCGACGGCTCTCTCCTCTCTATACGGCGACGGCTCTCTCCTCTCTCGACGGCTACGGCTCTCTCCTCTCTCGACGGCGACGGCTCTCTCCTCTCTCGACGGCGACGGCTCTCTCCTCTCTCGACGGCGACGGCTCTCTCCTCTCTCACCGGCCCTCTCCTCTCTCGCCGGTCCTCTCCTCTCTCAAGTACCTAAACAAATTTTTAATGACATACAACTCCCGGTTCAACCACCGGTTCAACCCGATTGAACCGGTTCAACCTGAATCGGCTGCTCAACCGGTTCGATTACTGGTTCGGTTTTCAAAACATTGGTGTTACATCTTTTTTTCAGTGTTTTAAAACAGAATTGGCCATCAAAATCTAGTTTTGGTTCCACCCAATGTCACCTGGTTAGACCATTGGTAAACCGTGGTAAAATTTTTCTTTAATAACGCTAGTTGCACCTAGCAGTTATCCCACATGTTAATCTAAACCATTGATGCCTAGGATTTATCCTTTAGAATATAAGATTTTATAAAATAAAAAATATTTTTTTATATTTTGAAGGGCTTAGATTAACATGGATGTCAAATATGTACTTGCTAAGTGCGCCTAGCATTACTCTTTTTAGATAAATCATGTTTTGTGCATTGTCCCTTTGGCGTACCAGCCGATGTGGATGCCCAGTTGCATCTATGTCAAGTATAGATTATTAGATTTTAGCGTTTGGGTTTAAAATTTTAGGATTTTAAAAAAGGTTTTAAAAGTTTAAAGTTTAGGGTTAAAAAATAAGTTTTGTCCATTATAGCATCCAGGTCAAGAGTTATACCCATGGGTTTTTGGGCGAGATGCAACTAACATTACTCTTATTTTTATAATGTTAAGAGTGAAATATTAAAATCTGTTGGTCTGGTTCAATATTAGAGGACACCATTCAACCTTTTGAAGTTTTCGGGTTCTTGCGCAAATCTGGTTTTTCTGGTTAAACTAACCAAAAAAGCCACCAGTTCAGGTTCAACCAGGTTGAATCAAACGGTTTGGTCCGATTTTTAAACACAGATCAATATTAAAAATTTTAGTTATTTGAATTATCAAATATTTCTAATTATAAAAAAATAAAAAGTGATATTATCAGTACTCAATCTTTTACTACAACGCTTTTACATCATGACGTGGTTGGTTGTCCATGTAAGGAGATAAATTCTGTCCCTAACCTAGAAATAGGAGATCTGCCACAACAAAACGAAAACCACAAACCACCTTCCAAACCCATAATAATTCACAATTTTTTACCATTCTATCCGGCTCTTCAGAGGGTTTTGGAGGGTTCCTATGATTCTATCCCACCTTCATAAAAATATTTTGGATTCAAAGTGACATTCAAAGAATTGATCTCATTTGATTGAGCCTTTGACTCCTTACCTTAAAGGAATCCACATCACTACTAACGGATATTAGGCCATGGCAACACTAAACATTGACCATGGAAGGTTTTTCAAAAAAAAAAAAAAGATCAAGCACAAAAACAACAATACTGTAAAGGAACAGACTACCCTTAATAGGTGAATTACTAAACAGGCTCAGAACGCATGATCTGAAGCGCAAAGAACTATAAAAGATTTTTTTTTTATTAAATTCTTCAAAGATTACAAGAGTATTTACAGCTGAGAAGAGTTCGAGTCTCAATAGGAGACTGACTCAACAAATAAGAATATTGATTTACGGCTAATTAAAATTGAATAAGGTAACTAGCTAAACATTAATTAATCACGTTGTGATTTGTTCAACACATGCAGATTCTTCTAGAGATTTATATGCTCTAGCATTCCCCCGCAAGGTTGTCGTTCTTCGTAGAACGTAAAGCTTGATTAAGAACCAAGTAAATTGTCCTCGAGATAGTCCCTTCGTAAAAATGCCAACAACCTGATCCTGTGTGGAAATAAAATTGACCAGCAATTGAACAGTAATCGGTTTCACCATCAGACTAAAGGTTTCAAAGTAAATCTACTTCTCTCTAATTGAAGCCTTTGGCAACAAGACAAGCTTTGTATTTTCTACACTCCCATCTAGTTTAGTCTTCAATCAAAAGACCCACTTACAACCGATTGTACGCCGCCCCTGCGGCAAAGAAACAAGCTTCCAAGTACGGTTAGATAGTAACACATTAAATTCAGCTTGCATAGTCTCACGCCAAACCAGATGTTTCACAGCTTGGGTATAATATGTCGGTTCAGCAGGCAATGGCGGAAGAGCCAAAGGGTGACATGAGGAAATAAAAATTCTCGGTTTAAGAAACCCAATCTTAGATTGAGTGACTATAGTATGAGTAGACTGGAAAGGTGGTGGAGAATTTTCCGGTGATGGAGTAGGACTGGTCGTGGATGATGAAGAAGAAGAAAGTTCAAGATCAACTGATAAAGGGGAAGAAGTAGCTGGACTTACAAACTTTGAGATGGAGTGTTGTCGGTTAGATGGCGAGAACAGTGGAGGATGAGTGGGCCCGAGGGATGGTAGGGGCCGAAGCTGGATAGGCTGACCTAGAGAAGGCTCAACCGATGGAGTGGGAATTAATGTCTAGAGAACGGAGAAGTTGTTTCATCGAAGACCACACTACGACTAATGTATACCAAACCTCTATCGAGACACTTGTATCCTTTGTAGTTTGGAAGATAACCAATGAAAACACAGGGGACAGAACGGTCATCGAACTTATGAGATGCATAAGGGTGAAGATGGGGATAACATAAGCAACTCTCATAGAAGAATAATCAGGCTTAACAGCAAAGAGAAGTTCGAACAGGCTCTTTGAAGACAACACTGGAATAGGAAGACGATTTATTATGAATGTGGCTGTTGAAAAAGCAGAATCCAAATACTCCTTTGGCATTGAAGCATGCGCAAGCAAGGTCATTCCCATGGTAACAATATGACGATGTTTGCATTTGGCAATGCCATTTATTGTGGAGTAAAAAGGGCATGATTTTTAATGATGAATACCACAGGAGGCAAATAATTGTTTAACCTTAGCATTGACAAATTCAGAACCACCGTTAGATTGAAAATATTTAATCTTGCAAGAGAATAAATTTTTAACGAAAGTTTGAAAACATACAAAAGTTGAATAAACTTCAGCCTTAGTTTGGAAAAGTTACAACCACGTGAATCGGCTATACTGATCTATGAAGAAGATATAATATTTGAACACGTTATGGGACGTGATGGGACAAGGGATGAAATTGTATGCAAAAGCGAAGGAGCCAAAAATTGACTATTTATATGTTAAAGAAACCAATTTTGTAACAATACAAGCAAGGCTAGACTCCTTTTTATTAAAACCTGAAATTGCAATATTCAAACTTCTCAATACATTACGTAAAACAAAACGACCAGGATGACCTAAACTTTTATGGCAAAACAAAAACAGAGAAGCAACTGAAAGGAGACACGTAGGTGAGCCAGCATGATCAATAACATATAAACCATTCTTATTCCGCCCCTTGAGCAACAGACGACCTGAATTGGTGCCCTGTACAGAGAACCCAATAGAGTCAAATGTCAAGGTACAATTATGGTCAAACATTAACCGAGAGATAGACACAATTTTTGAGAGATGAAGGTATACAAAACATTGCGAAGAGTGACAAAAGAATTCAAAGGAAGTGTACCAACTGATGAATAGGCAAACTTGAGCCATTCCCAAGAATCACTTGATCAGGACTAGCATAGGGGACAGTCTATGCAAACTGTGAAGCATCTGAGGCAATATGATGAGAGGCCCTAGAATTTGTGTACCAAGCAGTGTCGGAAGTGGGGTCTATCTGTGCAAAGTATGCCTGACGAGGGCGCGCAAAGTGTTAATATGATAATTATAATGATTATGGCACTAGAAAGCCGTATGACCAGATTTCTGACATATCTGGCAGGTAAGACGATCATTGTTATCATGCCAGCCTTGCTAACCACGGCCCTGCCCTTGAGCAGACCCACACTCCCTATTAGAACATCCATGCCCCTCTTATTGGAGCATCTGCAGCTACCTTTCGCTGCCACATTAGCCAAAGGCGTACGTGGATGATCAAGATTGTTATGTTGTTGTACCATCTGTAAGTGATGCTCCTGAGTAAGGACAAGGTTTTACATAGAGTTGAAGGAGAGCGATTCATCACGACTAGTCACTGATTGGGAAAACGGTTCAAACTCCTGTCTAAGCCCAAAAACAAAGTAGTGGGTGACAGTGTAGTCAAGTTGCTGACCAAAAGCAGCCAGATCATCAATGATTTTCTTGATATTGTCAAGATAGGTAGTCATGGACTGAGAGCTCTTGCGCAGATTCTATAGCTGAAACCTGTGATGGTTGAGGCATGCATGAGGGGAAGAGGCACACACAGACTTCAATTTTTGCCACATTGCAGAGGCATTCAGGAGACCGTGAGTATGGCCCAGTGCTGCTTCAGAAAGTGTGGCAACAATCCAGATCTAAATCGTCTGATCCAGAACATCTGAATCATCTGTAGAAAGATATTGCGGATGAGGGAGAATGGATCCGTCCACAAGACCCATAATTCGTTAACTATTTAGTACAGGAAGCATTTGTTGCTGCTAGATAAGGTAATTATGACGGTCAAGTTTGATAGAGACATAGTGAGATATGTTGGAGACGGTGAGATGAAAGTTTCAATGAGTCGATCCAAGATCGAAAGATAATCTACGTGGTGGGGGAAGCGTAGGCGTTTCATGCCTGAAAATTGAGGGCATAGTGGAGGATTTAGGCGATGCATTGGTGTCCATCGAGACAAGAAGAAGCAACCGAATAAGAAAAAAGAAAGATTTTTAGGGTTTGCGTGGAGAAGATAAAAGTGAGGAGATGTGTCCTAGGGTTTTTACCTAGGGTTGGCCTAATTCCATTGTAAGAAGATATTTCTTACAGAATTCTTCAAAGATTGCACAAGTATATATAGTTACAGCTGATAGAAAGTTAGAGTCTCGATAGGAGACTAACTCAAACTTAACAAATAAAAAAACAGATTTACAACTTATTACAATTGAATAAGGTAATTAGCTATACTTGAATTAATCACATTATGATTTGTTCAACACGTGCAAAATCCTCGAGAGATTTATTTGCTCCAACAAGAATGAGTGATCTGAAGCACAGAAAACGAGTGATTTGAAGCACAATAAAAATGGTGATAATGACTCTTCAAGGAATGCATGTGTCTTAGAGATCATATTCCAAAGCCAAATTAATTTGAAGAAGCTCGCCAAATTGTCTAGGCAGAAATCTGTAGCTTCTTAGTTTTCTTTCCCAGAGTATATTGTTATGTGTACATTACTGTACACATTTGAGCACATCCCCCTCACATGGCATTTAATAGTGGCAGAAATCAAGGTGCCATTATTAAATGCCATGCGAGGGGATGTGCTCAAAGTGTACAAACAGTAATGTTTGCATGGCATAAAAAACCTTCCCAATTTCATTTCTGTTGGGCGGGAATCTCTGGATTCTCTCGATGATCTTTGTTATATTAAAAAATCGGGCACAGCCGCTGTGACCCGAATCATTATTCATTAAAAAATGATCAGTATTGACATTTGTACTAAGTAGGAGTGGCAAAGGAAAGATCTAAGGTACGTCTGTTGAAGTTACCAAAATTCTAGCTCACCTAATAATAAGAATATAGATATTTACGAATTACGTAATTCCCTCATATAAAAGAAATAAGCTATAAATTATGTTTCGGAAGTAAAATATTTTTATCAGCCAAGACATATGGAGTCCACTGATAATAATCTGGATTTATTCAGTTCTTCTTCAAGTCCAGTATTATGTACATTTACAGTCTTGCTGATACATATTCACATTACCAACTTAGAGACCAGCTACTGCACCTGTCGTCACTGGAAAGTTTTTACATATTACGTACATGGAAACTGAAGAGCCCATCCATCAGTTTTTCTGAACTCCCAAGTTAGCCCGTAATAGCAACACTAAACCCAACTACATCAACATGTTGCTTCCCGTCGATTTGGGGATGGACTATAACACTGGCTTTTGCTTCTTCATGAGCAGCGACCTTGCCAGTGCAAGAAACGGACATGGAGCCGACTAGAGTTCTCAGATCAGACGGAGCAGATACTTTTTCGTGGCTGTGATCTCCTGGAATGATCTCCCATTCTTCTTTCACTGATGTTACCTCAAAGCCATCTTCTTTGTGCTTTTCGAACTCGAATGTGGTGGGAAGGATGACATAGTCGTTTATTGGGTTGTAGAAGGGATCAGAGTCTACCTGCAGCCAATGCTTCAGGATACGGAACACATGAGGATCACAGATTATTCCCCGGTGGTCACCAGGGACTCCAACCCTCGCTTCTGCATTGAGGCCGTCTGCCTGTAAAACAGGAAAGTGGACATATATTTCATGTTCAAGGTGATGTACAGCGTGATGTGCTGGGTGAGCAAAGACTGGGAAGAAGTGTGAATATACAGTTCAAGGATTTGGAATTGGGAAGGGGGGGCGGGGGTGGGGGTGGGGAAGAGAAATGTACTCACCCTCGCTGATTCCACAGGAACTGTTCCATCACCATCTACGCAGATGTATCTGGCCTGAAATGCAAAGATCAGTAAATTTATACTCAAGGAAAGACGAGCCACAGATAGCTGAGATATATTAAGTTTAGCATTTCATTAATTTAGCTTCAAGATGTTTACTATTCACCTGCTCTAGGAAGTACTTATTCTTAGTCTCAAATAGATATCGTGTAATATAATTGTTATGGGGAAAAAAGAGAACTTAAGTATCACAAGATCCCAGTTAACAAAATTCAGGAACTGATGAAATGCCATGAGCCAGCTGAACACGATGCCAAGTTGATATCTGAAAACGATGCCAAGTTGATATCTGAAAACGAAATAACTGCATTGTAATAGAAACAAGTAATCATAAACAGAAAGTAAACCTGGAATAGCAAAATTTGCTGCAGGTCGGAAATTGGAATCTGCTCATTCCCGTAGCTGCAAAGTGAAAGAAAATTGATTTAGTCATGACAAACGAGTAAAAATGCAAACAAATCTATCATGGAATTCCTCAAATAAATAGAAAGAAACACCAGACTTTTAGATTAGCGCACTCTTTTTTTTTTTGCATAGCCATTAGTTCTGTTACAGTATTCATTATACTCATCACTGAAATACTGTATCAATTACTTGAAACCCAATAAAAAAGAGCATAAAATAGATATAGATCTATGTACGCATACCACAGTTTTTGTTGATCAAGGAAACCAGTGATTCTTTGATGTAAAGACCATTAAAAGTTAAAACTATGGAACGCATACACAGAATTAAATCGCTATGAAACATATACACAGAAAGAAATCACATTCCAAATCTGCAACAGATCTAACCTTCAGAAACTTTTAAATGGGTAGCAAAATAAGGAAAGTAAAGTTGCTGAAGAATTTAAGCAGGGAACAGGGAACACATACAGCTGGAACATCAAAATAGATATAAACAGATTCTCACCTGAGACAGATTATGGAGGGTAAATGATTAGGGGAAAAAAAAGAGAGGCAACAGACAAACTGATAAACCACAAAATGTTCTGCCCAGCCAACAACGTTGCTGAAGCAGCTCATTGAGGCTAAGTATGGGATGAGTTCTCATAAATGGCTGCTTAAAGAAAATAAGTGAAGTGATAAGTAACAAAATACACACAGCACAATAGGAGGATAATGGATAATTGTTTTATATCTATGCACTGTACAGCCACCGAGCTTTTGAGAGGCTCGAAGCTCAATACACAAGAAAATTCCCCACTGACCACTCTCTCTCTTCTCACCCATATATCCCCCTATACCACACCCCCAACGCCTTTCCAGGAAACAAACACGAACCCTTTTTAAACCTCTAATTCCTAGACCTTAAGTCAAAACCTTGCTCCCTTTTCTCCGAGAGTATGTGATTTGGACCAAAGGCCTCAGATTAATTCCCTTCCCCCCCACCCAAAACAAAACCTTCAGCTTGTCCTCAAGGTGAAAAACTGCTGTAAAATCACTTGATAATTGTTAAAGTCAGGGATATTTTGGTCACTATACTCTGTTACGAGTCAGGGGTAGTTTAGTAATTTTCCAAAACTTCAGTTAGTTATTATTTGTTTATTATTTAGTTGGCATTATTGTAAGTTTGTATTTTCGTACTCTATTAATACATGTTTTGGGGTTGTAGGTCATTAAGACCATACGGCCTCTTTCTCTCCTCCTCTCTTCCACTTCTTCCAATCTCTTCACTTTTATTTCATCTTCTATCTTCCTTCACTAAATCTAACAATAATCTTCCCATGTGGCCTGAAATTCTGGTAAAGACTTCCATTTCAGCAATACTTCCAATTCCACCTTTTTCCCATGCCGCTCCGTCCTCACACTCAAGAATGTTTCAGGTTCTACCCTTTAGCTTCAAGTCTGCTGTCAATTGAGCTGGTAAAGTAGGGGATGATACAATAGATCCCCTTGCTGCCCGTAACTGTGAAATGTGAAAAACAGGGTGGATAGTGGCCGTTGGTGGTAGTTCCAACATGTAGACCACCTTGCCTACTTGCTGTAGCACTTTAAAAGCTGCAAGTTTCTCAAACTTCCAATGAGCCAAGGACTGCTGCATATAAGGCCTGAGTTTGAGATAAACTGAGTGACCTATTTGGAACTCCTCATAGTGATGTTGAGAGTCTGCATCCTTCTTCATTCTTGTTGTGCTCGTAGAAGATGCATTCTTAATTCATCCAAAACTGCATCCCTGTCCTCAAGTAGTTGTTCTACTACAGACACCGTCGCTGCTCCACGGTCAGAACGAATTAAAGGGGGAGGATCTCGACCATATAACACCTTAAAAGAAGTACAAGTTGCTGAATGAGTGCTAGTGTTATACCAATACTCCACCCAAGCTAAGCAATGTGACCGGGTCCTCAGTTTTTCTAAAGCAAAACAGCACAAATAAGTTTCAAGGCAACGACTAACCACCTCAGACTGCCCATCTGTTAGAGGATGGATATGTTGTACTGCGCTTCAGAGTTGCCCCTAGTAATCGTAGAAGTTCAGACCATAAGTGGCTCATGAAGACCTTATCTCAATCTGAGATAATAGATTGAGGAATGCCATGTAGTTGGACCCTCTTGAGGAATCCCATGTAGTTGGACTCTCTTCCATTAAAATTGCTGCCACTGAAACTGCAGTAAATGGGTGCCTGAGGGCTATAAAGTGTACATATTTCCTTAGACGGTCAACCACCACCAAAACACAATCCTTTCTTTCAGAGCATGGCAATCCCTTAATGAAATCCATTGTAATCTCGTCCCAAACTTGTTTGGGTAGTGGGGTCGGTTGTAATAACCCAGCAGGGTTGTTGCCAAATGTTTATTTTGCTGGCAAACAATGCATTCCTGCACAAACTTGGAGACATCATTGCGCATACCGACTCAAAATAATTCTGCTGCAACCCTTTGATATGTTTGTCTCCCTAGAGTGTCCTCCTATAGGCGAGCTATGAAATTCTTTCAATATAATCGGAAGTAACAAGAAAGCACGAGGAATTACTAACCTACCTTTGTAAAACAACTCTCCATCAAATGACAGCAAACCCCTCATGTAGCCATTCTCTTGTGGAGATATCACCTCATACCTTACTCAGAAAATCATTAGAATCAAGCTTCGCCTTCAGTATCTCCCAATGCTGCCGCTGTCACAGGGTTACTTGCCCCGCTGCGGGGCTGGATCTCAAACTTAAATCCCATGAATTTGGTGATCCATCGCTGGTACTCAACACCCACAATTCTCTGTTCAAACAAAAATTTTAAACTCTAGTGGTCCGTCCGGACGATAAAATTATTTCAAGTAGATAAGGTCGCCACTTGTGAACTGCGAACACAATAGCCATGAGTTCCTTCTCGTAAATAAACTTCATCCTTGCTCTAGGCCCGAGAGCTTGACAAAAGTAAGTAATTGGTCGCTGCTCTTGCATAAGGACTGCCCCTAACCCAAATCCAGAAACATCCGTCTCAACGACAAAAGTCTTGCTGAAATCAGGCATGATGAGCACCATAATTGTTGCCATTACCCTCTTAAGGGTCTCAAAAGCATTTTGGGCTTCGTCACTCCAACGGAAGCTATCTTTCTTGAGTAGTTGAGTAAGCGGCCCAGCTATAGTCGCGTAACCCGCAACAAATTTTCTATAGTACCCAGTCAGCCCCAAAAATCCCTGAAGGTCACATAAACCAGCTGGGCGTGGCCATTCTATCATGGCTCATATCTTCTCTGGATCAGCCTCTATACTAGCACCGGATACTATGTGCCCTACGTGAGATACCCTGGGCTGCCCGAACTCACATTTCTTCATGTTAACAAACATCTGGTTTTGAAGCTGTACCTCAAGAGCTTGGGCCAGGTGTTGCTTGTGGTCTGCATCAATGACTGAAACGTGGCTGGTGTGTTAGTGAGCCCAAACAACCACGAACTCATAGTGTCCTAAGTGAGTGTGAAAGGCAGTCTTCGGATTGCAAATCCAGTTTTGAAGCTGTGACCCAGATTTGGTGGTATCTGGATTGCAAATCCAGTTTGGAGAAGACTTGTGCCCCTCCAAGCTCCTCCAACAATTCATGGATCACTGGAATTGGATACTTACGTGGGATAGTGGCCTTGTTTAACTCTCGATAATCAACATAGAACCTCCTGAAACCATCTTTCTTCTTAACCAACAACACTGGGCTAGAGAAGGCACTTTTACTCAATCTGACAATGCCCGCTGCTAACATCTCGTTGAGGAGCCTCTCAATTTCTTCCTTCTGCACAAGGGGATAGCGGTAAGGTCAAACACTCCCCAGCTGACTTCCCTCATGAAGTGCTATAGCATGTTCATGTCCACACTCCGGTGGAAGTCCGGTTGGGATTTTAAAAACAAATTCATACGCTTTAACACTTCCTGAAGCTCACTCGAAATGAGTTGTCTCTAGCTGGCCATATATTTAAGTTGATTGAATTCCACCAAATCCCCCGATCCTTCCTTGTGTATAGTCTTGAGCATTAAATTTAAAGAAACCAAGGGTTCCCCAATGACGGGTCACCCTGTAGCGTCACCACTAGCTTGCCAATCGTGAATTTTCATGGTCTTCACCTTCCAATCTGTATGAGTCATGCCTAAGGTCTCCAACCATTGATTTCCCATTATAAAATCAGAACTTCCCAGTGCCAATGGAAAACAATCTTCCACAATGTCAATACCCTGGATATGTAACCGCACACCTTTGCACAGTCCATTTCCCATCACCGAAGCTCCTGACATCATTGTCACTCCATAATTTTCAGTCGCCTAACAGGAATCTGCAACTTTTGCACCACTGTATGGAAATAAAATTGTATGTCGCACCTGGATCGATTAATACCACAACTTCCTGGTCCCCACATCACCCTGCAATTACAATCAATTCTTTCCTCTTGCAACAGTGCCCAGGTGCCCATTTTTCTTCACAGTGATAGCATAATCCTCTGTCCCATTTCCTCTACAGCTCTGAATCTGTAAGCCTCTTCACTCGGTTGTGATTTCACGATTTTCGTGGAATTGACGGGGCAAGTTTTCTGATGTTTGGGTCGGGTAAGGGTTATTTCTCCTACTGAACCGGCTGACCCTTTGTTTGTGTTCAATTTTCTAAGCCAAGTCTACCCAACCCAACCGGTTCCAAGACCCACAGCTCAGCCCGAATTTCGGGGTTAAGCCCTTTAATAAAAATCCCTAAGGTGATTTCGTCCGGGATCTGCTCTAGGGGTGCCGTGAGCTCAATAAACCTCCGCTGGTAGTCCGCCACACTTCTCTCCTGAATCGGGGCAACCAATTGCTCGTACAAGGATCCCGACTACACCGCACGAAATTGTTTGAGCAGCAGCATTTTCAACTCCTCCCAGGTTGCTATTTCTCTCCTTCAATTCTCCCATTGGAACCACAGCAAGGCATCCCCCTCAAAGCTAACCACGGCAGCCTCAATTTTTTTTTTCATCCGTGAATCGATGGATGGAAAAATACCTCTCAGCCTTGAGGACCCACCTGTCGGGGTTGTTCCATCGAAGACCAGCATCTCCAGTCAGCGTAGCCTGAAATCCTGTCGCCAACCGTTCATCATCAGGCCACTGCTGCTTCTAGATAAGTCTCCTCCTGGATTGAAGGGATGTTGCTCCTTCCCCTTCTCAACCATTGACGTCAAAGACTTGGCTGATTCAGTCAAGACAGATTCCTATTGAAGCTTCAACACTCTCTCCACTCTCTGCGACAAGGTGAACAGATTCTCCTTCAGAGCCCCCATCTCTCGTCGACGCCCGTCCTGTGCCCCCCACATCTCCACCATAGACTCTTCGATTCCTTCCAACCTCTGAGAATGATTCTTAGCTGCTCTAATACCATCTTGATACGTACCAGTAAGTTCTGCAATCCTCACACAAAATACACACAACACAATAGGACGATGATAATGGATAATTGTTTAATTCAGTATGCAATGCAAAGTCATTGAGCTTTTGAGAGGCTCAGTACTCTCCCTTGAGCTGAAGCTCAATACATCAGAAAATTCCCCAATGACCAATCCCTCTCAGAAAATTCCCCAATGACCAATCCTTCTCACCCATATATCCTCCTACACCATAAACCCCCAACACCATCATCTTTCCCATGCCTTCCAGCACTCTAACTAACACGTGCACTTTTTAACCTCTAATTCCCAATTTTGCCCCTTAGACCATAAGTCAAAGCCTAGCTCCCTTTTCTCGTAGAGATGGTGCTAAAATAAGAACGTGGGAGGACTGCTAGGTTGGTGACAAACCCCTGAAGACAACTTTTCCAAGGTTATATGCACTGGCTAGAGATAAAAAATCACAGTGGCAGCCTCGTGAGTACCTCAGAATGGTTCTTGAAACCTTCATTTAGAAGAACTTAAGAGACGCGGAGATGCAAGACATGGCAGCCCTTCTCCATTTGCTTGAATCTACATACATTTCACAAAATGTGAGTGATGAAATTATCTGGAAGCCATCCAGTTTGAGCACCTTCTCACTTGCATCATATTATTCTACTTTCACAAGCAGCTCACCCTGCCAATTTCGTGTAGAGTCTACCGGTCCCTAGAGCAATGCAGCACCTTGTGGCTGCTCATTGGAAGATTTTAACTAGTGATAGACTGGCTAAAAGAGGGCAAGCAATTGTTAATTCCCTTTGTAAGTTATGTAGTGACGAGGAAAGAGGAAACCACATGCCAACATTGCAAATTCAGCAATGCAGTTTGGAGAGCCATCTTTCAAAAGTTTGAAGTCCCTCTATGCATGCCTGTCATTTAAGCACCTCATTCAGCAGTGGCATTGCAGCCCCTTACCTTACTGTTGCAAAATTCTCTCAACAGCAGGCTTGGCAGCCATTCCATGGCAAATTTATCTGCAGAGGAACAACCATACCTTTGGGGCAGCCCTAATAGCTTTGGAGGTGTAACTGAAAAAGCCATCCACATCATATTAATGTGGTCAACCAACCTCAGGCACATGCGCCCTTTCCTAGCTCTATTATAAACAAATGCTAGATGAAGATCCATGTTCTTCAATTCTCACAAAACTCCAGTCTTAGAAGAAAGGAAGCCTCATCCCTGATTTCAATGGATCATCCCTAGGAAACCTGGGACCAGCTCTATATAGGGGAAATCCTCCAAGATAATGGCCAAGTAATATTAACTTTCTGAGGCCAGCTGGCCATAGTACCTCAAATGAAGCTGAAGCTCAAGCATTGCTGACAAGTATAAGGCTCACTGGACCACAATAAAAAATGCCACTCAAATCAAGGGTGATTCTTATCAGCTGGGCCAGCAATCAGTCACAGCATCCTTGGACGTTCAAGCACCTTTCCGATGAACTATCTGATAGCATCTTCGAATGGCATATTGCCTGGTCAAAGGTCCCGCATTCAGCTAATTCGACGGCTGATGATCTAGCTAAAAGTGGTGTCTCCAGGCCTTCTTTTGTAATGGGACTTATGCCCCTCTAAAGAATGTCGCATTAAAAGTTTTTTTAAGTTTTATACTCTATATTGTACTAATGATAGTTAGCCCCTACTCTCATAAAAAAAATAAAGCACTAAATGCTTGAAAAATGAACAGGATTCAACCGACAAAAATATTCCACTAAATACTCAATTCTTTCCAAATTTCAACTACTATTAGAACAGATCTGGAGAGAAAAGAAGGAAAAGATAGAAACCAGTCACTCATACTTAACAAGCCAACAGAATGCATATAAAGGTTTACAGCAAGCTGAAGAAACATTACCAAACACTATGAGGTGTGCCATTATTAGTCCCATAAATGTTATAAAATTTGACACTTGGAGGAACCTCAGCAGTCGAGAGAATTTTCTGTGTTTCACTAGCCCATTTTAAGATCTCTAGATTGAGTGGTGAAGGCAACTCCACTCCATCATAGTTCACCTAGTCACAGATACTAGGCTGTCATCTTCAACTGAAGTTAAAACTATAAATAACTATGAAGGGTGAAATCATTATCAGAAACTTGGAACTCATGTCTGTCCTTCTTCAATTGCATACCTTGTTATTTGCAAGAGCTTCTGCCATGAGGGGTATGGCTTCTGAGGGTTCATAAGACTCTAAAATAATCCTTGTGTCATCAGAGTTATCATGCCTTTCCCGCCATAGCTGTAGGAGGGGTACAGTACGCCAATCATAATCAGGTGAGCCCATCAGCTCATATATAGATGGGCACTCAATCAACTGCAGCAGAAGCAGTATCTGTAAGTGACTCTACTTTTAAGGGTCTTTCTCAATAATAATAATAATAATAACAATAATAATATTTATAATAATAATAAATTGAAGAAACAAAAAAAAGAAAAGGAGATATACTTCCTGGTAGAATGATGAAAAGACAGTGTCTTGCATGATATAAAGACTTGAACAAAGAAACATGGCAGGACAACAAGCACTAGCTTGCTTGGCAAATTGTACTAGATCTGACTATGGGAAAGAGTATGGAAGTGCGTACAGAAATAAAGGAGTCCAATCACCAACTAGGATATTTAGGACTAAAGAAAGGACATCATGGATTATACCAGCTGGTGCATGCTCCATTTAGAAATGAAAAAGTTCTGCTCCCATCCATCAATAAAGGACATTCCATTCAAGAGACTACTTGTGATATATCCAGGTGCACCTGATCATACAATCATACTAATTTTTATAAGTTCAAAACATACAACAACTTGTAAACAATGGAACAAGAGACCCTTTCCACTTGCAATAATAGAGGTAGAAATTATATATATTTCTCTCCATCAAAATTTATACCAAAATATCTCTCCAAAAAAAAAAAAGCCACATGAAACATTTTAGCATATCACAAATTAATTACAAACCCTGTACGTACATTCTGAAATGGCGCAGCAATAGCAATCCAGCTCTTGACATACTTCTCAAAAAGCTACGGAAGCATACAGCAAGCAGAAATATACTCAATCAGGTATATTTACTTCCACAACCCTCTCAGATAAAAGAAGAAGCTAAAAGTAGGGACAAGCAATGTAGGAATAAAATGAAAGCATACAGACTTACATTTGTGTGAAGCGCCATGAAGCATTTAACAAGCAGACCACCCATGGAATGTGTTATAACATTAATTTTCTTGCATCCTGAAGAAGTGTACACTGACTTCAATTTGGCAGAGAACCTATCCATAGTCTCCTGGAACCTTCAACAAGCATAGAGGTTCAACATCCACGAAATCAGTAGTTATAAGGAAAACGGAAGTAAAATATTTTATCTGAAATGATGAGAAATTTAGAAGATGGTGAGAGTATACAATAATATACAATAGGATCCAGATAAAATTGGATATAGAGGGGAAAAAGGGACAACAAGAAAATAAAAATACAAAGAGATATAATCCAATAAAACTAAGTCTAACGAAATGAGATTTTAATCTCAGAAACAGTATCAATGAGCATCTCTTTTTACAAGGTAGCCTCATTTTCTCAAAGTACGAGGGTTTTATTTTTCAAAAACAAGTCTCATCATCAGCACTGCTGCAATAGGACGGACGTATAGAAGACAAACCTATTGCTCTGGCGAAAATCATAGCCAAACCCAAAGAGTGTTTTGCCCTCTTGGAAGCCCCACTTGATCATTTGCTCTATCATATCATGAAAATAGCACACACAATCACGTCCAACAACCTGAAGTAATAAAACACAGTAACCAAGAAGTTAAATGCTGATATTCTTCATCATTGTGAAGAAGTCATTAGCATTCAGTTCAGAAACCAAAAAAAAAAAAAAAAAAACAAAAGTTAGTTTTTGGTCAGTAACCAGGGTATTTTAATCATTTGATATGCTTTATATGTAGGGAGTAGTTTTAGTAAAGACATGCCCTAATATTTGTAGTTAGATATTGAGAAGTGAGTGTGTTATTACTGCTTTAGAGTGTTTAAGTAGTGAAGGTGCATTTCTGTCTTTCATGTAACTAACACCTAGTAGACAATAAACAAGTGGTGTTTTCCCACCTAGTGGATAATCAACAAGTGAAACTTTCTCCACGTTAGGCTGCCTAATCATAAGCCTATTCTCTATCTCCTTCTTTCAACATTTTTTCTTCAAATTCTCTCCCAAACACAGCGATATCAGAGCTTATGCTCTTTTCTAGAGAAAAAGAAGATGAGAAATAACCAAAGATACAGTCTAAATGCAACAGAAATGAAATATCCACTAAAAGAGTCTATCAGCATCAATCCAAAGTATTTGGAAGAATTTCATGACAATCATATAGTAGTGCTTCAAGATGAGCAATACCTCTGAGCATTAAATTTTCAAATCAAAATATCTTTGGTTACTCTCAGTGATTCATCAGTTCAATTAGGTGACTTATTTCCTCCTAATTGAGGCACCATCAAACTACATATTAATGGCTTTTCGCAGGATAAACCTAGTAGGGAATAACTACTGTTTTCACCATCATGATGGATCTATGGCTCCACTCACGTCCTAGAATTTATGATTCAATTTCGGCTTTTTTTTTTAAACAGTGATAAAATTTTATTGATTCCTCAAATGATCTTACATCAGTACACAGGATATATATATATAGTAAATTAAAAACACGCTGTTATAAATCTAGGGAAGAGAGAAGATTGTCCCTGTGGTTATGTTTGTTTGGTATACACCTTGCTTAGCAAGATCTAGGGACTTTCGACTATATAATCTGCCACTCTGAAGTCTTCTCCCAGATTTCATCATAGATTGTCTTTAGATACTAAGGAGGATTACTTGAACGCTTAGCAATTTTGGCTAAATCATTTGGTTTTATTCTATCATTGGAAGTCTTTAAATCAAATTTGGACTCTGAACCTGAACAGGAAAATGATCACAAGATGGAAAACTAATATGGATCCTCCTTTGAGGCACTGGGAAGCATTTTATGAAATTCAGCATCTAGCATGAAACAAAGTTTCTTTTTTTGAAAGTTTAGCATGAAACATAGGTTGAGACTGTCCCAGGTGCACTGTTGAGCTAACTATACAGCTATTTCATATCTAAAGAGGGAATAACCATCAATCTTTTGTTGTAATGGAAACACTGTTTTCCTTCGTAGCTTGTGGTCTTTTCCATGAAATCATCATTTCATCAAGAAAAAGTTTGAGGATCATGCTCGACATACACAAAGTTATAGTGTTGTCCTTCTATGCAGGACTATAACAACAGGACAAATAAAAAAGTGCTGTTATAAACCAACAGAGCAGTATAAGAACTTGTAAATATGCCTCACATGTTAAAGTTCGAGTCATTCCCCCACTCCACCACCACAAAAAAAAAATAAAAGAAAAAAAAAGAGAGAGAGAGATAGTAGTTGACATTCAATTGAGAATGGGAATCCTCTAAAGGTTGCATTTACCATGTCAGGGTCAAGAGTATCAATTGCAAATAATCCATATCTATCCTCGGGCACAGTTATAGTTGTTTTAGGATCCAATGACACAGTTTTTCCTGTTACATATAATTCAAACAAGATCAATGTCAGGCCGACCACTCCACTGATGAACCTGTGTAAGTAAACAACAAATAACTGGCTGACCAGCTGTAGATAAGACGCATACTCAAGACGAGCAGAGTTCCTCACATATATTTATAAATTAATCAGGAGCAGAAAGGAGGTTCACTAAGCAAAGGTCAGCCCAGGTAATATCTGATCAATGAGATTTAGTTGGAGTTTCACAAGACCACCGGAAGTTTTGTAAAGAGCAGAGCCAGCATATAAGAGTAGCAGAAGCCACACATAGATAAAGTTGTCATAATCCTTGAGATAACGGAAGGTCTCTAGAGATACAGGAAGCACCAATAACCTCCATTTGTCTAGCCAATGTTAGCAATTACACGTGTCAGCCAAACAAGCAAATGTAACATATTGAACGACAGAAGCTCCCATTCTGGCATGGAATTTATGCACTTAACTGGGTATGCAGTGCAGCAAAAGCTTCTTTTAAAATTTTGGACAACTATGTAAAATTGAAGCTCCAAAAGCCAATAATGCAGACACATATCTGTAACCAGAGATGTTTACAGAATGCTGACAGCTGCACTTTTTAAGTGCTCGAGATAGACATGATCTAGAATTTATGCACTTCGCTGGGTATGCAGTGCAGCAAAGCTTCTTTTAAATTTTGGACAACTATGTAAAATTGAAGCTCCAAAAGCCAATAATGCAGACGCATATCTGTAACCAGAGATGTCCACAGAATTCTGACAGCTGCATTTTTTAAGTGCTCGAGATAGACATGAACTACAACAGTGATGAACTCTGAGATATACATAACAAGCAAACAATAAGTGATTATCCACCAAATCAGACTCGATGAATTACAGCATTGGAAGAAAAAAAGTATTCACACCTTTTGAGTGGCATTCGACTTTTGAATGACTATAAATGAGTAAAGTAGGATCTTCTATAAGTAGAATTGCAATAACAAAAACAAAAACAGTACAAATTTACTGTCGTAATAGCCGACTGCAAGAAAAGTAAAACTTTACAACAAACCATATAGAAGTGAACAGCTAAATATTAGTCCATCGTTCAATAAGGAAGACAACAACAACCTACTTAGATCAGCGATCCCCTTTACTGTATCACTTATTTACGTAAGATGAGACAAGTCGGGCCAGCTGGAAACTGTATAATACAAATAGGACCTGAAGACTTACCCGTAGAAGGATCAAAACGTGACCAAAGTTTCGTCCGGAACTCACGATCAGCACCCAGGACTCGAACCCATACACGCTCCTCATGTCCATCTTCAGAAACAGCATTCAAAATCGAACCGGCGATTCCAGGAACCAACAAAACGGGGTCAAGATTTGGGTTCACGTAAGGCTCCTGCTTGTTACCCGACCTCAACCATTCATTAACCAGCTGAATTATCTCTTCGAGCACCGCCATCCTTTGCAATATTATTCCCTAACACTTTAAAAAATTCGAAACACCTTAGCCTTCCAAACTATATCGAAACCGAAAGGTCTCCCCTTAGCCGAAATCTGTAGCACCCCAGACCGTGAATCCGTTCCAAACTTCAAGTCAACGCAACCGGTCAAACATAAAGCTACTGACCGACCTACAAATGTCTAATTTCTCGAACACCGAAAACTTTGTACAGTAGAACCCTTTCCACGAAAGTCCGAAAAAATAGCTAACGCTACTATAATACAGAGACCGTTCAGTTCCTTGAAAAAGATAACAAGGATGAAAGGAAAACCCGAACAAACAATCACAATTAATTAGAAACGAAGAGAGGCTCGAAATCAAAGACGCCGCTTGGATGCTCGTATACTTTGCGTACTGCGACCTATCGAAAAGACTCAAACAAGAAATGGAAGAAGAGAGGAGTGTGCACGCGAGGAGGGAGAATGGAAAAAGATGGGGTATTTACAGGGAGGAAAAGAAGATGATAAGTAACAGAGGTTGTTTGTCTCCCTTCTTGGGTTCTCCTTTCTGTTTTGCTTTTCAAGCATAAACATGAACAGGTGAGGGAAGGTAGTTGGAAAGACCAGAGGCCGCAATAGAACGACGACGACAGCTTTTCGCTTCCACTACGCCATCTCCGTCGTTTTCCTAATTTTCGTACCGTCCTCTATCCGATTGCTTTCTATTATTTAATATTTACACGTGTTGGAGCGACTCGGTCCCTATTCGCCTTGTCCATCTAGCTCTCCAAGATTGCGCACCTAGTTAACACAACTCGGTCGCCTGTTTTGGATCGGCCGGTTTGTACAATGACCCGGCAAACGGGAGAAAACCGCGGGTCGTTGGGTTTCCTATATAAAAAAATCGAGACTGCCGCCGTTGCCCCGAGTTATTATTTTCTCTCCGACTTTCTTGCCGGCTCTCTCTCTCTCTTAGATTTTTAGTGAATGCCATATTCTTCTGTTTTCCTACGTATTCCATCGGACCGGTGTGGAACCAATTGACCAGATGCATATTCTTGATTAAGACCATAGAAAGCCCTAACAGATTTTATTTAGTTAAGTGTTTGTTTTGGTAGGTTAAAGTAGTAAAGTAGGTAGAATGGAAAAATAATGGAAAATACTAGCTGTACCCTATTGTATAGTACTCATTCTACATACCATTAGTCTAAATCGCCTAGGCTTTATCTTTTAGAATATAGTATTTTATAAAATAAAAATATTTTCTTATATTTTTTAACTGCTTAGACTGGTTGTAAATGGGATAGGTATGGTGCATAGGTCCACCTTGCTTTACTCAAAATTAATAGGACAATCTCATGCCCTTTTACTAGTCAGTGTTTTAAAAACCGAACCGAACCGGCCGGTTCAACCGGGTTCATCCGAAACCGGGACTTTGAACAGTTTGGTTCGCTCAAAGACCCAGAAATAGTAAAAAATTGGTTGATAAGTCGGTTTTGAGCGGTTCAAGCGTTGAACCGGAAATCGGACCGGACCGGTTGAACCGGTTTACTTACCTTTTTAGTATTTTAATAGTTTTTTGTATTTTTAATCTTATTTTTTGTATATAAAAATCTTATTTTGTATTTTTTAATTAGAAAAAACTCATACCGGTTGAACCCGGTTGATCTGATTGAACCAGAATCGGAGGCTCCACCGGTTCGATCACCGGTTCGGTTTTTAAAACATTGGTTCTGAAACAAAAGAGAACCGTTTTTCATTTAAAACGGATCTAACCATGAAGCGATCTGGTTAGGTCATTGTGGTTCTGAACTTTCTTATCCTTCGATGCAAAAAGAGCTCCTAGAATATAAGACTCCCGTCTCATGTAGACCTCACTTTGAAGAGTAATGATATCAATACTTCCGTTTCTTACTTCCACAAATTTACAGTATGATATGGCATTCAAAGTGGCAATTCAAGTAGTAAAACATTGAGAAAAAAAACTCGTTTAGAAATGCAAAGTTTAATCGGCCCAAGGAAGCACTAATCGCTGGCACTAGTCTACTTCATCTTCGACGGTCAGTTGCTGCACCTAGGCTGTAGTACCTATCCGATGTACATGATGTAACCAGCCAATAAGAAAACTTTTAAAAAATAATAAAACGTTTTTTATTTTATAAATCCTAAATTCTAAAAGATAAACCCTAAGCAACTGTGTTTTGGATTGGTTGGTTACATCATGTACGTCAAATAGGTACTATGCATAGGTGCATCTAACATTTTCCTATTAGTAAACATGAAAAGAATCAGATGGGACAATACAAGTACAACATCCTCTTCTAAATTATAGATGAAAAATCAAATGCCACAATTACAGGCCACGACGCATGTAATTTCATTTCTACTGAATCACCATCAAACAACAAATTTTCAATAAATCAAATGAAAGCATAAAAAACGCAAGGAAAGATGAAGAGTATGTCAATTAAATAATGATGAAGCAGAATCAGAGAATCATGACCCTAAACCCTCTACTGAGGACGTTCTTGCCGTCGTCGTCGAGATCAAAGCAGCTAATCATGGTCTTGCACATGTCGACGGTTCTTGATGTTAGGAAAATGTTAGCGCATGAGCAGTGTTTGTTGCCCACATCTAGTGACCAATAACCGTTTAGGAATACAGTATATGAGTCATGTCCCGATCCAAATGGGGCGCGCTCTTTTCTCCTGCTCAGCTTTCTTTTGTGAGTTGATCTGCAAGCCATCCTAGGCTTTCATTCTTTACTCTCTATGCAAATCTTTCTTGTTCTTTCTTAGTGAGATTATGAGTGTGTGTATTCTTTCTGGTTTTGAGCTGTCTAATGTTTTCTGGCGACTGCAACCTCCCCCTACAAAGAAAAGGTTGTCGTTTTGAAAGAGGTACAACCCTATTTTGTTTTCATAAGCTTTAGTATCCACAAACACCGGGAGAGTACTTTTGCAAGCCTCGCAAGACACCACCTTGACCGTTTTTTTACTGAATTATGGGTTATGTCCTCACCATAACGCCTATCCCATTTTTTTAATCCTTTTTCTAACAACCGGCAAACCGTTACTCTAAAAATTCATAGGGTTTTCAATATTTGCAGTGGGATAAATGTCTGGCTTATTTTCATTTGAAAACCAACCATCCTAGACCCTCCAAATCATATCTCAAACTTTGTTAGTCACCATATTTTCTGTCGTTACCCAGAAATCCAAATCTTCAATATTCGCCCTAAAATTTCAATCATTGTTCTCAATTTCAAAGGTATTTTTCCCGAAATAATCTTTTGGGTCATCGCCAATCTTTTCCTCGCCGTAAGCAACCGGAATCGGTGCTAGAAATTTGATCTCCACCCACCTCTCCCATGGAAATCTTCTTCTCTGGTTATCCTTCCACTTCTAGCAGCACTCTAACTAGTTGTACGCCTCAGGCCACTACATCTCGACCACCGCTGGAATCCCGTCACAGCAAAAGCCTCGTCAAAGCGCCGCTGCAAAGATCTTCTGTCCAGCGGCTAGGGTTTCGGCTGCAAGAAGAAGAAGGGTTGTCTTCTATTTCAAAAAGTGAACCAGTCCGCCTACAAACCAGACAAGCAGTAAAACCGGGTATGGGGCTCTTTTCATGTGTTTTTTTATTTTGTATGTAAAAATAAAATAAAAAGGAAAACACATGAGAAAAAAAGGAAAGGAAAAATGAAAAATGAAACAAAAAAACTAAAAAATAAAAAAGGATAGTTTATTTGATTTTGCTTATTTTGTTGTTATTCTCTTTATTTTCCCTCGTATTAGTTTCTGTTTGAGTTGTAAGCAAGGGTGACTCAATAGGAAAAACAATTGGTTGGAAAATATGGCAAACCTCACAAAGCAGTTGGACAAATTAGAGGAAACCTTGGAAGCAATAAAAGCCACAACAACAGCTATGCAAAGATTCTCATCTCTACAAGCTTTCAGATGTTTCCATGAGACCGCTCAGGCTAATGCAGAGTTGCAAGATTTTCTTCAATCGCAATTGATGATTGAGTCAGTACTACAACCTCCTTTACAAGTTGTATCGCCAACTTCTTCAGCTGACGGGCCCACGTCTACTCCGCTCCAGCCTCCACTACTATTTCCATTACTTCCACCGGCCCCTCCACTTGGGCATTCTTGTACACCAGTGCCAATAGTGCTACTTGATCCCATGTATGATCCTATACCAGCTCTAGTCAATGATCCACCTCTAACAAAAGATTCACCACCTCCACACCAGCCTAACTTGTCAATCACAGTTCTCAGACAAAGTTAAATACTTCTGATATGATCTTAGTTTCTCTAAGGAAGAACATCAATCGTTTCTCGTTCGACGGTTCTTTCAGGACACATTGTCCGAGTTTCGACAAGCTTGTGAGATTTGCACCACCAATAGCCCCACCATTGCAAGCGCCACTGCCTTTGTCGGATTCAGCATCCTCACAAGTGCCACCACCTTGGTCGGATTCAACATCCTCACAAGTGCCACCGCCTTTGTCGGATCTAGCGCCCCTACCGGAGGCACCACCATTGCCAGATCCACCACCTGTATAGGTTCTACCACCACTACTTCTCCACCAGGTAGCTTCCACAATTGCCGTTTGGGTCGATTTAAGCCATCCTACCATCTTCATCGAAAGCTTTTCGGGCACTTGTTCTCTATTGCGGCCAACTTCTAGCTCACCTCACCCTACTTTCACGAGTGATACACTTCTTTTTGTTTCACATTTTGAAAGGATACTTACAAAGGAAGATCGTGTGCCAACTGATGTAAAAAATATGCTTTAGTTGATTGCTTGGTTCATGGGGGTTCTTTTGTTACGAACCTTGGGAAAAAAAATTCTTTTCGAGGGGGGTGGAATGTTACAAATATATTAAGGTTATTTAGCATTATGGGCTTTTAGTGGGTTTTATTGTAGGTTTTACTAGATTAGGGGTCTATTTTTAATTTTTAGTTAATTGAGGTATTTTTTGTCAGTCCATATTGGAATGGACTAATTTGCAATTATGTATCTTTTCATTATTATAAAATAGGAGGTCTCCCATTGGACTGATTAGACCAGAATTACAGAAACCCTAATTTCCTACTCACTTTCTCTTTCTCCTCTTTCTTCACCTACCTTCCTCCCTTAAACCCTATTTCTGTCCTAATTCTCTCTTCTTCTTGTTTATCCCCTCTACTAAACCCTAATTCCTCCTAATTCCAAACCGTTACGATTTGAAACGTAACAAGATTGGAGATGTATTCTTATCTCTTACAGCAAGACAAGTATGTGGTTAAGTATTTCAAGGACTTTGTCCAAATTCTCTCTCTCTCTCTCTCTCTCTTCTATTTCTCTCTCTCTCTCTCTCTCTCTCTCTCTCTCTCTCTCTCTCTCTCTCTCTCTCTCTCTCTCTCTCTCTCCCTTTCTCTCTCACTCTCTCTCCCTTTCTCTCTTACTCTCTCTCCCTTTCTCACTCAATTCCATTCTCTCTCACTTCAGTTCTCTCTCTACCCCTTTTTCTCTCAATTCAGTTCTCTCTCTCTCCCTCTCTCTCTCTCTCTAACTTCACTTCTCTCCCTCTCTCAAATTTCAGATCTCTCTTTCTCTAATTTCAGATCTCTCTCTCTCTCACTTCAGTTCTCTCTCTCTCTCTCACTCTCTCACTTCAGTTCTCTCTCTCTCTCACTTCTGTTCTCAATCTCTCTCTCTCTCTCTCACTTCAGTTCTCCGTCTCTCTCTCTCTCACTTAAGTTCTTCGTCTCTCTCTCTCTCGCACACACACACACACACACTTCAGTTCTCTCCCTCTTCTATCTCTCTCACTTCAGTTCTCCCTCTCTCTCTCACTCTCACTTCGATTCTCTCTCTCTCTCTCTCTCACTTCAGTTCTCTCTCTCTTTCTCACTTCAGTTTGGGGATTTCGGTTCATCGCAGGTTGCTTCGTCAATTGTTCGCCGCCATCGACTGTTCGTCGCCGCCGACTATTCATCACCACTGACTTTTCATCGCTGTCGACTGTTTATCATCGGTAGCTTCGTCGACTGTTCGTCGCCTCCGTCTTCGTCTCTAGTTCTATCCACTTTGCCGCTACCGGCAATCTGTGGAAAATCAGGCTTTTTTAGGACTAGAGCTGTATGTTCATTGCCATCCACTGTATGTTGCTGTCATTTTTCTGGCGTTGTGCATCCCCAACTGCTCTTCAGTGCCCTCTTTGATTTTGCGTTGGAAAGACACCATAAAACCGCTGCATACTACAATCATTGAAATCAAATCATCCTTGAATCATTGAACCTAATATCCCAAAAATTCAAGTATGCCAGAAACTCAATCATCCTCACAAGTCATCCATCACCACTACATCCAACAAGACAACTCTACATTTCCAAAAACTATTTTGTTGGATTAATCCAACTACACCTTATGGGCTCCTCTCATTCGGATATGCATTGGAGCATGAGGAAAGATTTGTTATTTGAGTAGTGCATAGACTGAACCCCAAATGAATTCTATAGGATATGAAGGTTGGCCCACAGACAATGAAAAGGTAAAAAGTTGGCTTATTGATTCCATAGAGACCTTTCTTCTGAACTGATATATTCGTCTTCCTACTGCAAAAGATATGTAGGAAGATGTGGAGAAATTTTTTATAACAACTCTGACGAAACTCGTTACTTTGAAATGAACAAAAACTGTTTTGCAGCAAAGCACAATGGTCGACCTATTCCTACCTACATGGATAATTGATTCAGGTGTATCTGATTATATGACAAATGACCCTAACCATGTGGAAAAGCTTAGAGCTTCTCCTCAAAATGTTGTCTCTACTACTGATAGTACTCCAACTCTGGTTAGTGGAGCAAGTTCTATTGTGTTATCTGATACCCTAACACTTGAATCCGTGTTAATTGTTCAATCACTAGCTTATAACTTATTCGAACACTTGCATGTATTGTGACGTTCTATCCATCTTTCTACTTTCCAGGCAAGGTTTGCAGTATCGGGGATACGCAAAGTTTCGGTCACTACAGAAACGGAAACGTATCGTGGATACGCATGGATACGCATGGATACGCATGGATACGCATGTAATGAGTAAGGATACATTAAGATACACATGTAAAAATATGGAAAAATTCAAATATTTATTAAGAAAATCAATATAAAAAGTATAATGTACCTATTGACTCAAATATTTTAAAAAAATCCATTATCACAATTAGTTAAAGCTTATTAAAAAGACTAAACAATGCAGTCAACAAATTATGCTTATTAAAAGGACTAACAAGCAAAAATCACTTCTAAAATCTCATAAAAATATCCAAAAGAGTGTATGAATATCCAAACATAGCAAATGAAACATCTTCTAAAATTCATCAAATGAATAAATCAGATAGGGTTACAAAGAGAGTCATTTCTATTGAAAGGCCGATCAATTTCTTAGTCTTTCTCTTTGGCACCATGATCGGAGTCCTACGTAGCATGGTCAAAATTTTGTTCTTCTATAAAATATATGCTTTTGTATGAATCATGAAAATTACCAACATCAAGGTATTCTGTTGAACCCTCAGAGTTTACGTCTTGGAATAAGCCTTCACTGCTGTTTGGATGCGTTTTTTGTTGTTCTTCAACCCATTTGTCAACATCAATGTTCATCTCTGAAGCCAAAAAATTTGAAGGTCAACGTAGACTATCTCCGGGTTCATCTAAAGAAAGGTCTTCCATTTTTGCGATCCAAGACATTAAGTTGGTCTTCTCATCAAATATGTTTGTTAAATCAATAGGATCAAAATATTCTTCCCCTTTCTTGACATCCAGCGACATGTGTTTCAACTTTAGCCTCATATTATAATGAACGAACACCAGTTTTGTTAATTTCTCATATGATAACCTATTCCTTTGTTTTGTGTGAATAAGTGAAAAAGTGCTCCAATTTCTTTCACAACCCGATGAAGATGATGTTTGAGACAAAATTCTTATTGCAATCTTTCTAAGAAGAAGAGCATCTAATACATAAGTAACCCACCAATCAGCTGCAAACATACAAATAATTAAATATAATCTTCATAAAAATAAAAAATAATTACTCAACATTTTAAAAAATACCCGGTTCGGACTTATTCCAAGATTGAGCAGCCATTGCAGAGCCAAAAGTACCTAACTTCTCACGAAACATTTTTTCCTAACAAATATATTTGATATAGTTGTTATCTAAAACATTTAATCATTGTATTCAAAATAATTTCCATAGTCATTTAAAAAGTAAAATAATATTATAATTAGTTACCTTAAATACAGCCTACAATACTTTTTCCATATCTGGCTCCAATCTTTCAATGACATTTGGCAAGCTTCGCAATAACTCTTCATTTGTACCAATTTTTTGAGTATATTGGTACTTCGGGTTGAGATAATGAGCTGCAATATTATTAAATATATAGCAAACAAATAAGCAATCTTTAAAATCATTTAGTTTTCAAATACATCAAATATGATAACATACCTGCTGAATGTAAGTCATGGAGGAGTTGACAATTCCACCTATCTTCAACAATATCACAATATTGTCTGTATGATCTCGGAGTAGCTTCTTGAACAGCTTTCTTAATCTCATCGCCTCATATATGTAACCCATTGTAGGCGTCATGTCTCCATCAACCATTTTCAAAACTTTGACAATTGGCTCTAAAATCCTAACCGCTTCATGCACACTATTCCAAAATTGATTACTACAAACCAAGTCCTCTACATATTTTGCAATTGTTTTGATACTCAAATGATAATTTGACCATTTTTCTAAAGTAAACATAGACTTAAGCCCTTGTTTGTGCTTATAAAGGCTGGACAATGCTATCCAATCTGTAGCAAATCGTGTGATTCCAGGACGAACCAACTCACCTCCTGTATGTTCTCTCATTAATGCCAATACCCAATTATGGTTATAGATATAGTTGGTTATCATTTTAGCTTTCTCAATCACACTTTGCATGAATTTTTTCTTTCCTATTTCCTTCAACATTAAGTCTATGCAATGAGCTGCACAAGGAGTCCAATAAAGATGTTTTCTTTTCTCCATTAAAAATGTTGCAGCTTTTTTGAATGCAGAATCATTATCTGTCACAATCTGAATTATGTATTGTTCTCCTATTTCCTTAACAATTTTATCCATCAACTTATATAAGTACTGGTTGTCCTTGACAAAATTTGATGAATCAACTGACACATGAAAGATTTTATTTCCAAAACAATAAACCAAGAAATTAATAATACTAAGCATTGTGGGACCTGTCCAACCATCACACATAATAGTAACTCCATATGTTTTCCACTCTTTTTTAAGATATTTGATATAATCTTGTAGTTCTTCCATTTAAACATCTAGATATACCCCTGAAATTTGAGAAACCATATTTTTGTAATATAGGGAGTTAGTTACGTTCGCTGGAATATGGTTATAGTGAAAGAACTTTGATATAGATTTTCCTAAACTCCTGGCCACGCCAACTATCCTCTAGACTTCTTTGTTTTGCAACTTCTGATCTATAATGGTAAGGATCTTTCAATGAGGTTGTTATCGATGTTTTTCTCTTGTGGAGAAGGGATTCTTGAGTACCGTGTTTACTACCCGATCCACCTATCCCTCTTAATGTTCTTTTTTCCAAATCTTCAACTTCTAGGCGACTAATTCTCATAGCCCTTCCAAGTTCTTTCTTCTCAAGAGCTGATATACTAGTATGAGGAACACTATCATCTTCATCATCTATATTGAAGCATTCTGTCTCTCCATCAATTTGTTTCAGTTGTGAAAGAATGTTTTCCTCATTTTGTTTAACCTTCCTTTTGTCCTTTTGTTTTAATTCTTAAATGCTCTTTCATAGCCATTTTCACTTGTTTTGGGCATTCTTTACAATCTTGAGTATTGGGAAAACCCCCAGCTATATGCTGCTTCAGTTTAGTTACACCTCCACTGTTCATTATATGCCCACACCATTTACACCTGCTCTTAAATCGATTATTCTCAATCATAGAACCATGATTCCAACCAATGTCACGTTCTTTTTCTCGTGGTGGTATCTAATATTTATATTTATCAAATTAGTAACACTCAAATACAAGAAAACACTGAGAAAACACTGAGATGCAATTTTTACCTCCTAGAGGTTGCAAGGACCGTAGATAATGGCTGAATTGTTGTTTTTCCAGAAACTGAGAAGCCAACTTTAGGTTCACTTTTAGTTGAGGGAGCTGCAAAGAAAGAGACGGATTCACCTGCAAAGGATTCACCGAAAGCATCCAACATGATAAGAACAAAGATTCATGACCTCGCTAATCTCTTTGTTTGTTGCTATAATACAAACGTTAATGACAAATTGAAGTATATATACTGATGGAAGTAAATAGCAATATCAGTAAAGTGGAAAAAATGACCCCTTTTTATCAAAACATCAAAACCAAAGGAAGTGACAAGCATCATGAGAAAAATGCTATGTGAGATCATCGAGTCAAATTCACTTTTCAACTTTATGGGGTTTCCTTTCTCAAAGAAGAAACTGCATTTTTTAGAATCAAATTGAATGTGCATACCTTCTCAAAGAATTTGTGTACTAGATTCTAAATGTTTCCACTCATAAAGTAATGTAATTTATCTTCCACGAGCAAATTTGCATCTAGAGAACAAAATCAACATTATTTGAAAGTCAAACACAGTGATAAGGAAACGAATTAGTAATTATAAGGAAGTGAACTGCATCTTACTATGATTTGAAAGAGAAAAGTGAGAAAGGAATCAATGATGGCGATAGCAAAGGTTACTCCAAAAGGCGAAAAATGATATCTGCTGCTCCAGCCTCCTCCCCACTTCCTGTCCTTAAAGAAATACGAAGATGCTTAACCTAGTTTCCTAATCTTTAGGAAACCTAAAGTGTTGTATCGGCAGGAATTGCATCTTACTTCGATTTGAAAGAGAAAATTGAGAAAGGAATTAACGATGGCTATGAAACCTAAAGATACGGGGGTAAGTTTCCTGTAAAAGGAAACTACCCCCGTGTTTTGTTTCCTCAGTTATGGAAACCGATACGTATCGATAATGAAAACCATTGTTCCAGGACATTCTGACTCGATAAATTCTTGGTTATGGTGTTAGGAGGGGGAATTTGTACAACTTGGATATGACATATTCTGGAGAGAAATGCACGAATATTTTGGGGCAAACTAATTAGATCATAAGGGTTGATAATGCAAAGGAAGTTATATAATTATGGCATCGTCATTTTGGACACTTGTCTTTTAGTTATCTTAAGAGGTTGCAGCCTCATTTAATTTCTGTTGTTAATGATTCAGAATTTCATTATGACATTTGTGAACTGGCCAAGAGCCACTGTATTTCATATTCACTAAGTATTAATAGATGTCATGTTCCGTTTATGAAAATTCACTCAGATGTTTGGGGTCCTGTAAAAATTCCTTCATTTTCAGGAGCACAGTATTATGTTACTTTTATTGATGATTGCACTCGCATGACCTGGGTGTTATTACTAAAAAAAGAAGAGTGATGTATTTGGAATATTAATTGATTTTTACAAAATGTTGGCGACACAGTACCAACAATCCATCAAAGTTTTTCAATCTGACAATGATGGAGAGTTTGTAAATAGCTTTATGTCTGAGTTTTGTAGGTCAAATGGAATTCGTCATCAAACCTCCAATTTTAGTACTCCTCAACAGAATGGGATTGTAGAACAAAAGAACTAGCAATTGTTGGAAGTGGTTTGTGCTTCCCTGTTTGGCATGAATGTACCTCGATCATATTGGAGTGAAGCAGTGAAATCAGTAGCATATCTTATCAACCATACTCCCTCACGAGTAATTGAATTGAAGAATCCTCATCAGCAGTTTCATACACTTTTGCCCATCCCATCTATGCCTAATTTGGAGCCCCGAGTGTTTGGGTGCACAACTTATGCCTACATACAACGGAGAAAACTTGATCCTTGTGTGAAGAAATGTATTTTTGTGGGTTATGCAGAGTTCTAAAAAGGGTACAAATGTTATGACCCGCTCATTGCAAGAATGCATTTATCTCTTGATGTCTCATTCCATGAAACTGAGCCATATTACTGAGGGGGAGTTTCCTAGTCTTTCCTTCAAAAGGAGAGCGGTAGTGAAGGGAAGAATCCTCGTTCTATTGCTGATATTGATGTCTTTGAAGAACTGGAACACTTGGAGGAACAATTTGAAGATCCAGTGGCAGCAGAAACTATTCCCACAACAGCAGAAAATGACTTGTCTCGAGAGATAGACACTTCCAATGGGCAGACAATTGACCACTTGGTTCCTAGCGATCAATTCCCTCATGAGATAGAAGCAAATGATCAAGATGTCTCTGTAACTCACTCACATGACATTCCCCCTTCTACATCAGCAACTGAAGATCTTGCTTAGAATGCTCCACCTCAGGTACCTTTAACCTCCAATGAGTCTTCAATTATAGGAAGTGTTGAACTTTGGAGATCACATAGGGTCACTAAGGGAGTTCCTAGAAAGCAATAAGAACCACACATCAAAGCCCAAGCTAAATACCCTATAGCTAACTTATGTCTAACCATAGGTTTTCTAAGTCACATGCATTTGTTATTAATCAATTATCTACTGTATCTATTCCTAGTAACGTACAAGACTCATTGAAGGATCCAAAATGGACAACAACAATGAATGAAGAATTAGAAGCTCTTCAGAGGAATGTCACATGGGAAGTAGTAGACAAGCCTATTGGAAAGAAGATTGTAGGATGTCATTGGGTGTTTAGAATGAAGCTTAATGCAGATGAAACTATTGATAGATACAAGGCTAGATTATTTGACAAGGGATATACACAATGGCATGAAATTGATTATGAGGAGACTTTCACACCTGTGGCGAAGATCAATACTCTCCGAATTTTAATTTCACTTGTAGCAAATAAATATTGGCTTTTGCACCAACTTGATGTGGAGAATGTCTTTCTCGATGGAAAGTTGGAGGAAGAAGTGTACATATGCCTCCAGTCGAGAAAAATAACCCAAGAGGCTAGTAAGGTGTGTAAATTGAAGAAGTCTTTGTATAGCCTGAAATAGTCTCCAAGAGCTTGGTTTGGAAGATTTTCGAAGTCCATGAAAGTTGTTGGGTACAAACAAAACAACTCTGACTATACCTTGTTTATCAAACACAGGAATGGTAAAATTACAACTCTAATTGTATATGTTGATGACATGATCGTTACAGGGGATGATTCGAAAGAAAAAAATAATTTACAAAAATATCTATCGAAGGAATTTGAAATAAAGGATTTTGGGCAACTGAAGTACTTTCTGAGTATTGAAGTTGCAAGGTCGAAGAAAGAGATTTCACTTTCACAAAGGAAGTATGTTCTTTATTTGCTCGTTGAAAGTAGGACGTTAGACTGCAAACCAATAGAGACACCTATTGAGATGAATCATGGACTTGCTATACTTCCTGATCATGTCCCTTCTGATAAAAAGAGGTATCAACGTTTTGTAGGAAGGTTAATTTATCTTTCTCATACTAGAACTGATATTGCTTATGATGTGAATCTTGGTAGTCATTTTATGCATTGTTCTAGTAATGAGCATATGGATGCAGTTTTTCGTATCTGGAAATATCTAAAAAATGGCACCTGGTAAAAGATTATTGTTTGGAAAAAAAATGACACATTAGATGTTGTTGGATACATAGATGTGGATTGGTCGGTGATAAAACTGATAGACTCTCTACATCAGGGTACTTCACTTTTGTTGGTGGGAACCTTGTAACTTGGCGTAGTAAAAAATAGAAAGTTGTTGCTAGGTCAAGTATAGAAGCTAAATTTCGAGGTATGACACGTGGAGTTTGTGAGATGTTGTGGATCCTTAATGTGCTGAAGGAATTGGGTTTCAAGCTTCAAAGGCCTGTGGATTTACATTGTGATAATACAGCTGCCGTTCAGATTGCACATAATCCAGTTTAGCATGATCAAACAAAGCATGTGGAGGTTGACTGTTATTTTATTAAAGAGATGACAGGAAAATTATTCGATTTCCATTTGTAACCTCGAAGGATCAATTAACTGATGTTCTTACTAACGAGGTATCTTAGATATTTTTTGACAGCTCAGTTGATAAGTTGGGCATAATAAATATCTATGTACCAACTTGATGGGGAGTATGGAAAGCTATAAATATTATAATTATAGAATGTGTATATATTAAGAATATATTGTAATATAGTGTAAGATTATCTCTCGTAAGACGAGAAACCCTATTATATAAATACCCTTGTTGTGGGATGAATAAATAACACACAAAAATTGAAGTATTACTTTCTACATGTAGAACATTTGTCGACACAATTGATGCCTCTCTCGGCCATTTTCCACTACTGGGAGAAATCGTTATTCTTCTTGTGTGATGTTCAGTATAGAGGCCACAAGCTATTGTATGCCCAAGTTATGCAACCACTACCATGGCAAGGAGGCAACTCATTATTTTCTAATCCATGCAAAACCTTGCCTGGTAGGCTGGAATTGAGATAAAAGGGAAATTTCCTCTCATTGGTGATGAGAATGGGTGCTAGTCGGATTGTACCAACAACAAAGCCCATGAAACCTAGGCAAATCCATGTTGTTTTTAACTTGTGCTATCCATTTAATATACCCTCATTAATTGGATGGAACAAAACAATTTTACTCTTTTCTATCACTCATACTGTAAGCGGCAAGGGTATATTCAAATATTAGCTGCGTATTGTGGTTGCACGAGAATTCCATGTACCAAATCCAAAGCCATTGTAATCATGGAGTCCTCAATTGTTAAATAAAATAACAAAAATGTACAACAAAAAAAGTTCTAATGAACATGTATGCAAATGCACCAACTTCAATTGGATTTATTTTCATAACCAACCATGCAAGAGAATAGAAATATTACAAATGTAATAAAATTAATAAACTCTCCTTATTCCATTTTACAAAATTGAATCGGCATCATTTGTAACATTCATCAATATATACTATACGAAGATCTAAGCCTGCAAAGGGGGAATACTCTGCTCATTCCTGAAGTAATTCTCTTTGTCAACACTACCCTTCACAAGGGCCAGCCTCCTGAAATTACCCTTGAAATATTTCACGCCCCAGACACTGGCAGTTTCATAGGTTGTGTTGGGTCCGTCATTCCTTCCCAAATCAAGATCTCTGGAGTTGAGATATGCACCCCTTGGAGACTGGGTCACGTAAGGGGTCACGAAGCTATACAAACTCCTGATCCAATCGATATACCTCTGCGCATCAGCGCCTGCGTCCCAATCCACGGAGTGAACTATTTCGTACAGGTAATTCCCTCTTCTGTGTGGGTAAGGGGTCTCGGTCTCCGAAAGAGCATCGATCTTCCCACCCAGAGGCAGGAAGATCATACGCCCCCTCGGTTCTTCTAATAACTTCCCCCATATGCCTCTTAATCCGTGTTCGGAAATGGGTTTTGTGACATAATCTGAAGTGCCCTTGAAGGAGTTTCTCCTGGATTTGGTCCTGTTTAGGAGAGCTTCCCTAGGAGTTCCAGAGGGGAACCCATCGAAATACATGGTCGAATCGACCCAGCTAATTTGCTGGCAGTCTTCAGCTCTCAGACCCAGTTCAGGGAACCTCTGCTTCATCACTGAAAGGAGGTCTTGGGCGCTTCCGAGGTAGAGTGAGTTGAACGAAGCTTGAACTGTGGAGTTGGACGTTCCTCTTATACTGGTAGCAGCTTGAAGGATGACTCTGATGACCAGCTCGTCCGGGAGCCGGGGTGCGACCTTCTGCCAAATACTCACGAGCCTCGTTGCTCCTTCTTCAACAGTTCTCGAGAGAGTGAAAACGGTTACTGTGGAAGGGACTTGAACGAGCTTGATTTTCCATGAGAGAACCACCCCGAAGCTTGCTGCTCCGCCGCCTCTGATGGCCCAGAACAGATCCTCCCCCATGGATTCTCTATCAAGGACCTCTCCGTTCGCGTCCACCATAACAGCATCGATTATGTTATCGATTGAAAGGCCGTGTTTTCTCGTACTGACCCCGATCCCACCTCCACTGAAGTGACCGCCGAGTCCCAAGGTGGTGCCCAGCCCCGCCGGGAAGCCGAGGGTGTCACTCGTGTTACCGATGGTGTAGTACAATTCTCCCAGGGTGGCACCCGCCTGCACCCATGCAGTCTTGTCTTTGACGTTAATGTCGACTGCTCGGTAGTTGATGAGGTCGAGAATGAGAAAAGGTTCGGTGGCTAGGTAGGAGAGGCCTTCGTAGTCATGGCCGCCGCTACGGACGCGTATCTGAAGGCCGTGCTGCTTGGAACAGACAACAGATGCTTGGATCTGGGCTTCATTTACTGGTGTGATAATGTAGAGAGGTTTATTTGGTGTTGAAGGTGTGGACAGGTAAGGGTTCTGTGCAGAGAACTGCAAAACAGAGTCGTAAGAAGACGAATTCTGAGAGTAGATAACGGCGGAGAGGTGGGTGGCGGAGGGGAATTTGCTGGAAAGACAGAGAAGGAAGGCTTCATCATCTATTAATGTACCAACAGCACAAGTAAGGGAAGACGAGACAAGGAAGAGAACAGAAAGAAGACAACAGAGAGTAGCAGAGACCGCTGATGCCATTTTTCTGTTTTTTCGGGAGCTTCAACCGATCAAAGAGAGGTTTACGAGAGATGGTTAGTCGTGAAATCAGCATACCATATAAATAGAGAAAGGAGGAACCGCGCGCGTATATGAATAGATTACCCAGTTTCTTTTGGATAACACGCAGCAGAGATATTGGATTTCTTCTTGGCGACTGCTAACTTTCTTCCCAGAGATTCATTCTCTGTCTGCAATTTCTATTATTTCGCCCCTTAATCTGTAAACAATGCATGAACGAAGCATTAAACTTTAGATTCATTGAGACCAAAAGTATTCAAGTAGGACCCATGTTAACAAGCGGTCCAAGGCCGGAACGTTCGTATGCAAGTCTCATACTCTGTTCTCAAACGCTTTGACGAGAAAAGTTATTCTATTCAAGATTGCAAACAATAAAAATAGAACCCGGGGGCCCTAAATTCTCGTTTCAAACCTACGACATTTCCTCTCAGGCAAAAACTTGAATTCATTTCTCTAAGAGGCTGCTCTGAACCTGTGAATATTCAACCTTTTTGACAGAGAACTTCTCATTCCTTCAAAAAAATTAATAAGAATCGGTTGAAAGCCTCAGGAATTTAGAGAGCACGAGGCAACTACAGCATCCTATATTTCATTTCATCTCCGTACTTGTACATTTCAGATGGGTGAAAATATCTGGTAAACTTTAACAATTTAGAGGCCCGGGCATTCGCCGATTTTCATGTGTTCTCAGGTCGTCTTACTCGTACGTCTTAATTGGGATGGAGTCTTGGATTAATCCCAAAGCTGTTTAATTTCAATGTTAACTGCTGAAGACGAATTATTTTCTCGACGATGACCATGGTTTCATTTTGCTAAGTAAATGCGTAAACCGATGGAGTTTTGTACATTTCATTTTACTAAGTAATTGCGTAAACCGATGAATCAATACTAGAGTTTAATTGAAAACAACTACATCATTGTCCAGAAAATAAGCGAATGCCCGGGTCAGCGGCAGGCAAGCTCTACTCATGTTCTTCACGATATATAGTTCAGATTACGTGGAACCTACGGCTCGAGTTTTCTCCTCATCTCTTCATTCTTCATTTGTTTTTTCTTATTCAGAAGTACTGCTGAAACGGCGTGAGTTATTTGCTGTGTTATCATATTAGTGTTATCTTACATGAGTGAATAATTGTGGTGTTTCAAACACGATTTTGTTTGTTATATTCAGGTTTTGTTTGTCCTTTTTTTTTTTATCTTTCCAAACGTACATGATATTCTGTTCGTATTTTTCTTCCTCGTTGGCTTTCGTCAAATCGTCTTTTCTTCTTCGCTATTGCCGTGTCTCTGGGATCAAAATCAAACCGTCAAATCGTATTTTGCTTCCTCGTTGGCTTTCGTCAAAGCGTGGTAGAGGCGAAAAAGGGTTTATTTCTTTGCAGCAGCATCACGACCGTCCGTGCCCGGGTTTGAATATCAGATACAAATGTTAATCTTGCCGTTGTCTCTTTTCGGGGACAGGTCTCTGATTTTTTGTCTAAACTATTGATATTTAGAGTTTATCTTCTAGGAAAAAGGATTTTATAAAAAAAAAATATTTTTTATAGTTTTAAGGCTTAAATTAACTTGTACGTCCTCCTAGGTGCGCCTAGTATTACTCAATATTTTATTAAAAAATAATCTGGCTGGACTGTAACGTGGACGCATGTCTGGATATTAACTCTAAGAAGTAAAAAATCACAGTATTTATATCGCTCAATAATTTATAGATGAAGAGGCAGAATCTATAGGTGATTTGCAGTGGTGATCTTTAGAGAAATAGTACACGACCCGTCGCGAGCACATTGAGATCTGAGTCATCTGACCGGCACTAAGAAGCAGTTTAGCCGGAAACACGGTAAGAAGAAATGGAAGTGCGTATAGACTATTCAATCGTACTGGAAGACTTACGGGACGAGGGAGTACAAATGCCACTATAATATTGTAAACCAAAGAACCAAAGATATTCAAATTTCCAAATGAACTATTAAATAAGTTTGAATATATTATAGAATTTTGTATCAATTAGAAATTACAAATTTGTGCACAAAGATAATATTATATTCTATAAAATGAATTAGTAACTCAAGGAATTAATTCAGATACTAACAACAATCCTTTAATCATTCAAGATATAAAATCAACTGTATACGGGAAGAAAATAAGTTCAAATGTAAAATAGCAATAGACTGTGACCTATTAACGTTTTAAAATTGGAACTGCAGAATAAGTATTAGTTTAATAAAATACTAACATGTGATCTTTTATTTCAAATAAATCAGAACAATAGCTTCATCGATACTACAACTATTTAATTCCAAGTTAATAGCTATTTTGTCAGCTGAATATATCAACTTACATAAACAAAGAACTATACAAGTAATCTCATACAAAAACCAGTTATTGAACAGAAATGATATTTCAATAAGAAACAATACATATATTTTCACAATCATATACTTCAGTTTATTAGTTCAAAAATACAATTAAAACTGCAGCAAAAATAAATTACAACAAGATAATGTTAGCCAATATGCTATGAAAATTTCAGTTAAAGAAAGTTTTTCAGTTCAGTCTAAGTAGAGATAAAATAACAATTACAACAACATGCTAAATAAATATTTCTGAACTTGAATAAAAAACATACAATAAACTTAAAGCAACAAGATAAACCAATTTTAGAATCAAGAACAACTCTAATTCCAACAACTAACAATTAATCAAAGCACAAACATAGAGAAACACATAGTAATCTAATGAACTTAAATTAAAACAAGAACTTATCAGATTGAAGCCGCGGCATGAGAAATCCACGGGCGTAAAGGCGTAATAGGTGACTACAGTGCACAGTCTACAAGCCGAGCGTCTCCCAAGGTTCCACTGCACTCACAGATCGACATGCACTCTTCACTCAGAGGATTGGAGTCGTTCAAGAGCCTAGAACATGAAGACCTCACGCACAAAGTATCTGAGACGCAGACCCTAGAGATGTCTCTCAAGGGGAATGACGACCTGTGAGAAAACAAACCGAAGACAAGCACACAAAAGAATTTTGATTTCTTCTTGCCTCTGTTGAGACTGAGATAAGAATATATATCCCTGTTTGACCCGTTGTTTGATGCATCTAAACCGTAACTAAATAGATTTAATACCGAGTGTGCAAGTGCACACATCGTATCAAGTAATACACTGGAGAGTCTAGGTCGATCCCACAGGGAAGTGTGAATTGATCACTATAATTGTATTTGTTTAACTTTATCTAGCCAATGCAATCTATGAGAGGTAAAACTAACTAAATGCAAATTAAACTAAACTAATCCTAATCTCCATGCAATTCAGATTTGAGGAATTTAATTAAGCACTAGGGGATGTGATTACCTACTACCTTGCTCTATATACTAGCTGAAGTCCTTCACCTAAGTATTTTATCCAACACTTAGTAGATAGTGGTAACCAGTAGGTGAACTACAACCATACCTCCTCCTTAGTCGCCCTATTGTCTCTCGAGTTCAAGGTACCAATTTGCAGGTCCATCACCACAACCACCGTGACCACATGTGTTAGGACGCTTCTCTCGAAGTCTACCTACGCATCCCTCACCTTCCACTGAGCATTACAGTTGATTTGGGAATCACACGCTGATTATTGAGTGTCTATCCCTCTATACCCTCTCGGTCTCAACGGGGGCATCCAGATTGATGTTTCAACTAACATCTTAAGTTCCACATTAATTACGCTAAGGCTTGATTATGCCTAACACTAACATACTGCACTACCGTCGTCATGTAACAAAAGCTTCATGCACTTACAGACATGTCAATATATTTTAAATCACCACAAGTAAAGAGAAATCAACTAATATAAGAGCAAAGTACAATCACTACAACCCCCTAAAGGCTAATATCTCATACACATCGAAATGTATAAAAGCCTAGACTCATACACAAGTTCTAGCACAAATATATGGATACAATGAAATATATAGAGAAAAAGGGATTGAACAAACTCATAAAAGATAGCTCATAAGGTGGGAAACATCCTCCCTGATTGAATCTTCTCCTTCGGTTGCTCCAAATCTCCATTCTTGAGCTATCTAGAGCCTGAGTCTCGCCCAAAATCGCCCTCAAATCATCGTCCCGTGTTTTGCTTCCGATTCTGAAAGGCTTGTGTTGATAATCCCCTAAAATTGCTTTTTATAGGCAGTGCTAGTAGTTTCCCCGTGTTGTAAAGCATTGCATGCATCACATGGTGCAGGGCCACTTAAAGGCTGCATAAAACTGTCTCGGCGCCGCAGCTTTGAGAGAGCGGCCTTGTGTGGCGCCATGCGTTTCCACGACGTCAAGAGTGTGGCACCAGGCATTTCCATGGCGTCAAGAGTGTGGCGCCAGGCATTTCTACGATGCCTAGAGTGCAGCGCCATGTGGCACCAGGCGTTTCCACGGTTCCTAGTGCTTTACTCCAGGATTGGGGGCCATGACACCCAATTCCAGCGCAAGGGCGCCAGTCTTCGCACTCGGGCACCCGACCAGCGTAGGGGGGCTGGCGCTTTGGCTTTTCTCCTATGTAGTTGGGCGTCATAACTCCATGGCCATTCCACGGCACCGGGCTCGATTTCAGCTGTATTGAGGCGCCGTGACCACCTCTTGGGCGCCATGCAACGCCAACTCTTGTTGTTGTCCCTGTTTGAGCTATTTTCTTCATTTGAGCTCCGAATTGCGCGAGATTTGTTCTGTTAGATTCCTTTTGGAATTTTACATGTTTTCCTTGCTTGTTTTACAACAAAATTAAGTCAAATGGAGTCAAATAGCTACTCAAATATGCTCAAAAGTATATGTAAATGAGTGTACAATATACACTCATCATTGTTAGATCCTTTTTATAGTATTTAACTAAATAAGAATACCATTTGCAAATGGTACTCTAAAAACAACCTGGTCCGGATCTAACCCGAACCAGACCGGACCAAGGCCACTTTCCGAAACAGGAACTTTGTAATTTAAATTAGCTTGCCTCTTCTGTTCTATTGAAGCGTACTGGAAAGCTGGAGAAAGGAAGCAAAAGCGGAATTTTTATCTTCGTTTACTTATGTAGATTGCCACGTCATCATGCCACATTAGGATGTAAATTCTCACAGTGAAAATCGGAAGTACTGGTATCATGCAGTGCATGAGTATTTGCTTTATTAAGTCTACTTATTGAGATGTAATTACTGCACGATCTTATCCAAATTAAAAACCATCTGGTTACATCTTTTAATTGATTACCCAATACTGTAAGCAAGCTTCTGTTTCAAAAACTTGCAAGAGGTTCAGTTTTTGTTGTCCTTTTCAACGAAATCTAGGGATCAGATTCTTGATCTTTTCTACGAAATTTAAACTTTTCTATTTTGATCTCTAATGAGAAACAACTTGAATTAAGATGGTGATACTGAAACCTAGAAGAAGAGAATCAAACTGGAACGAGCTTAAGGTGAAGCTGGTCGCAAATCAATTACGATAGCCTTGGTCGATTCCAATTAGACAACAAATTTCTATCCTGACATTAATTGTGGGTCTTACCGAGGACAAAATCGTTTTAATTACATTAATTCATACACATCGAATTGCAGTACATAATCAGTTGAAATATGATATGATAAAAATGGATAACAAATGAAGAAAGGAAAATGCTAACTACACCTACGCGCAGTTCCCATCCGATGTACCTGCCAATCTGAAACACAACTTCCTACGGTTTATCCTTTAGGATTTTATAAAATAAAAAATAAATTTTTATCTTTTTAAGTGTTTCAGATTGGCTAGTACGTCAGATGAGTACTGTGCCTAGGTACAACTAGCATTATTCATGAAGAAAATATCCATTGATATGCAAGTTGTTACAATATGCTCGCAACATGCAAACCAACATTCTCCTGGGCCAAGGCACTCTTACTAGTCTTAAAAGGTTTATAAAACTAAATGTATACCATGTTAAACCGCAGCCATTTGAGGGGTAAGCTTGATAATTCTCCAGTGATTTTAATTAAACAAGTCATGGTATACTTCAACAAGAGTAATAGCTCCAAAAGGCAACTATCAAATATATAATAATTTTACTAAAATAAAATACAGAAGTTGGAATTAATCAAGAGCTGAATGTAATCCTAACTTGTTTAACAATTTAAATTGGTCGTGTGAAAGACTCTTGGTGAAGATATTATTAATCTAGTCTCTTTTAGACGTATACCAAACTTGAAGACCACCATCATCTAACTTTACTTGAAGAAATGGGTAGTCCATATTGACGTGCTTGGCATGCCCATGGAAACCAATTTTGCAGCTTCTCCAATTGAAACACGAAGCTCTCAGAACAACTTAGAGGTAAATAACCTCTGAGGTTGCTAAGGCTAAGACCAACGCATGGTATTTGATTTTGGCACTAGACTCTGTGTGTTGCTTTTTAGAAAACCACGAATCAAAGATCCTCCAAGTGAAACATAGAATCCATATACTAATCATCCATCATCAAGACAACCACCCTCATTGGCGTCAGTAAAAATCTCAGAGATGAATTGTGCCGATGGAGACACTTAAAGCCTGTGGTTGAGAGTGCCCGTGATATAGTGTATGGCTGTACGTCAATGCACATTGGTGGGGAATGTTGGAACAGACAAGCCTAATTACTGAATATCAAGTCGGGTCAATGTAAGGTACTGGAGTTCACCAACCACTCGTCTATATGCCGATAGATCAGGCATTGGCTTGCCTTCATACTTCGATAGTTTGCTACTGTCCACCACTGGAGTAGAGATGGCTTGGCTTCCAGAAAGCCCAAGCCACCTTACTAGATCATTGGCATACTAAGATTGCAAGCAATCATACCAATAGTTGAGTGACTGACTTGAACACCCAGAAAGTAATGGAGGTTACCCAAATTTTTGTTGGGAAATTCTTGGCGAAGAATGTCTTTAAGTCTATGAATACCAGTGCAAGCACTCGGTGAATAATATATCATCAATATAGACCAGCACAAAAATGCTGCTGGTCGAAGAGTTTCAGAAGTACAACAATGTCTGCTTGTTACAAATCCAAGGTCCACCAGAAAATTGTTGGCCTTTGTGACCACGTGTGTGGAATTGGGTCAATAGAGAAATTTTACCTATCAGACACACCAGATCCGAGGTTGGAGAAATTGCTACGACAAGCAATAGAGGGACAAGGAAACACTACTAGAAATACTGTTTCCGCCGGCGGTCGAATTCGCCAGTGGAGAAGCCCAAACCAGCCGGCGGAATCTCCAGCGGCGGGTGAGTCGTCGTCGGTGGTGAAGGCGGCGGGCGAGTCCTGATTTCGTTGGCGGAATCTTTCCCCGACGAAAGTAGGTGACTGGAGAGAGGCTCGCCACTGGTTCAATTCCTACAACTGAGATTTCATTAACTTGCATCTCGTCCATCATTGATTCCTTGTCTTGCCTTTCCTTTTGCGGTTTCTCCTCGAGCTAAGTACTCCGGTACTCTTGTAACCGCACCCTTACGTGGCGGTGCACCAGTCCCAAGTCCTTTCTCATAACCCCAATGATGGCCCCCAAGCACCTTATCTATGATAGGTGTCAAATCCATGAGGTTCGCCGAGTTGTGGACAAGAAGCTCGATTTGCAGTCCAGGCAAACTCCTCTTGCATAACAAACATAACCTAATTAAATCATGCACTTGGTATGAAATGAAGTTGTAATAGACCTGATAACTTACACATAATGTTGTTGTCTCTTCGTCAGGATATGTCCCATCTTTCCTCTTGTGTGCCTTGAGGAAAGATCACAAAAACATAAAGTTTGGACCTTCTGCTTGTCGCTGCATAGAATTTAATTTCTTAGAATAAGTATTGTACAATGTTTAAAAATTGAAGTATTGACAAGGCAAATAAAATATCAACTTAATACGTACCTCTTCTTCTAAAAATGGGCAAGAGACTTACACCCAAGCATGTGAGTCGTCTTGGACACTCTCTCATTCGCCTTTGTTCTTCACGTCACGCCCGGACTCCCTTACCCCATCCCGGTATTAACTAGTAATGTCCAGTTTTCAGGAGTCATACCTGCAATGGGACAGTCTGTTAGCTGCTTTGGGGTCTTTCCATCGTAGTGCTACTTCTTATAGAAGATACGGTTGTCTCCTATTATTTTCTGCGCAACAACTTGTGTAGAGCTTTTATCGCAATAGTTGCAGTCACAGGCTGATCCTTCTCATTAACAAATTTGTATGTTACCTGCAAAGAATAAATACATTTGGTTAATACTTACGACTATTACAAAACAAATAGCTAGTTGTTGCTCTTACATTGATTTCTGTGAACCAATCATTGTATGCATTCGGGCTGAGCTCACGCCACTATAGATGTAGTGGGAAATGCAATTGGCCCAATTTGTGCTCCAACTAGAAAGGATAGGTCAAGTTGTGCAGATGAGACCATTTGTCCTTCTGATTTCGCTGATGGACCTTTCTCAAGAATGAATAACGTTGCCCTCACCTTACGCTTCACGCGTAGTTCACGTAACGCGAAGACTCAATGTTATCAATAGTCCAACCTGGCGGCTGGGTCTCCATGTCCTCCATTGGGACCAGCCCTATATCAAATGCACGATTAGTCAACATTAAAATGACATTTTATCAAATAGTATCAATCTAATTGTACGTGAATCATCGCTATCGGGATTGGTAACTTGGGAACAACTCCCTAAACTTGCGCATTGATCTTCTAAAATTGAATTAAACACAAATTAAGTAAAGAAATTATAAAATTAATTAAAACAGTTAATGAATATGCTAGTACCCATGCATCTAAAGCTCCGATGAAGACGGAAGCTCAGAGGGTGGGCTCTAGGAGCCGCGACCGATGTTGAAGGGGCTGCAGGAGTCAACCCCGATGGAGAGGGCTGCTGGAGCCGGGCGATGTCATCGGGGTTGTTGTAGTGAACCCCGATGGAGAGGGGATGCTAGAGCCTGGGCGATGTCGTCGCCGGGTGCGTTTGTGCCTAAGTGACACAATGTCCCCATTCGATGACATAATTATCCTGCAAAATAAAGGAATTATAAATATTTAGTTAGAAGAGAAGAATTGTAATTAACTATTATTATATGCAGCGGGTGCATTTACAAATTTAATTCGATTAAATATACTTCATGCTACATCCAAGTCATCACTATTGATCTTTAATCCTTGACCAAGGTCACTATGCACCTATATAACATCATCTTCATAATTGATGTTTTCTATGTCTCCAACTCATGCATCTTGTGCCAATAGCAATGCCTCATCTTTTGTGCCTTTACACATCAACGCCTAAGGCGATATCGTAGGTGTCTCTTGGCATCCAACGATGACAACACCCAACATGGCTCAATCGGGTCTTTCAATAAAATACCGTTGTGTTTGGACTTGGCAGATGAAAGGTTCATCATCATATGCTTGTTTAGTCAGGATTTCAAGTATGAAGTCTTTGTCACAATGAAGAATAAACTTGTGTCCTTTTTTTTCATCTTGCCATTTGCACTTAAATAGGTGCACAAGTGTTCATGTTCCAATGCAACTTTATAACTACACAGCTGCAGGACACCATAGAATATCCCATCCCCTACCCCCATTGTTGCAAACTACTCATTTTGTGTGGTCCCCGATTCAGGTCAATGGCCTCCGTAACAAACTTGTAACCATTGCCAAAAATAGTTCTAGGATACTTAATATAAGTGTCATGCTTGATGGACCACTTAACACAGGGACTTTAAATCCTTTGTGTCCTCCTCATTTAGCCGACATATCGATTACTCACGTATGAAAGCTAATTAGCCACAAGGTTAATAAAGAGGGAGACATCGGTACAGACATAATATCATTACTCATATATTCAGGGTAAACATCTTACTGCTTTTCTAACCACTCGTATAAAAGTGCACCTAAGTTGAATGAATATCTTAACCTTTCAAAAATCGCTTTTATGGGCATCGCTGCTTACCCCAACTATGTTATAATGATTTAAAAAAATCCCGCCTCCAATTCTATATGCACTTTGGTTTGGTTTTATTAAAATGAGAATAAGATCTAAATTTTAAGAAAATTCCTGAAGAGAGAGAGAGAGAGAGAGAGAGACAGGAGAGACAGAGAGAGAGAGAGAGCGAGAGACGAGACATAGAGATACAGGCATCAAGATAGAGAACTAAGATACAAGTACAAAATAGAAGAAATGGCTGGATAAGCCACTTATATAATCGAATTTATAACTGATTTGCCAAGTGAAAATCAGGGGAAGATTCAAAACAACCCATAGGACTATATTAAATTATGACAAACATTGTACATTGGGCCTTTGGCTTAACAGCCATAAAGGAGGGGTTCTGGAGCAGATTTATATGTTTTCTTTGTTTCTTAAGTAGGAGGAACTTAATTTCTAGCAGTTCATACAAATCAGATTCCGGATTACATATTTGCTGGAAACTTTGTCATCATAAACTACAAACAGACATTTACAAACATGACGATTCAAGGCAAAACATCAATCCATTGAAATTCATAGACAAGGCAATCATGCATCAGAAAGATGTGAAGACAACATCTTTTCTATTTTGGGATACATATACACTGTGTGCAAGCCTATTAACCAAACGAATGCATAAGACAAAAATGCAAATTTTTGAGAATATGGCGAAAAGGGGAAGAAAAACGAAATACAAAGAACCGAAAGAGAATTAATGACCTGCGGCAAAGGGGAAGAGCCTTCCGTCGACGGCGACGAAGTCGGAGGAGTTTGACGTCGGGAGGGCGGCTAGAACGCAGAAGAGACCGCTGGAAATCGCCCCAAGAGCCTTCAAAAAAACTGGGTTTTCGAACCCAAGAGCTTTGTGGAAGCTGGGTCTTCAGGCGAAGGAGTACGTGCAACGCCGGGAAGAGGAAGCCACAAAGTTTTTTGGGGGAACGCCAGAGGTACGGTTTCATGTGCTGGTTCTCTTTGACGAAATCGTCGAACGATTTCCAGGGTGGGAGAGAGAAAAGAGAAGGTGTGCGGGAACTTAGGTCCTGATTCAAACCGGGACCTAATAATTTCATAAGGGCCCATATGAATTTGATCGAAATTTGGCCCAATTGCTGGATTTCATTCTACCAGCGGTTGGGTCGGATTTCATTATATTCCACAGATGATGAACTTTCACCCACCGGCGGAATCGACTTCCGGCGGCGGATAACTATTCATTTGTCGGCGGAAGCAACATTTTTAGTAGTGAAAGAAATGGAGGAAGCTGAAGGAGTTGAACATGAGAAAGGAATTGATGATCTGTTGGCCATGGAAGAAGCAGACTCTAGCCCGATACCTTGTAAGGTGGATAATTCTCTAATGATTTTCATTAAATAAATTAAGTTACATATACAACAAGAGTTATAGCTCTAATAAACTATCACCAGATATATATATATATATATATATATATATATATATATATAATGATTTTGTTACAATAGAATACAGAACTTGGAGTCAATCAAGGACTCAATGCACTCCACTCTTGTCAGTTGCAATATTGTAGAGAAACTGATCTATGCGATTCATTTTTATTATGAAGGAACCACATTACATTAAATATTATTATAAATTAAGACAGCATAACATTTTTGCTTTAAATACTTTCATAGAAATGGCAAGATTTAGTAAACATAACTAAAGAATTAATATCTCTTGGTGTTACAGTTCTAGTATATAGTTTTTGACTAAAGTAAATCCTCCCTTAGTGCTATGATTATGATGGTAAGGTTTTGAAGTAACAGTGACATAGAATCCATTTATAAACTGTAGAGACAGAGGTATTAGTTATTTAGTTTTGCAGAGATTATTCAAAAGGATTGATTTCAACCTTACCCCAAATGAGTTTTGTTCGTGTTTTAACTTTTAACATTTAATCGATTAGTATATCTGATTAATGAATTTCATACCCATATTTTCATATCCTTAACGGTCATCATATTGGCCAATTAAACCCATTTGGCTTAGTTTGCTCGTCTTATGTGGAAAAAACAAAAAAAATGTCAAGAGGAAGCCAACAAAACAAATTTCACAGAAATCAGAGATCAAATGAAGAAGATGGAACCAAAATACTCCTGATAGAAGCAAATTGGGGAGGACAACGTCGCATGACATCTAGAGCAGGCCACGATGTCATGTTGTGAAGTCATGTACCGTCAAAGGAGACACATGACATCGCGTAGTCGAGGAGCAAAGAAATGAAGAATTGGGCTAAGGAGCCAGTGCTGGAGTGCTGGAGTTCGCACTACAACGCCTTAGCGCCAGATACAGTGTTGTAGCGCTGTGGCTAAGAGAAAGAATTGTCTCTTGATGTCGTGGCAATGGGTTCGAAGGCACATGACGTTGGGCCATTTACAACACGCTTGTAAAAGCCAAAAAGAGGCATTTTTGGTGAGTTTTTGGGCGAGCTCTCGACCATTTGCGATGGGAGCCGACTGAAGTGACCAAGAGGAGGATTCGAGGGTTTGGCAGATTTGAGGGCGCCAAAGCTTGAAAAGCATTCCGAGAGGACGTTCTGTACTATTGGAGGTTACTTTCTTGAGTTCTTCCTTCCCTCTTTCACTCTTCTACAATTTCTACGCATTGGTTTTGTTGTAGACTGGTGTTTATATGTTTGTACATGTGTATTATAATGTATTTGAGATATTTAGCCTTTAGGGGATTATTGTAAACATACTTTGTGTTCTGTATTATTTAATTTCTCTTTATTTCAGCTAGTCTTTCATGTATGTGTGTCTAACACGCACTAAGTATTTCATTAATTGTCTACCTAACAATTTATCCATAATTAGGATCCCTTAATGATCCCCGAGAGGGTAGTTTAGAGTGGCTTACGCATTTGGCAGCATAAGATCCTATAGGTTAGGTCGCTGGACATTAGATTTGCAGTAAGATTAAGAATAACTTACTTCAGTGTGTGTGTAATAGGCTAGGTTCAAGGGGTTTGCTATACTTAATTCACATTGGGAGATAACGAGCTAAGTATATTGGGCACGGTTGCGATGAACTCGGAAGAGGCTCGTAACCACTATAGTTCCTAGGTCCACAAGTGTTTGACTAAATGCCTGAGTGAGAGAAGTGAGCTAATATGAAGCACTGGGATGTGCAGTTACATCTCATAGTGCTTAATCGTACCCTCCCATGTCCAACTCATAGTGTAGGTCTATTTTAGGTTAGTTTTACACCTAGTTTAGTTATTATTCGCATTTTCTTTCGATTGGCTAGATATAGTTAAATGGAGAAAATTAGTGTTCAATATCTTATCTCCTTGTGGGGTTGACCCAGACTCTCCCGTGTATTACTTGTCATGACACGTACACTTGCACACATGACACCAAACCTACTCAATTATGGTTTAGGCGAAAGAATATTCAAACTTATTTTTTCAGTAAAAAATTATTATTTAATTCTGAAGCAAAATTTAATTTAGGCCCAAAAATCCCATGCCAATAGTTACCTACTGTAACTAAAAATAACATTTCCATATCCATACATAGAAGTTAATGTAGTGTATTAGTAACTAAACCCATATCTTCTTGTTCATAAGATCGAAACAACATTCCTGATTTCCTTGATCACATGGTATGATAAAATATATAATATATATGTCAACAGATCTATGCCAGCAAAGGTGAGATACTATGTTCACTCTTGAAGTAATTATTTTTGTCGACCATGGCCTTCACAAGCACCAATCTCCTGAAATTCCCCAAAAATACTTATATCTCCAAACACTGGCCATTTTGTAGCTTGTATTAGGCCCTTCATTAATGCCCAAATCAAGGTCCCTGCAGTTAAAATAAGCCCCCCTTCGAGGCAGACTCACAAAAGGGGTCATGAATCTGTATAGGCTTCTCATTCAATCAATATACTTGTCCGCATCAGCTGCCTCCAACCATGTTGCAACATACCGGAGGTTGTACATGTTTCCCCTTTTGTGTGGGAATGAAGTCTTAGACTCTGAAACCACATTGATCTTTCCACCCAAAGGTTCCAAGATCATTTGCCCTCTCTTCTTCCAATAACTTCCTCTAGAGGGCTCTCAGTCCATGTTTAGAAATGAGTTTTTTGACAAAATCTGATTTGTTCTTGAAAGAGTTGGTAGAGGGCTGGGACCTATTAAGCAAAGCTTCTTTGGGTGTTCCTGAAGGGAATCCTGCGAAAACATGGTTGATTTCCCCATCTCATTTCCTGGCAGTCTTCTGCCTTCAACCTGAGTTCCTTAACACTCCCATAATATAATGAGTTGAAAGACGCCTCACTAATAGACACTACTAAAAAAGAGTCCTTCACCAGCAGTTTTTATAAAATAACCGCCGGTATATGATTTCTGTAACGGCGGTTAACAAAACAACCCCCGCTAAAAATACAGGGGGTTATTTTCGCCGGTACAGAAATCTGTACCGGCGAAATCGTAAATAATCACCGGTACAGAAATCTGTATCGGCGAAATCGTAAATAATCGCCGGTACAGATTTCTGTACCGACGAAACTTAAAAATCGCCAAGATGCATTACACGATATCGGAAAATCCCCTGACTTAGGGCAAAAATCAGAAATTCCTGATTTCGCTCTCCCACTCCCTTCTCTCCCGTTCCCGGCCCTGCTCCGTCCTTCGTTCTCCCTCTCCCCTTCTCTCCCGAGCTCAGCTCCCTCTCCCGTTCGCCTTTGGCCGACTCCGTCTTCCCTCTCCGGCCGGCTCCGTCTTTGCTCTCCGGCCGGCTCTATCTTCACTCTCTGGCCAACTCCGTCTTCGCTCTCCGGCCGGCTCCGTCTTCACTCTCCAGCTGGCTCCGTCTTCGCTCTCCGGCCGCTCCCCTGCTCTCCCGGCGGCGCGGCTCCGTCATTCGGTCATCAGCTCCCCTGCTCTCCCGGCTCACTCCTTCGCCCTCCCGCTCCCCTGCTCTCCCGGCTCCCTCCTTCGCTCTCCCGCTTCCCTGCTCTCCCTCCCTCGGCCGTGTTGCAGCCGTTCCCCTTCTCAGTACCGGTATGTTTTCTATTCGTTTTTTTTTGTCATGATATGAGTTGGATTTTTGGGGATTTAAATTGGCCCGTCTTCATTGCATTGCTGCTTGGCTGAGATTGTGTTGGGAGTCGATGCATATATTGGACTTTTTGTGATATTGAATTTTGTAAGTTCATATTCATTTATTTTGTTCTTTACAAATGGTGTGCACTTGGATATTGACAGAAGAATTCATATGCTGTTTTAAGGAAGAGAGATAGAGAGATAGAGAGGAAGATTTAAAGAAGAGAGAGAAATAGAGATTAGAGAGATAAAGGGAGAAACCAAATTAGAATTTGATAGTGGATTTGAGAGTAAACTGAGTGAGATTAATATTAAACTAGGCAGAT